>NEWO01000026.1:3068386-3084487 GCA_003013225.1 Phalaenopsis aphrodite
GATAGATGAGGGGATTGGGATTGTCCATTGGCAATGTGATACATTTACAATCCTATTAGACATTACATAATGTTTAGACCCTAGTTTCAAAAGTGGAGAGACATCACCGATGACCGCCACATCTTATAGATAGAGTTCAACCCCAGGATCAAGTAGTAAGAGTACACCCAACAGAACATCCAAGTCGAACCACCTTGGAGTACACCCAACCAACATTCTGAAATTCGTTCCAACCAGAAAGTGTTTCAAGTGTCATAGATATAGGCATATTGAATCAAATTGCCCAAGCAGGTCAATGGAGAACAATTGAAGAAATGAACAGTGCCAGGAGAGGATGAAGTCTCCAGAGAGAAGTCTCAACTTAAAGCAGAGGAAGAAACACTAGTGATTCAAGCTGAGCTCATGAGAGAGACTCCCGATAGATTAACATTGTTTGTTCTAGAAGATGGTGAGTTTGATGAGCTAATACATTAAAAGGGACAAACCCTGTTGAAGGGATTGCCAAACATCATGACCACGATTACCTATTGGGTGGTTCCCACTAAAGGTAGTCCAACATGCCATTGATTTCATTGTAGTGTTAGTTCCTTTAGACGAATTTATTTATCAGATACACTCAGTCAAGCATGAGAAGTGAAAAAAAAATTATAGATTTAATAGCTTGAGAGTTACTGTGATAATAAACATCTATATGCAGCTCTGGCTCTAGTTGTGCCAAAAGAGGAAATAATTTATTCTATCAAGGTGTGCTTTAGAATGACAACTTACCTGAAAGTTACAGTAACTCTACCACTTTCAATGTGATCGACCTGACATCATAATATGAAGAGATAGAAGCTTCGACAGATGAGGTCAAAGCTCCCACAAACCTAGAAAACTGACGCAGTAGCATAAGGGAAATCAACACCATCTAGTTGATACAAAAAAATGAAAATATTCAGAGTGATGAAGAAAGGTGAATTTTGTTTTCACGATAATGCAATAAGACACTATTCAGGAGATGAAGGAAGACGTCCATGTGGAGATAGAGAAAAGAGTCAAGCATTAGAGGTCTAATTAAAATTAGGGGTGTCAAATTGGGTTTGCAGGTCGGGTTCAGGTTGAACTTGAAATTGATCATACCCGAAATCATTTGACTTGAACCGGACCCGAATATTAAATGGGTCAAAAAGTCCAACCCAAACCTGACCCAGCTTCAACCCAACGACCCGAACACAACCTGTATAACCAGTTTAACATAAAGCATAACAGTTATCCGAGTCAATTTCAAGTCAAATTTGAGTTCATTTCAGGTTGGTCGGTTGATTTTGAATTAGTAGGTTGGTTTTGAGAGATCAACAAGAACCCAACATGAAAAATTATATGTATTAGGTTTCCTAACCTGAACCCAACCTAAAAATTATTGGAGTCAAATCAAATATGTATTTTTTGAGTTGAGTTCAGATTGAGTTGGAATGTCGAGTCAAATTTTAACACCCCTAATTAAAATAACTCTAGCCAAACTACATACGCATATAGCCAAGTGCTACTTGAGTACCACTATCAAACATTGGATCCCTTGAATATATGATTCGTCATCCGAGTTTGTCAAAAAATAACTATTATTCACTGTTTTTCTCTTTTTTTTTTCATTCTCTAATGGTGTTTCAATTTCTTGAAATTAAAGCATTTACTATTAGAATTATTTTTCTCTTACAAAATAACTTAGAGTTGAATATTTAGAATTTCTATGCTTATATAACATTAATAAAAAATACTTTGAGGTTAGAAAAAGCTTTTCCAACACCTTGCATGCGCTTCACAAAATGTTTTCGTGTGCTTCGTATGCATTGAGAACTTGGGTTTTTTTTTTTTCCTCCTTTGAAGGCCCAAGTTGGTATGTTCTATTCATATGTCACAAGAAAACCAAAAAATATATTGAGTGTTTATGTAGATAAATCCTGGGTTTCGTAATCACAATAAACATTGATCACATTTTTTTAATAAGCACTTAAGAATTTTGAGAATAAGATCTAGGTTTCTATGTTCCAGACCAAGCGAGTGAGATGAATTCACAAATTTTATGTAATGCGTATTCATTTTGGAAATAGGTTCTTTCAACTTTACGCGAGGAAGTTCAAATTCATATATTAAACAATTAATGTTAATATCCTAGACTTCATTAATGCACTCATAAATAATATATAATTTATTCCATAATTTTTGTGAGCTCTACTGTGGAGAATCTGATATGGTTATCCAACTTGAATACGCAATAGAGATCGTTGGTCATTAAAGGCTTAGTTTGTTAGGACCAGGTTTCACATTTCATTGCATACAAACAATGCTTTATATTATTTTAATCAAATACAATTATCTGATACAACTCACTCCATATTTATAAGCACTAAAATATAGATTTTGAACATAATTTCATGAAAAAAAGATGTTCTCAGATATTCATGATTTGAGTGCATAATTGATGAATATCTCGCTTAGTTGAAGAGATCTTTAATTATAAAGCATCCAAAACATCTTTCTTTGCACTGGAATCTTAATGGAAAGTGGAGAAAAAGATCGCATCCCACGCTTGTTTCCTTGGTTAAAATTTTGGCCATTTCTCACTTAAAAGAGAACAGATCCCCATAATTACTTTTATGATGATGTTATGATTAATTAAAAAAGCTGAAGGCACAATCTTTTCATAAAAGAAATATATTTTTTTCATATTTCATATTAAAATTAAAATTGATTTAATTTCACATTTAAGTGATAATTATTATGGAAATCAACTTCTGACAAAATGATGGTAGCAACATATTAATATATAAAAAAAAGAAGCTTCTCATAATTTGATGATGATCATATTCATTTTATAAATGAAAAAAAGAATGACATGCATTTTTTTTTAATATTACAATATTAAAAACAACTGCTGATATGGTAATTAAGCCGCAAGCAAAATACCTCAAATTTTTGCATGCTAATAAATCAATTTCCTTCTTATTAAACTCAGATTTCTGCAACAGGCTTTTTGTTCAACATCAAGCCACAAAGCATGAGAATGGATGAGTAGACAATTTCCCTCTTGCTTTCTTGTGCCACCTTACTAGCACACTTCAACACCCCAGAATTCCCTTGGAGCAATGAAAAGTCCCTTAAGATCGAAATACATTGCTATAACAGGGAGGAACCGAAAGTGAGTATAAAAAATTTCCTATTTATTTGGGAGTAGGGGTGTCAATTCGGGTTAGCAGGTTGGATTCGAGTATGGTATACCTGAAATTGACCCGACCTGAATAGGTTCATCATGAACCCAACCCGAATATTTTATGAGTTGAAAATCTTAACACGAACCCGACCCGCCTTCAACCCGCCAACCCAAATCCGACCAGTATAACATGTTAAACATAAAGAATAACAGCTACTCGGGTAAAAATTAGGTAAAACTCAAGTCGATTTTGGTTCAAATTTGAGTTGACGGGTCGATTTCAAGTCAATTTAGGGTTGGTGGGTCAACCTGATTCGAAAAATTAAACGGGCTAGAATATTTAACTCAAACTCGACCCAAAAACTATTTGAGTGAACCTGGTTCAGGATATTTCGAGTCAGGTTTAAGTCGAGTTAGTGCGTCAAGTCAATTTTTGACAACTCTACTTGCGAGGGACAAATATGCTAATGTACATTTTTTCATATACTCAACTATTTTAAAAATGTTTAAGTTATCAAAATTATTAGGAATTAGGAAAGTCCATCAGAAATTAAAAGAGAATTTCTAAAACTTCAGCTCAAGTCCCTTAACCATGGAAGACTTTGTAGGCCCATGTGGAGTCCAAATATAACTCGTGTATTTGCCTCTTAACAATGTTTCAATGAAATCACAACTAGAGTCATCTAGAAAAATGTGTTAGCAAAATAACGACATTTGCAAAGCATTTATGTTTCTTCAGTTGTTATAATATAGCACCTAGGAGAATTTGCTAAGGCACTAAATACCATTCTCACAAGAAAGTGTGTTAAGGCATATTGAACTCCATAATTATACCTAGAAAATGTTGTGGCACCAATGCAATCACAAGGAACTAAACGGTCCTCAAATACATGTTTATCAATCAATCATGCTCATCAAATATTTAGCTGTGATGCATTGAATTATTACGGAAAATCCTCTACTAGTAAACGAGCTAAAATTCTCCATGGAAAGTGTGTATTTGCGATAACTTTACCCATGGCTCTGAGGATCTGAGACGAGTTAAATCATAGTTGAGGATAAGGAAACTCATAATGACAACTGAGGCTTATTGATTTAGAGCTAAATGTTTTAAAAATCTCAGCGACTATGTGCTCATGGCAACAATAAACTCTCCAATCTTGCTGATAATTACAGAAATAACTGTGGCATGAAGCTATATCATCAAGCCAGGGTTCCCTAACTCTTTGGAGAAAGGTTTAGCTCATAAATGCATAGAAAATGAAATCAATGGATCGTAATAAGGCACTATCCCAAAAATTACTCCCCAAATTCTTGAGTGTCACAAACACATATAGCATGCATAGATGACTGGCCATATATCAAATAGTTTCAAACATAATCCTTAACTGAGAGTCCTCACTTGAGAGAAGGAGAATTAATAATGGGGGCTTATGCCCAAAAGAAATCTCCTACTCAGATCTAATTAAAACCTGAATGACAAGATAAAATCTGATTATATAATTTGCCTCCTGATAGGCACTAGATTTCCAACATAAAAGAAGGAGAACCAAGTGCTACACATTCAAAACTCACATTCAAAAGAATTAATGTTGGCCAGAAAACACGATAATCAGAAATATTTTGTCGATATCATATGTTTCATTTAGTAAGGTTGTTCACGGTTGCATTGCTCTGAGTACAAAGTTGCTGCTCTCACAGAATATGGAACTGCTCTGAAAGTATGCTCTTCATGGAAGATCCGGAAGAGAGAGCAAGGGTAGGGATTTCTATAGGTGTCTATCCCACATAAAACATAATTGTAGTACCACATATTCTTGAATAGACATGTAGCAGCAATACATTATCAGACTGTTGAGATTTGTATCTAGTTTAGAATCCTAATTGTAAATAGAAAATATAGAAGTCTAGAGAGTAGGGAGTTGTAAAATGCTGTAAGACCATACATAAGCCCAAGTGATTAATGAATAGAGCAAGATTTTCAAAAACAATCACTTCTTTTTGGTATCAGAGCTAAACCTAGCTGTTTGAGGATGTCGATAGGCAAATAGAGATCCAAAGGAGGAGGCCAGAGCAGAGAGGCGGACGAGGAGAAAGATGGGAGCTTCATGATCGTTCTACGTTGCGACCCCGTCACTGCTTCCTATCTGCGATTCCTTCGTTGCTCGAGTAGGAAGAGCGGATACCAAGGAAGATGGGAGCTTTGCAGTCATTTTGCTTTGTGATCCCATCACTGCTTCCCTAGCTAGCTTTGATCCTGTGCTTTGTGGATTACAGCTTATCGGTGTGAACCGGGAGGCAAAACAGCTTCTTCTGAAGATCCTGTGCACTATGCGTTCCCGTGTACTGTGTGATCCCGTGCAGCGATCTCGTTGCTGCTCTTCCAGAGCACAAAAGGGGCGGAAGAGGAGAGTTACGGAGGTCTTTGTGCATTCCGCGCTTCGCAGAATGAGCTCCTGCAACTTGCAGCTTCGGAAGACGAGAAATTGGCGATCCCATTGTTGCTTTCTAGTGAGCCTTAATGTCAACAACTGGAAGCTTCAAAAGGTCTTCATACAATGAGATGCTTTCGTTTGCTGTGAAGTGGAGGGGAATTGCAGACTCCTGCTTGCGTAGGAACAAGGAGAGCTAGGTCACAATCATGAAAAAGGAGAAAGTTTTGGCTTCTTTGTGTCACTCGAGGGACGAAATAGGGGTCTTCGCTTAGAACAAAAACTGGGGAGAGCTTCGGATCAGGCATAAGAAGCAAAGAAGTGTTAAATTGAGTTCAATCTTGATGATAAGATAGATCAAGATTACGCCAGAAAGAGGAAGGAAGTTAAGTGTTATGTAGACTTGTATACTTATGATTGAGGATGTTAGGAGACGAAGATAGTGCGGGCAGTAAAAGATTGAAACTTCTGGGGAAGATGAATTCTGAAGTTTTGAAGGTCTTGGTCGGGCTCATACAAGGAGCTGGTGTCTAGACGGGAGCCACTACCTCAGCACGTGTTCCATCTCAGCCGAGCGGACCTCCAGGAATGCGAGCAGCTTTGGTTGCCTCGAGCTCAAGTATGATGGCAGATGCTTAGAGGGAGACCCGTAGATGCTACAATTGTAGAGAAGTGGGACACTGAGCAAGGCCTGTCCAAAACCACCCAAGGAGAGAGAGACAGATGAATAAGGACAATATAGAGGTCGTGGTTGTAGCCGTGGAGGCCAAAGAGGTGGAAGATAGGGTACCAGACAAATTTGATGGTAGTGAAGAATGAGGGAGAGATAGGGGCGGTTTTTACAGATAAGGATCACGAGCTCCTTGAGATATTGAAGAGGACGCAAAGAGCGACATATGATATGACTTAGGATGCATCCACATTATCGTTATTCAAGGGCAACAATGCTACTTATGCTCACTCAGCCAAAAGGTACTCGTGATACATATGCTATTGCCTCTATATTCATCACAAGAGCACCAGAATTGATATTAGATTTTGGTGCATCTTGAAATGTGGCAGGTTACGCTAGGTAGTTCTCTTCCTATACTCATCTAGCAAGTTCATAAAACATTCAAACTTTTGATGGTACATCACAACCTGTGGTCGGTAAGAGTACAGTCAGAAGTACTGATTTTATGACTTTGTCCAAAATTTTACATGTGTTGTCCTTTCCATTGAATCTTTTATCCATTAGTGTCATTATTCTTCAACTAAAATTTATTGTTTTATTTAATATTCCTAAGGTAATCATTCAAGAGAAGGAGATTGACCGGATACTTGGGACTGACACGTGTCATAACAAACTCTATTACTTGGATAAAGAGAGGATGAACTCAGCTCTGACATTCATGGTAGAGAGTGCTGGAGTAGAAGGATGCGAGAGGAGTGTGGAGGGTGTGATGTTGCTATATCACAGGCGAATGAGACACTCTTCATTTAGTCTATTAAGTCGTTTGTATCCGTCTCTATATGAAAAGGGAAATAAAAAAAAAACTTGTGTGTGATGCTTATGAGTTTGGTAAACATACTAAGAGCTTTATGTGAGTTCTGGTAAGAGGAGTCCTTGTCTTTGATTTGGTGCATTTAGATGTATGGGAGCATTGTTCTACAACTTCGATGAATGGTCATAGAAATTTGTGACGTTCATTGATTATTTTTCTCGTGTCGCTTGACAATATCTAATGAGGAATAATAGTAATGAACTTACTTGCTTTAAAGACTTTCACAGAACGATTCAGACTCAATACAGTGCAGTAGTGAATGTATCAAAGTCTGATAATGAGACAAATTACACCAATAAGACATTTGAGGAGTACCTGTCAGCCCAAGGGATACAATATCAAATCACATGTCCATACACACCGATACACAAAATGTAGTAGAGAAGAAGAATAAATGCCTTCTAGAGGTAGCACAAAACATGATGAAATCGATGAATGTCCCAATGTACTTGTAGGGGTAAGCAATTTTAACAGTTGCTGAATTGATCAACATAATTTCCTCAAGAGTGTTAGAGTGGAAATCTCCTTATGAGTTGTTGAAAGGAGATAATGGCGTGATTCTTCCATTGAAGGTATTGGTTGTGTATGTTATGAAGGACAATAGACCATCAAAAAGAAAGTTGGATCGCAGAGCTGTGAAATATATTTTTATGAGTTATTCTGCTACTCATAAGAGATATGTTTGGTGGAGCCCAATAGAGAGTAGATTGTTTGAGTATGGATGTGAAATTTAGAGAATACGAACAATACTACTTCTTAGATGTGATCTCACCCTCCGGTGTGACTTATCAGATACTAGGGTTATGAGGCGAGAGAGGAGCAGTGATGGTGACAGATTGTTACATGTGGGAACAGTGTCTTGTCCCGTTGTGTGGGAAGGATCTGCTAAGAAATGGCCAGACAAGGAGAAAACTGAAGTTGAGGAAGAGTAGAACAATGAGGAAAATGAGCCTGACGGTAGTGAGATTCAAGCTGAAAAGGAGTTGAGAGTGTAAACAACGAGGAGGTAGAATGAGGGAACAATGTTTGTCGTGGCACTCGTGCCATCAAATCCCTTCTCGGTCTACCTCAACTCCTGATACACCTGCACCATCCAACTCAGAATCAAATTACACAGGTGATATGATTCCTATCATTTCTCCTCCCACTCCCATGACTTTAATGAGGACCTCTCGCAACAATTCGAGTTATTCTCCTGATTATTTTGATTTCTCACATTACATTGTTCTGTTTGTCTTATACTCTAACATATCACCTGTATACGGAGTATTCATTGCATTTTTGGACATTGTCTATATACTAGAGTGTTGGCAGGTAGCTAAGAAGGATCCACAGTGGAAGTCTGCAATGTTGTAGGAACTTGTTGCTCTTGAGAAGAATAACACGTGGGAGCTGGAGTTGCTATCAACAGGGAAAAAGACAATCGGGTGCAAATGAGTCTTCACAGTGAAGTACACCACAGAAGGAAAAATTAATCGCTACAAAACACGATTGGTGGCTAAAGCGTATAGTTAGACGTATGAAATCGACTATGATGAGACATTTGCACTAGTAGAGAAGATGAGCACAGTTAGAACTCTTATCTCTTTGGCTGTGAATGGTAGATGGAGGTTACAACAACTGGATGTAAGTATTTATTCATGGGGATCTGCTGGAGAAGGTGTACATGAAGATACCCCCAAACTTCAGTACAAACCAAACTGTGAGCAAGGTATGTAGACTGAGGAAGTCACTGTACTGTTTGAAACAGTTTCCTCGAGCTTGGTTTGACAAGTTCATGAGAGTACTGGTAGGCATGGGCTATCAACAGATCAATGTCGACCACACACTGTTCGTTTGATGAAATGGTGGTCGCACCACTATACTTGTTGTGTAAGTGGATGATATAATAGTTACTAGTGATGATGAGGGAGAGATTACACTGCTAAAGACAAAATTGGACAAAGAGTTTGAGATGAATGACCTGTGACAACTTAGATACTTCCTTATGATTAAAGTTGCACGTGGAGCAGAGGGGATTGTCCTATCTCAGAAGAAGTATGTGCTAGAAATGCTCACAGAGAGACATATTGGGATGCAAGCTTGCAGTTTCACCAGCTCATCAGAAGGGAAAGTTGAGTGCAAAGGCAGGTGAGTCAGTTGATCAAGAGAGGTACCAGAGGTTGGAAGGTTCTCTTATCAATCTGAGTCACAGTCATCTCGATATATCATTTGTAGTAAGCGTGGTGAGTCACTACATGTATGATCCGAGAAAGAGCCATAAGGATGTTATGTATCAGATTCTAAGGTACCTAAAAAGTGCAACAGAGAAGGGGTTGATCTTCGGGAATAATGGGCATGTAGGCATTGAGGGTTATTGTGACTCTGACTGGGCAAGTTATGCTGATAACAGGAGGTCCACAGATGGATACTGTATGTTTGTAGGGGGCAACTTAGTCTCTCGGAAGAGTAAGAAACAGTTGGTAGCAATGAGGTCAACAACAAAGGCAAAATATGAGGCCATGACCTTAGGAGTTGCAAAGAATATGTGGTTGAGAACTTTATTGGTAGAGCTCAAGGTAGACCAAGAAGCTCAAATGAAGTTGTGGTGCGACAAAAAGTCAGCAATCAACATTGCCAACAACTAGGTGCAACACGATAGAACCAAACATGTGGAGATTGATAGGTTCTTCATCAAGAAAAAGCAGAATAACAGACTACTGGAGCAACATCATGTAGCCACTAGAGAGCAAGTTGTTGACTGTCTAACAAAGGACTTAGCTCATTAGATTTGCCTAAGTTATGTGACAAGATGGGCTTAGTGGATATCATTTGCTCATCTTAAGGGGGTGTGTTGAGATTTGTATCTAGTTTAGAGTCCTAATTGTAAATAGAAAATATAGAAGAAGCATAGAGAGTTTTTTGTAAAATGTTGTAAGGCCCTATATAAGCCCAAGTGATTAATGAATAGAACAAGTTTTTCAAAAGTAATCACTTCTTTTCAAATAAAGCTTTATTCAAACGCAACTTACATTATGTGTACAAAAAAATATATTATAGGAACCTGATCAAATTTAAACTTTGCGGCGCTCAGAGATTTGTAGGCTTCTACATGGTTGCCACTATAGAAAGCCACCACACCTTCCAGAAGTTCAAGCCTCACGTATCTGCTTTACAACATAGCAAAAGAAAGAAAATGAAAAATGCAGACTCAATCTAGATGAAAACCAAATGTGATAATTAGACAAAAAAAGATGAATCCGAAGAGCATTTATAAATTTATTGAAAAAAAAAGAAAGAATCTCACAGTGCAAGCTCTGCAGGGCGACCTGCTTGGAGAAGTCTAAACCGACTATTATCCCTACCATGGGAACGTTGAAACCCTTCTCTAGACTTAGCAAGACGTGTTCCAGCCATTGATAAGCATGAGATGTCCCTTAATAAGAAGTAACACCAGACGGTGTCTAGTTGAAGTATTGGTACATTGTCAATCATCTGGTGTCATCAGGACAATGTTTAAAAATAACAATAACAATAGTAATGAAAATTAAGTTGTTTAATACTGATATGATTGACCAACCTCAATAATTTTGGGATCACATAAAGAAAAAGCTTCCTGCAAGTAGGATACTATGCTATATAAATGAGTTAAAACGGAGTAGAAACCTTGACTATCTTTAAACAGAATGAAGAAAGAAATAAAAATAGAACTTCAGGAACCTCAGCTATTGAGAGAACATCAAGTGCGTCTTTAAATTTCTGCTTTTTTATTAGGCTTTTTGCCTTTTCGTGGAGCATTAAGCCCATCATCACTGCCCTGGAAAAGATTAATAGTATAAATCAGTAAATAAAATTGAATCGGAGCCCTACCAGCGTCTTAGAGCTTGATAAAAGATAAAGAAATACACCGTTGATCATTTTCGGATCCAAAATTCACTTTCTGGCCACTTTGATTCTCAAGTTGAAGATTAAAATCTTCCACTGGAAATGAACCATCTGCATGCCTCTGCGCCAATGCATGTGCAGCAGCCCTGCTCAAGAACATGGGTTCATCAGCACATGCATCCTAGCCGATTTAAGTTTTCTGAATTCAAATTGTTCATTTACAGATAAGGCCCTAAAAGTAAAAAGGGGGAAATTTTCACTATTATAAAAAATTACAGGGAAGCTACATTCATTTTCAGTTGGAGAACAATTACTACCTTCTTTGACTGATAAAACAAGCTAGAAGAAACATGATGGCTATCATCAATCCTATCTTGACAGACGATTGAAGGAGTTTCTCCATGGATCTTATATGCTTTATCATCACGATCATCATTACTAGCTTAATCCCAAAATTTTGGTCAGTTTGATAAATCCTATTTTTTTCATTTATTCGTTAGTGTAGCAAGAGAGTTTAAAAAAATCCTTCACAAATATTTTTAAACTTTTATCCATGCAACTATGGATTTATACTTTTTTCTGCCTTTTCAATCCTTCAACCTTATTTAATATACATGTCTAACGAGCACATTTACCGAGCTTCATTGTATATGTTCAAACTACCAAAATCTATTTTAAACTATCTTCAAAATATATTAACTCTAATCATTCCTCTGATGTAGTCAAATTCTACTTCTTAATTTTATTAAAAACCCATTGCAATATTCCCTTGTTGTCACAATTAACCAACTTATCAACAATTGATTAATTGAAAAGGAACATACCCATCTCTAAGATGCATGCTCAACTCAAAGATGATTGCCCAGCTCACAAAAACTGGACCAATTTACGTGGCTTGTTTGATTCAAAAAACTCATCAAGGTCTGAAACATTTGCTTCAAATGGGGAACTTGCTTCAAATGTATAAGTCCAGCAATTATTGACATCCTGCGGGACAATCATGCACAACCAATCGATGATCACATCCATCTGACCCTAAAAGTCATCAAGGCACCTGTTGAAACGGCCATCCACATGTGCTCTCCAGAGTATTGATTTTTGTTTCCATATGTTTGTAATGGTCCAATCACATACTCACCAATATATTATCTACTTTGGAAAAGGTGCGGCTCTTCCTGTAAGCTGTAACACCCGGAACTCTCTAAGTGCAAGGGAGTTGATAGTTTTAATAATAAGAAGATACATATACTTCATGTCTTCCTCCATGGGAGATCTTTCTTCTTATCATGTAATTTTTCTCATTGATCTCATGATTAAAGTCTAGGCTTATACACTAAGATTTCGATTCAACAAAGTATGCAATCATAAACCTAATCATAGTTTGCATTCGAGAAATTTATAGAAATAAATAAACACCATCGAGATTCTGCAAAGAAGTCTTGAACAGAAATTGCTGGTATTCAACAAAAAAAATCATTGAATAAAGAGAAATGAAGAAATGAAAAACAGAGAAAGGCAATTGCCTAATTCTAGATAGCTTGCTGGAGCGATCGGCCTGTGCGGCCTCCTCGTCCTTGAGAGCTTTAACACTGTCGGGCGAAGTAGCGCTGGCGAGTACCTTGGAGTTGTTCCGCAGGCCGAGCTGCTGCAGTGACTGAGAACTGCCGTCGTCCTTGAGGATTTTGCCGCTGCAGATCAGGTTGATGCAGTCGGGAGAGCCACCCGATCGCCGTGCAACATCCTCCCGGAGCATCGGCAGCGTCCAAGACTCCAATTGCACCTCTAGAACACCAGTCCATGTCCCCGCGATCTTCAGCTTCGCCGTTGCCGGAGCTTCCTTGCCTGCTTCCATCGATCGTATGGGTTGGTTGTTGACCGAGTGTGGAAAAATGAGACTAAGGTGTTTATTATTTATAATCTGTTATTATTCTCATAACATATAATTTGATAATTATCAGAATAAGTAGCTTATTCAGAATAATTTATTGGTGGTTAAATGACATTCTTGCCCCTATCTGATAAAACTGTTTGGAGCAGCTTATTCAGAATAACTTATTGATAGTACATAAACAAGTGTAGAAGCATACGATCATCACAGATCAGTTCCAAATGATAACATATAATTCTCATACTCTCGTGAGTACCAAAAGAAATAAAAAAAGTACAAAGACAAGTATAACTACAATAAGAAATATTAAAATATTTAATTTCAAAATTTGGGTACGCCTCTCCTCAGCTGCACTATCAACCTCGGAAAACGCTGGATTCACATGACTGCTGACAGTATAATATGTGGGACTATAAGCTTATCGGAAGAAACCACAACGACCTGAAACTCCCTTGGCACAACCGTAGAACTGTCTCCCAAAGCTATGAGGCTAACGTGACATGAACAACGAAGATGGTAGCCCACAATAACATAAAATACCTCTGTTTGTAAATGATATCATAGAAGTCGTGTTGGTGTAACTGTGAAAAAAACAAAAAAAAATCAAATATTAGCTCAAGAAATTAAAAAAAAAAACCAAAACTAAATGCATATGAATATCAACTTATAATCTTTTTTTAAGAAAAACTTGGTAGATCAGCAGTCACAGATAGCATATGTGATAGACTCCCTTAAAACAATCATATTAGCCAAACCTTCACCATCATGATCTCCAAATTCATTAGAGTCTATATCATCCTCAGGAAATGAATGCCCACCCACAATTCCTGGAGGTTGCTCGAAGACATTCAGTTCATCATTGTCAGTCATATTGAAGTTTGTATTTGATTGTAAGGAATGTCTTCGGATGAAGTTATGTACTGTCATTGTTGCAACCACAATATGCACATGTTTTTGGAAAGGATATGACGGCATATCACGTGGGATGACCCATTTCTTCTTCCAAACTCCAAATGTTCTTTCAATTACCCCGCGTAAATATGAGTGACATTTATTAAACATTTCATTTCTGCCACGAACGGTGCCACTTGCTTGCTTGAAATCAGGAAGATGATATCTTGTGTCAGGATAGGGCTTCAGATATACCCTTTGCATAGGATATCCGAAATCAACTAGATAATATTTTCTTTGTATGAAAAACACTGTTAATAAAAAATATTACCAGCTCAGATATACAAATTGCTCAAGAAAAACTAACCTGATGGGGGGTGAGGGAAACACTGCGATCTATTCCTAGTGGCAAAGGAGAAAATCCGACAGTCATGTACACTCCATTCCCAGCCCACAATCACAAAAGTAAAACACATAATGAAGTCGCGTACAACCATGTCATTTTGAGTTCTTGAACCACCTCGACCGATTTATGCAACATTCTCGTGGTTGAGTAGTCGGGCATCAACGTGAGTACCGTCAATTGCACAAATACAGCTCTGTTTAATTGTCCGTTAGAGAGTAATAATATTATGAAAGTATGACATGTAATAAAATAAAAGCACTCATAGTTACCTTGAAATATTGCATGTATCAAGGATCGTTGACAATTTGTTCTGGAGTGCTAGCAAATGATGGATTCTTTGATTTAATTATTTGAGCAGCTAAGCTAACAAAAGTTTGTATGCCTTTAGAAAAGTAACGACTAATAGTTTCAGATGAATGCTGGAATATTTCCATAGCTCCTTTAATTGATTCATTTTGTGTCAGAATGTACAGTGTTATAGCCAACACCTCCCTATACGTCGTCCTAGAAGAACCCTGTAGACCGTGATTTAGACATAACTCATGCAGAAGATCCATAAAAATATGTGTTATTGTCCATAAAAAATTGTGTTATTGTTCTGAAAATATTTATGAACCTTACTGAATGGCCAGAAAGCATTTCACCAACCCATTTATCTCCAACAAAGTTGGATGCCATGCGGGGAATGCGAACAATGCTATTTCGGTAATAATCCAACAACAATATCGCAATGGCTGTAGCAAATGCCATTCTTCTACGACGATCACCGCGAATCCATCCTAAATGATTTAAAATGTAAATAATATGAATGCATAATAAGAAATGCCTACAACATTACCAATCAATTAAACTTCAAATATAAATTGTTGACGTTCAGAACATATAATACGTTACTTATAAATAAAGCTTCAACCACTAACATGTACATTTAAAAATAAAAGACCACATATGTAGAAGGTTCAAACATATTAAAAAAAGAGTACATGATTAGAAGTTCCAAACATAAAAATAAAAAATGACATAAGTAGAAGTTCATATTACTGCAGTTAATACATATACAATCCATAAAAAAATATTATTCATCGACCAAAACTCGCAAATATTCAAGACGTAATTCATGCTCTAGCGTCATAAATATTTTCATTAGAGTTGAATCCTCAAGTTTTTCACACATTGTGCGTGAAATCGTCTGTCGGCCACAACTTCAAGAATAGTACCTAAAATCCTGAGACAGTCTAATATGTTAGCATTGGAGATTAGCGGAGCTGCAAAAGCTTCAATTAAACGATCAAAGGAGGTGTTTACAAAATGTTCGTTCTCTTTATTTTTCTTAGCAATCCTGGGCCTTTTTAAAACTGTACTGGACTCCCCCAAATTCCTCTAGTTAATGCTAGACACTTCTTCATCGAGTGTCAATGGCTCAGGTGTGATTTCATCTGGTATCCCTGTAAAATCGGATTCACTAGGGTTAAATGCAAACTTTCCCGTTGTGACAACCCATTTAAATATTACATCCAGTTTTTCTTCAAATTTCTGCTCAATTCCACACTGTTTATACTTCTTCGCTGCCGGTACCGCCTGTGATATAGCATTTAGAGGGAATAGTTATAAAATTATAATTAAGGGGAAAAAATTGGGAAGCTAACAATCTATGGATTAAATAGAGAATTGCCTCTAATTTTTCAGCCCACAATTCAGCTGGAGCACCGATTGTCCTTTTAATCGGATCCCAACCTAAACCGGTAGATCCACGTTTCAACTCTTTCCATATTTTCCACTCCTTCAATTTGTCTCATTTGCTTTTAAATTTAAGCCAAACGTAATCCCTGTCAGTCCATTCTTTGAATCTCTTAGCAATGTTTTGCCACCCTTATTAAAAAATGTTG
>NEWO01000026.1:3085239-3097967 GCA_003013225.1 Phalaenopsis aphrodite
TTTTCATTTCCTGCATCAACACTTGCTCAGAAAGAAGATCAGAGCAAAGAAAGCATTCCAAAGCTTGCATCTGGGGTAAACGAGAGGATACTTGATGATCAGGAAAAAAAACGGAAAGGAAGAAGGTTCGATCTTCTTTAGGGTGACGAACTAGAACCCTAAAACCAGCGAGGGAAAAGGCAAAGGAGATCGAGGGCACCTCCGGAATTCCTAGGGCAACACAGATGGGTAACGTTGGACATGGGGCTCGGACAGCGTCGAACGACATAAAAGAATTAACGAACGTGGACACAGTGTGGGATCGTTACACAGGTGCGAACGCTTTAAACAAATAAGGAGGCGGCATTTTAAAAACGCCGCCGCTCCCAATAAGCTGCCCCAAACGGGCCCTAAACTGCCATATTGGGATTTTAAGAGAAAAAAAAAGGATATATGAATGCTAGTTAAATTTATTTTAAAATTGTCTTTATTTTATAATTTTGTATTTTTTAGAAATTTTATTGAAATTTTATTTTAAATTTTATTGATTGGGTTCATATTGAGTAAAAGATATCCAGGGAGATTTCTTAAATAACCAATTAGAAAATTCGACCAAAATACGTCAACCCATCAATCAAGTCAACTAGTGAATTAATGACCAATAACTCACATGCGGTGATCTATACTCAAACTCTTGCTCAGATTAAGGCAGCTTGACAACTCAACAAAAAATTCTATCTAATCTCACGACTGAGTTAGTAAGACACTTCAGAAACCTATTTACCGATGGTGATCAACTCGCCCTATGGTTGAGTTGACTAATAGAGGCATCACCAATAAGCTACACTTTGAGAAAATATATTTATAAAGAATAATTATTTACGCATAATTAAATATACAAAAGAAGATGAGAGATAAATCAAGGATTTCTCTAAACTCGAGTGTAAATTGTAATTAGTACTTGATTTGTACAATATAAACTAACTACTCTATAAATATATGTAACTATTGTAATGTGAGAAAATTCCCACTTATATTAAAAACCCATATTTCTTTTCATTTTTTTCTTCTCTTGTTTCTACGTATAAAGTTTTTCTTATTTCAACAATTTTTTTTTGTGATTGGATTCAAAGATAAATTAGGATTCAACATCTTGCAAGGACTACATAATGATAAAAAAATGAAGAATCACATAATGAGTAGAGCCTAACCAAAGAAAAAACCTTAGGAACATGGGCTCTAGTGAATTTATGACAACAGATTAAAAAACTGAAGCAGGACATGATGATAGTAATAAGAGAGACATTAATAATATCCTCATCAAATGTGATAAGAAAACACTTCTCAACTTCTCTCTTACATTGAATTATGATGAGATCAAGCTTGAAAAATGTCTAGGTGCTAATGACAAAGTTCTTCAAAGCTTGTTGGATTTGTTGGAAGAGTTGTTAGTTCAGTCGGCTATGAAACAAGAGTATACCTAAAGGAAAGTAGCTAATTATTATCACTCACACATAAAAGAGAAAAGTTTCAAGCCTAATGACTAGGTACTGAAGAAAACAGATCTTGCAATGAGTACTCAAGCAATAGGAAAACTGGATCAAACCTAGGTTGGGCCTTATGTCATTCAAGAGTGAGTCAGACTCTGGGCAAATAAGCTAGAAACTCACAATGAGAGTGAACAACATAGAACCTAGATTTTACCCTTTATTATACATTTTATCATTAAATTACCTTTCATGCTTAGGGAACTCGCCCAAGCAAGTTTGATCATATGACAACAATTTTGTACTTAGTACCACTATGTCGAGTAATTTACATTATAGTTTTCCTCAAGAAAGTTTTATCTTCCACAATTTATTAAGATAATGATGGAATAGAAGGTGCTAAGCTTAAATGTAAAATGACTGCTCCTAGAGGAAATGTGAAAACTCCAAGTACAAAACCTTATAAGAGAAGATTAAGAAGCCCCAAAGAAAATGTTTTGTAGGAGAGCTAGAAGCCTCAAAGGAAAATGTTAATCATAACCTAAAAAAATCTTTTACACTATCTTTCCTTAAAGAGCAATATGAAAAATACTATCAAGAAGAAATTTTGACTAAACTCGCTAACATTTGAACTTATTTTTAATACAATGATACCATTTATATATATGTAATTATTCTTATTCCTGGAGAATTAATTCAAGATGGCCATGATATTAAAATAATTTTGGAAAACATTTAGAGAACTCGCCAACACACGCTTATATTACTGAGTAGCAATTTCGACTATATGATGAGCTCGTCAAGTAATACCTCACACAATCACAAATCAATCCACATAATGTAACAAATGTATGCGAGTTCATTTTCATTCAAATGTCAACTTGGATAACAATTATAAAAAGAAAGAAATATTGGACTAGTGCATTTAAAATACTTTTATTATAATTTCATCAATACATTATCTATCACAAATGACATAGCTTGAAATCTTGAGTATAAAAACTACTTCAAATTACATAGCATCGATAAAGATTTGATAACAACTTCAAATACATGGCTCACTTCAAATATGGTCATTCAGGATGAAAGAGCTTGGACCACTTCAAATACATATCACAAATGACGACACTCTCATACTTCAACAAAAGAGAAGACAACAAAAGAGAAGATTAAAAAAATAAAAAAATGGCTTGGACCACTCTCGTAGGAAATATAACATCCATATAAAAGAGAGGCTTCGCCACACGCCTAAATGCTCGATTACAGAGCGTACAAAATGACCACGCAAGGAGTAGCGCTGGTGCGCTAGTTACAGTTCCTCAGTTTTGTTTCCTTATATTCACAATTTCAGATGACAACATATAGTATCTCTGCACGTGCAATTCTTTGACAAGGTTTCCGTGAGGAGAATAAGGGTCGAAGAGCAGGATTTGGAGTGAAGTCCTATAAGTTCCATTCATTGTAGAGAGTAGATCTGAGTGAGTATTCTGTGCATTTCAAGAATTCATATTCAAAATTTCTTGGTGGTGTGACTCGGTAGATTTTTTCCCATTCTTGAGTTTTTCCACGTTAAATCCTAGTTTTTCCTAAATTGTCTTTGTTGTACTTTTGTTAGAATTTTTTGTTCCAATTTTCTTGAATTAGTGTGATCCAATTCCACGATGTGATTTTGATTCTAATTGAATTGAAGCCCTAGTAGAAAGAAAAGATTATTCCCATCAATCATCCAAACACAAAAGGCTATTATGATGGTAGACAATTAGTTTTTGAAAATGGGCCATTTTATACTTGTGAAAAGACCTTGGATGCGAAAGCATAAAGCTAATCTATATTTTTGTGAGGTGGTTCGGCTGTATCCAAATATCCAACGAGAATAGGAAGTTTGTCTTCTGTCAAGGAGGTGATTTGGTTTTGAACTCAAAGCCAAGGATAAACCTTTTCAAATAATAAAGCGCATCAATGATGATGCTTACCAAATTGATCTAACATGAGATGATCATGTGTTGGCTACATTCAAAGTTGCTATTATGATAATGAACAGATGCCGGACAAATGTTAAATCTTTTGTTTAGTTGATTGGGAAGCAAGAAATCATTCCCTTCATTCGTTTTTTAATAATGATCCATTATTTGGCTGAGATTACAAGAAAGACAAACAAAAGCCATGTTTTTAACCCACGACAAAGAAAAGAATGAACTACTTCGTAATCCATTCTTGCTAAATCAAAAACAAAACAAAAAATACAAATCAAATGCACGCAAACAATGGATTAAACGCATGCGGGGGCATAAAAGGAGGGCATGTGAGCAAAAACAATGGATAAAGCCGCGACATTTATTGGCTGCAAGGCATCAACTTTGACGGATTCTAGCACTGGAATGCCTCCTTGAGCATCCAGGTCCAGTATCTTTCCATTAAGCAGCACGGTTTGGCTGTGCAAGTTCCCATCCATGGCGGTCAAATGGTACTCTTCCCTTGTGATCTCTTCTCCCATTTTAATTTCTTTAACTCCACCTCTGTGATATTTAAGTTGAGCAGTCCCGGGATCAACAACCACTTGGGCTGTTGAATTGCAGTCAAGGTTCAGTAAGAGGAGAGTTATCCCTTTCTGCATTGAGATTGGAGAAGATCATATTAGTCTTTAAGAGAAAGAAGGTTACTTGGATTACAATATGTTTAGCTTACAGAATCTCTCGCACAGTGTGCATATGCTCTTATCATCTTTGTCCCATTGAATTTAGTCGATAGGACCTTCGGTCCCATCAATCGATGCCACAAGAGAGCACTGCAGCAAATTGAATGCCAAAGCATACACGATTAAGCCATGATCATTACAAAATACTCCTCTTTCTGCAGGTTAATAAACTTGACCATTGAGACTTGGAGAGGGAGAGAGAGAGAACCTATTACCTGTAGTAATCTGGGTTTGGTTTAAACGTGGTGGTGTTTAGAAGGCCATAATTTCCACCAATCAAGCTCTGTCTGCAATAAGTCTTGGTGTCATACAATGCTGACATTCCAAGCTGATCCAAATACCTGTTTTAAGCAGAAATTTAACAGCTTTTCCTACTTGAAGCAGGTGTGAACTTTGGAGTTACGAAAACACAGGGAGGACGCCTACCAGAAACTAAAAACAAATGCGTTGGTGACAAGATCTCGGCCACTGTTGTAAGCTCCACCAGCTTCACCAACCCAGGCTGACGTAGAAGCACCAGTGCTCTTCAGAATGTTTCTGAGATTGCTGAATGTTGATGCCTCGCCATCCAGGTACGAAGGGTTAAGAATCTTCTCTACCAAATGCTGGTCGACACCTGTGCACTAAGTAAGAGTCTATGAAGCTAAAGTTTTCTCAGTGATAGCCATTAATTATGAATCATCTCATCTGTAACTTCTCCAACATACCTGGTCCAAGGTTATATATGTGGTGGCTGATTACATCTAATGAAGATTTTGTCTTGACAACGAACTCATTAAACCAATTGGCATCAAAGAAACCCCCAGGACCAATCACCAGGGGTTTGAATTGGTAACCTTTATAGGTTTGATCGACGACACGATCAAGATTCATCATGTCTTCTGCATATTGATCAGCACTGATTCGAGCTCCAACTCCACTGCCACTCAGCTCGTTCCCTGTCCAGTAAAAGATCAAACTTTTGTTTAAACACATTGTTTTTCTCTCATTGCCGCATTGTGTGGAAAGCTAATGAAATCTAACTGCCAGAAAAAAAAAAAAAAAAACCATTTTTTTATCATGTTTCAGTTACCAGTACAAATCTTACCAAGCTCCCAGCCGGATATTCTGTAGCCCTTATTTACAGTATAACGGATCAAACTAGCAGCGTTGGTGTAGTCCCATGGGCCACCGAGAGAGCCATCTGACAATGGAACCCTTCCATTGAGTGCATTCAGTCCAAAGATGATCGTCGCCCTAAGATATACAAAATTTGAGACAAATAAGACCATAGTTGTTACACTTGATGCGACTAAGATGCATGATGAAAGTTCATGAATAGGACTTTATAGAATACCCTGATTCTCTGAAAAATTCATTCAGCTGATCCCATCTTGACAAGGGTAAGCAGCCTTCAGTGAACCCAAACATTTCAGAGCTGTTCTTAACAAATGGTCTGCATGGTTCCTGAGGATATTCTGTTTCATATATGACCTTATCTTGCAAAGAACCTCCTAAACGAATCTTTAATGGAGAAAAAGCTGAACCAAAAAAGCAAAAAGTTTAAATTTTTTATTCCAAGAATGAGAAAAAAAGAGCAGGAAGCTTCTTACCTTTGATGGCGTTCAGAAGAATGTGGCTGGAAAGGTTCTGCATCAAGCAAATGATAAAATATAATTGTGTCAATCTACTTGTTATCCAGAAATCAAATTCAGCAGCCATCAGAAATCAAATTCAGAAGCCAATTATGAAAATATAACCAAATATCAAAATCATTTCGCAAAAGTAAAGTTCATCAGATTCCAAAGCTACATCTATCCTCAATACTTTCTCAACTAACTTGCCCACAATTAATTCACTCCACCAACATGAATAAGAACTTGCTGCATTGGCAAGTTACTTTCTTTGGAAGCAAAAACTTCTTAAGGAAAAAAAACTAAAAGATGCCCAACGCTGCTCCTGCACCGCACACTCCACCAATACCAATAACCACAATAAATAAATAAATAAATTAAATTAAATTAATTTTTTTTAAATAAATGTCATAAATGCAAAGCAACACCCCAACCTCTACTCTTCAATAATCATAAATTAAAAATAATTTTTTTTTAAAAAAAGTCACATGAGTGAAATGAAGGCAGAAACACACGAGATTGAGAAGCGAGGCAAGGCCCCAAGCGCAGGTGCCGTAATCGCACTTTTCCGGCGGCCACCAGTCGAGAGTGGCGCAGATGAAGTGTTCGTCGGTGGACGAAACAGCGGCGGCGCCGAGGACGACAGCCGTCCCCTGCGTCATCGCCGCCGATCCCGCCGTCCATACTGTGGACCGCACCGGTGAAATGAAGATGAGAGTGTTAAGGAAACAAAGAACCAATGGCCACCGGAGGAGACCTCCGGCCATTTCTTTGTTGCTCTTCAGTCGAAAAGCTGCAATGGAATGCAAAAAGTGAGAGTGAGGAGAAAAGCGAGGTCTTTTGTGGTGGAGGGAAGAGGATGAAGGAGATGTATAAATAGTAGTAGAGTTGTTGGGGGTGCAGAATGAGTGGCCGGTGGGGAAAGAGACTAAATTGCTTTTTTTAATGCAATTAGGGAGCCGCTTGGTTCTCACGCCATATGGACAGACCTCGAAGGGTAAGGGAAGAGAGTGGCTGAAAGAGGATATGGAGAAGGTGGAGCCAGAGAGGTGAACTCTATTTGGAGCCAGAGTAGCCGGCCAATTTTGCAACTGGATAATTACTCGGTCGAGTAATTCAGTAACTCGACAGCTGAACAATTTCAACGTTCAGACATTTGGCATGATTTGTTTAGATATATATAGTGATATTTTTATACGACAATAAAGATTTGAGTGATAATATAAATCAAATCAACAAAATGAGCAATTGAATTGGGCTTTTCCAAAATCCCAACTAATATGTTTCAAATTTGGGCATAAATATATCAAAATTTTATACCAGTTGTTGCAGGAGCATTTACCATTTATTTTGTACATTTTCCAAAATCCCAACATGATTTGTTGACTCCTAAGCTATTTAATCATATCATTTACCATTTATTTTGTATATTTTATTTGCATTATTTCCCAAAAGATTTTAAATATGTACCTCCTTGGACTATCTATGAGAATCAAATGGTGTGAAATTTTCATTTATTTATTTTTTTTGGGGAATAAATTCAATAAGTGCCGGTGTAGATAGTAGAAATCAAACTTAAAACATCCCACCGGGCAGAGACTCACTCACACAATAGAATTTTAACTTTTAAAAAGTGAATTATATATTTTGGAAGAAAGGCGAGGTCTATGTAAAAAACCCCCTTAAGAAAATGAAACATATAATGTCATGCATAAAATTAAAAGAGGAACTTCATGTAAAAATTTAAATTCTAGGTGTTAGATATATAAAACTCACTCAATTCTCCACTACTTATATATTATTGAGCTATTCCTCTATGTCCGAAACACTGAAAACACTATCTACCACCATGTCCCCCTTTGACTAGTCCACATTCCCTAAAAAAAAAACTATCACCTAAACTTACCATTAATAATCTCATAACTCTTACTCCCATAACAACAACCCAACTACACCTTCCTATGCATGTCAGCCATCTTCTACTCCTCATAGCGACTAATTTCCATTGGAATACTAAAACTTGAACACCAACGTACTCAGATCAGACATCTGCATGTCAGTTGTAAGTCCCCTCTAGTCTAGGATTTGGTTATGTCCGAATATGGGGTGTGGTACTCGAATTATAGACACATGAGAGATGATCAATATATATATTATCAGCACAACGCAACAAATTACCCACTGCACTCACCTTAATATAAATAAACTCAAATTACGAGCCAATTAGCAAACACTACAGAAAAATATCGAATTAGCATCAGAATTAATGTTAGACATAAATTCAACACAAAATTAACATTCGATTTACGTCTGTTTAGCATCGCGACGAGCGGTCCCGAGAATAAAACGCTCGACACTAACGAGTTTCGTTGAGCCAACGACGCAAAGTTAATGCTGCAGCGGCGGCGTCAAGCGATGCTAATGCCCACCACAACTGACATTTCTTCATTCTTCTTCCAGTTAGCAAATTCATCTCCTCTGGTGCTCCTCCGTGTCGCAGCTCGGATATTGCCCTCTCTAGCTCGTTTTCACTGCTCATTATTAGTCCAAGATGAGAAATCATCATCCACTCCTGCAAGCTTCGGTTTTACATAAGATTTCATATTTTTTTGTATGTTATTTTCAAATTTCTTTCTTAGTCATGCAATGTATAAGAATTATATGGTTTTATATCATATTTGAGTGTTATGTGTATGAAAATAAAAATTGGTGTGCATGTAAATACATAAGAAATTTGTGCTACGTCTGTAAATGCTGCAAAAAAAAATTTGATCCATTTGAGTGCTATGTGCCTAAATATAAAATTTTAGGTGTTAGATAAGTAAATACATAAGAATTTTGCGCCTAAATACATTATAATTTTGTGCTATGTGCTATGTGCCTAATTTTGTGCTATGTATTTAAATACCCAAAAAATATTTGAAGATTTGAGTGTTATGTGTATAAATACAAAAGTTCAAGTGTAAAATATGTAAATACATAAGAATTTTGTATTATGTGCTGTGTGCATTAGGGGTGTAAACGAACCGAACACGAACGAACAGGGCTCGTGTTCGTGTTTGGTTCGTTTGAAATTTAGTTTGTTTGAAATTAGTTCGTGTTTGAAATAGTTCGTGAAGTCACTGTTCGTGTTCGTTTCTTAACGAACGAGCCGAACACGAGCTGTTCGCGAACGACGAGCCAGTTTGACATCCCTAATATATATATATATATATATATATATATATATATATATATATAATATATATTATATTAGTTATATAACTTATATTATATAAATATATAATATCTATTTTAGTATATTACTAATATAGTATATTAGTATATTACTATTATTAATTTATCATATATTATAATTTATAAAATTTAATTTTTTTAAATATCATAAATTTATTTATATATAATTATTTTATATTATTTTATATTTCGAACAATAACGATTCGAACACGAACGAACGCATCACTGTTCGTGTTTGGTTCGTTTAACTAACTGAACGAAAAAAGTTTGTTCACGTTCGTCTCATTTACTTATCGAACGAATCGAACATGAACTCATTAACGAACCGAACACGAACTGTTCACGAACAACGAGCTTTTTTGGCAGCCCTAGTGTGCATGCATGTAAATGTACTAGAAAATTTGAAGATTTTGGTGGTATGTATCTTAATATAAAAGTTTAGGTGTGCGGTATGTAAATACATAAGATTTTTGTGTTATGGCTGTAAATGCCTCAAAAAATAGAAAAGATTTGAGTGCTATGTGTCTAAATATAAAAGTATAGGTGTGAGAAATGTAAATACATTAGAGTTTTTGCCATGTATGTAAGTTTCACAAAGAAGTTTGTGTTAGGTTTGTCTTGCTTGGACGTTGTGTGGTTTTTTATTTTATTTTATTTTATTATTATATTTATTTTTTTTTGTGAAATGTAGACATGTAGGGGTTGTCTAGCAACTTATTTAAGATGGAATTTAATCGGGTATTTGACATTCTTACCAGACGGTCAATTTGGACAAAATGAATCGCGGGATGCTATAAATCTGGGTTTCACGTATTTCGGTTGTAAATCTAGGATTTAGTAAAACATATGAGTCTTTTGAGGTTCTGTTAAGAATGGTAGAGATACATCTAAAAAGACTAAGGCATATTGTATAAAAAATAATCTCAATTTATTAGATTTTAATGAAATTATGACACTCAGTAGAATACAACGAAAAATATGAGTTCTGTTAATGACACTCAGTAGGACGCAATGGCGTTGTACTAATCTAGAGAGCTACGTCTATAATGCAGATGAATATTCGAAACATAAGATCATGAATGTATAACAAAATATATTCAGGAAGAAAATGAATTATTGATAGTTTTTGATTGGTATTGAAAAATTCATGCAAGTGGCGGCGTAAGAATCAAGCTTACCTAATGCCTGACAAAGTGAAGTTGGATCGATATCTTATAGGATTTAAACTTGATTATTGGTATTACACTGCACATAGTGAGTTTGTACCGGATGTTCAATATGATCATGCTGGAGTCTCATCAAGTTATGCCCCTAAAAAGGTTCATGGCCTAATGGGTATGATGAAATGATTGTTGATGCCATCAGAGCTCATTTTGCTGGTAGTGTCTAATAATGATCAAGAATCGAACAATGAGACACAATAATTTTTTGAATTATTAAATGTTGTTGAATAGCTTTTATGGGAAGGATGCAATTCACGTACAGAGTTATCAGTTGCTCTGAGAATGTTGAGTATCAAATCTGATTTCAACATTTGCAAGAAATGCTTCAACCAGATAACAACATTACTAAATGAGACAAACCATACAGATAATTTAGTTCCAAAAGATTTGTACATAATTAAAAAGTTATTGTCAAAGTTAGAGCTATGATCTGAAAATATAGATTCTCACGTTAAGGACTGTATGTTATATTACAAGGAAGATGAACACGAGAAAAAATGTAGATTTTGCAGTACTAATAGGTTCAAAACAAGAGGTAGAATAAAAATTCGAAAAACATTCCTTACAAATACCTCTTTTATTTTCATCTCATTCTACGACAATAACAATTGTCTGTTTCTATGTGCACAACTCTTCCCATGACATGACATAATACAAGATCTATTGTTGCTAATACAATGACTCATCCTTCAGATACTGAAGCTTGGAAACATTTCAATTGTAGTTATCCTAATTTTGTAGTAGAACCACAGAACATTAGGCTTGACCTATGTGCAGATGGATTCACACCTTACAATCATGCTACAACATTCTATTCAAATTGGTCAGTTATTATCATACCATATAATTTACCCATTGATATGCATATAACTTTGTCATTCTTATTTCTAATGTTGTTCATACCAAGTTTACATATCCCAAAGGGTAAAATTGTCGCCTACTTACAACCTCTTAGAGATGAGCTACATATATTGTGAGAAACTAGTGTGTTGACATATATTGCAACACACTAGTTACATATATTGCAACGAACAAAACTTTCACATTAGAGCTGCTCTTATGTGGACGATCAGTGATTTCCCATCTTATGGGAAGCTATTTGGTTGGAACACAATTGGGGGATTGGTCTGTCCTTATTACATGGACATGTCTAAAGCATTCACTTTAAAACATGGAAGAAAAAATTCCTGATTCGATTGTCATCGAAAGTTCTTAGCACGTGATCACTCATTCTATAGGCTCATTCTAAAGAAATAAAGATGCAATTTTCAGACATCGAGTTAAAATATTATGTCAACCCCAAAGGATAAGGGGAAACAATATATTGCAGATGATCAGCGACCATTGAAGTACCAAAGATCTCTTAGAGGTCGGAACTAGCCTCGAGTATTCTTCTAGATTTTGGCTATGGTCGCAGGGGTTTGCCTAAGATGCTCATTCCTCCATCAGTGCATCTACAACTTCTACCTCTACCGCACATGATGAGGAAATCTCCAAATGTGTTGCCTCATTCTCCGCCGAGAAGGAGGCCCATTTCACTCAAATGAGGTTGGAGTTGGAGCCCAAGCTAAAGGCTGAGTTGGATTCCATACGGCAGTGGATGAAGGAGTATGACAAAGCAACGATAACATTGGAGATAGATGAAGTAACGAAGAACAATGAAAATGAGGATGAGGAGATAGAAGAAGATGATTAGTGGGTATTTTTTCTTATTTCATGTTTATGTTGTGCATTTGAAGATATATTTTTTACGTAAACCGTGTGTATATATTTTAAAGTAAATGCATTTTATTTATTTCATTATTTGATTGGATAATTTAATATTTGACAGCTATCCTATTTCGTTAAATGCTTGGAAAGCTAGATTAAATATTGCGGTAACAGTTGTGATAATGTAAATACGAAAAGGAGAATATATTTTTAATTTGCTGATGCGGACACTTTTAATATATTCAAAAGCAAAATGACGGTTAGCCGATGAACTTATTTACTGACGTCAAATCCACATATATCCAACGGCTTATCTGATTCATACTAAAATGATGGACGTGACACTTTTCCGCAGTTAATCCGTCGGTTATAAAAACTGACGCATATACAACAACACATAACCGACGGATTGTCTGCGTCGAAAAACCGACTTGTGAGACACTTTTCCGATGGCTAATTGACGACTTGAATTTTCTCAAAAAAAAGTTCGACATTAATTTTTCGGTTATGCGTCAATAATTTTTTGCCGTCGGAACATGAATTTGTATTGAAATCACTGACAAACGTTTTACCTACGAACTTAAAATCATCGAAAGCATCAAAAGAGACAATTTTTCGCATCATAACCAACAAAATTTGATTGTCAGAAAATGCTTACTACTTCAAATCTACATTGAATGTTGTTCCATGTCACAATTTTTTCTTTAGAACCAACAAAATTAAAATAGTAAATTAATAAAATTATCTCCACTTCTTATGTAATAATTATTATTTGTCCGTACC
>NEWO01000026.1:3104846-3116781 GCA_003013225.1 Phalaenopsis aphrodite
ATGACAGATAGATTGGACAAAGACAGAGCAACGACTTGAGTGAAAGAAGTCGTTAGAGGATACTTGAAATCTTTGCATAAATGTCCTTTCAAATGATGTCATAGAGGATGAATGCGTAAGTTTGGGATTCAAATGGAAGTACATCAATTATTGTAAATTAATAATATAAAATTGTAAAGGCAGTTGAATGGAACTCAGGACATGATTGATGATCGCTTCTTTATGTAATTAAAATTGGATCCATCATCCCAATTATAGATGAAGGTATGAAATAAAAAGGCCCCCTTTTTTATTATGTCAAAGTTGTTGTGGTTCTGATTATGAAAATTTACATGCATGCCACTCAATTTTTATGTATTTACATATCTAATTCCTTAAGTTTTATATTTATATTCTTAGTATTTTTTATATGATTAAAAAATACATTGGACGGAACGCGTGGTGAAAAATCCCAGCAGACATGGAGCAAATTATATGACCGGCAAAGCGAAGAAGGTCAATTGAATAAGCAGATAAAGGATCCGCCAGCATAGGAGCGAGCGAACCAACATTTCGATAAGAAATGATTGGATTCAATGAAAATAACGATAGTCGAGAAAGTTATTGCGGTCAACTAACTTTAGAGAAATGCAAGGGTATTACCGACATTTCAGTATGTAACTTTTGTTTACTATAAATATGAAAAAAGTAACAATTAAGAAAGGACACGAGGGGATTATTAAGGTTTGCTCTCCTAAGACTTCTGTCTTAATCTCCACTCTCTCCCTTTCTCTTCTTATTTGCACTCTATTACTTGCGTGTGATTCATGGTCAAATTTGGGTTCAATACCCTAATAGGTGCGGCGAGCGTCGATCATGTCGGGAACAAAAAGAGCAAAAACTCAAAGAGAATAACCTCAATCTCGAGAAATAACTGACAACATGACTTGTGCCCGTGATTTTGTAACTCAACTGATCAACAAGGCCAAGGAGCAGATGATGGAGGCAATCAGAGGTGTTGCAAAGAATAGTAACGCCACATCACCCACAAAGGATGATCAACCTCACCAATGACGATGACCCCAAAAGCATATCAAGACACATTATCCTTATAGCGTGGATATCACGTCGCTCGACCATCGAAGAAACGAACGCGCAGAAGCACCACGACTTATACCACCAAAAAACACTTTCTCCCAACAAATCTCTGAAGTCAAGCCAGAAGTGTTTCAAGGTCTCAGCTTTAGGCTCCTATTACGAATCCAGCCGACCATATTACTTCCTTCGAGTCAATCGTATATTTATTAAGAGGTGGGAGACTAAAGAGACAACGGAAGTGCAAATTTTGTAAATTCGAATTTGAGGTGTGAGATATGTAAATAGCAATGTTTTGTGGGTTATGTATGTAAAAATCCCTATTTTAAACACTTGGTGCAAATGTATATGTAGTATGTTATGCAACAGTAAAATAAGAATTCGAATCAGAATCCTCAAAGTGTTGAATGATTAATTTATAAATGAGATTGGGCATAAATGTAACATGCATGTACTTTGTGCAGTTATTTGTTATTTTGTATAACTAAATGGAGTTGTTTAGAGCAGAATAATTTAATGTTTTTAAACTTAAATAATTTTTTTATAATATAATTTAATGTTGGATTAAAGTTAATAATTTACATAATAATAATCATTAATGATCTGATTTCGAACAAAAGTAGGGTCGAATTGAAATTGGCTAGTTGCTCTTTAGATTTGATTTCGAGCTGAGCCTGCTCATCATTGAATCAAGCTCAATCAGGCTCAAACTCAAAACAAACAAACTCAAATTGAGTTGTTTGAATTTGTTTTAGCTCAGAATCGGTTCGATCCAAATTGAAACTGACTAGCTCAAATTGAATCATTTGGATCAGTTCCTACTAAAAATCAGCTCGAAATTAGCTCATGACTCACTATATTCAATTTTATCCAGCATTATATATATAATTTTTATAAATAAAAAATATAACAAGCCGATCTTGAGTCATTCTGAGCTAATTCATATATAACTCAAAATCAGCTCGAAAAGAAATTTGATCTAAAACTTCAACTCATTTGTTTGATCCAACCTTCTTTCAGAGCTAAAATTCAAATCAATTTTAACGCAATTAACGATCTTTTAAACAACGTGGGATATATAATATATGTTGGATGATTGGCACACTGGCACACAGCATGAACTCAAACCAATCTCATTGGGATTGTCAGACTATTTGCAGAACGTTTAACTGCTCAATTATTTTTGCATATTTAAGTTTTGATTCAGTATTATTTAATATTAACTTCAGATTGCTACCAATACAGAACTGCTACCCATTAATTATGGATGCAAACACCGCCAGCACATAAACAGTAGGAGACACTGTGGCCATGGAGACCATTTCTCTCAAAATAGTAAAAGCCTGGCTGTCCCAGCTTCTCTAGCGAAGAATATAACAACTTAAATTTCAGTTAAAAGCCACCGCGATATCACATGGCTCCTCGTCAATTCAAAAATTCGGTTAACAACAACAACAAAATCTTTTCCACTGAGTGGGGTTGGCTACATGTATCCTTTTTTTTTTCCATTGCATTTGTTGTGAATATGAAAATTGATCTATATATCAGCATCAACATAGCTTTGTGCCTCTAAGAGTAACACACTCAGTCGATATATCACCTCAACGATTACAAGAAAGTACTCTTTCTCTCTCCTCTCCTCCTCCCTCTCTATCTGAGATCTTCAAACCTAAGCACACCAGAAGAACCTGAAAAGCTTCCAATGTCGTAGAGGAAGCCTGAGAAATCAAATCCCGAGAGAAATTACAAGGAGAGCTAGCATGCCTATTTATTAATTACATCATGTTATTAGGCCTATTAAGGAATTAATCAAATAATTAATGAAGCTCATTAATTATTTCCTTTTCTCATGTTTGACGGTGAGAAAATGAAATAATTAATGAGTTTCATTAATTATTTTATTAATTCCTTAATAGGCCTAATGACATGATGAATTTAATAAATAGGTATGTTAGCTCCCCTTGTAATCTTTCTCGGGATTTGATTTCTCAGGCTTCCTCTTCGACATTGGTAGCTTTCCAGATTCTTCTTCTGCTGTGTTTCTGTTTGAAGCTCTCGGGTAGAGAAAAAGGAGAGGAGAGGACAAAAAAAGGGCGGAGAGATAGATATATATATTGTTCTTTCTTGTAATTGTCGAGACGATCGACGGTTGTAATCCTCCAGGTGATAAAATCATTTTCAGCTCCGTGGACGTAGGTAATTTGTCGAACCACACATATCTGTGTGTTTTCGCTGTTTTTTCTGTTTTGTAATTTTTCTCGATCCAATTTTTCGTTTTATTGCCGTTGTTTTTCATAACTGGTATCAGAACTATGGTTCAGATATAAGGAAAAGCGATGACTGAAGATGATCTGATGACATCAGGGATCGAGATGTTTAATGACACAGATTTTGGTTACCGAATGATGCATATAGAAGACTACCTCTATGGGAAGAAACTTCATCTTTCATTACTGGGAAAGCGACCGGAAAAGATGGATTCCCTGTCAGGGAATCAAACTTCGGAGCTGACTGAACTTTCACCAGAGAAGAAAGAATTGCACAATAAGTGTGTGTACAAGGTGAAAACTGCGTTAGATGGTAGTAAGAAGTACAAGGCTAGACATGTTGAAAAAGGCTTTCAGTAGAGGCATGATACTGCCCATTCAGTGGGGTTGTAAGCAGCAACATGAGTAACCCAAGAAAGAGCTTGGAGGTCTAAAGCGATGTTGAAGATTATATGTCGACTAAGGGTGTTACTCTTAAGAATCTGAACTTGTGCTCAACTTCAGCTGACCTTCTGATATGAAAACCGGGACTTTGAGTTGCAGAGGTGGAGGATATTATGTTTGAAGAAAAAAGTGATGCAGCTAATAGATGATGCCGCTAGGGTATCAATCTCCAAGTGAGAGATTTGTTGCGAATATAGAAACCGACCCACTATTCAAATTGACATTTTCTCATGTTTGACAGTAAATTGGATTTGATACTCGAAATTAATTATTCTTAATTCCTTCTATGATTTGCTGCATAAGAGAAAATGAAATAATTAATGAGTTTTATTAATTATTTGATTAAGTCCTTAATAGATCTGATGACATGATAGAATTAATAAATAGACAAGCTAGCTCCCTTTATAATCTCTCTCGGGATTTGATTTCCTAGGCATCCTTTTCGGCATTGGTAGCTTTTCGGGTTCTTCTGGTGTGCTTCGATTTTGAAGCTCTCGGGTAGAGAGAGAGAGGAGAGGAGATGACAAAGAAAGGAGGGGGAGAGAGAGAGTTCTTTCTTGTAATCGTCGAGGCGATCGATGATTATAATCCTCAGGGTAATAAAATCATTTGCAGCTCCGTGGACGTAGGTAATTTGTCGAACCACATAAATCTGTGTTTTTCCGCAGTGTTTTCTGTTTTGCGATTTTTACGATCTAGTTTTGCGTTTTATTGCCGTCGTTTTTCACAACAACATCCTATCTATTGTCATATTTTTCATTTTATTCTATTTTATACAATATGCCCAAGTCTTCCTAGGTCTACCTCTGCCTTTTTTAACATAAGTCGAATCAAAATATCGACCTCCTAATCGGATCATCAAATAATCGATCTTTAATGTGACAAAACCATCTGAGACGACTCCCTCCTTTTGTCCGTCACTAGAGCTACACCAACCCTATCATAGATATACTCATTTCACATTTTGTCTTTAAGAATAAATCTACTCATCCGCCTAATCATTCTAACCTCAGCAACAATTAGTTTTATACTTCTATTTCAAAGGCCAACATTCAACGCCATAAAACATTGCAGGTCTCACTACCGTCTTATAAAATTTTCCTTCCATTCTAAGTGGTACTAAAAAATTTGGTTACTCAGCATGCAAAATTCATCATCACCTCATTNTGGAGGATATCATGTTTGAAGAAAAGAGTGATGCAGCTAATAGATGATGTCGCTAGGGTATCAATCTCCAAGTGAGAGATTTGTTGCGAATATAGAAACCGACTCACTGTTCAAATTGACATTTTCTCATGTTTGACAGTAAATTGGATTTGATACTCGAAATTAATTACTCTTAATTCCTCCTAGGATTTGCTGCATAAGAGAAAATGAAATAATTAATGAGTTTTATTAATTATTTGATTAATTCCTTAATATGTTTGATGACATGATAGAATTAATAAATAGACATGCTAGCTCCTCTTATAATCTTCAAATTGACATTTTCGGCATTGGTAGCTTTCTGGGTTCTTCTAGTGTGCTTCGATTTTGAAGCTCTCGGGTAGAGAGAGAGAGGAGAGGAGATGACAAAGAGAGGAGGGGATAGAGAGAGAGTTCTTTCTTGTAATCGTCGAGGCGATCAATGAGTATAATCCTCAAGATTAAGAGTGTAAACGAACCGAACACGAACGAACAAAGCTTGTGTTCGTGTTCGGTTCTTTTGAATTTAGTTTGTTTGATATAAGCTCGTGTTTGAAATTGTTCGTGAAGTCACTGTTCGTGTTCGTTTCTTAACGAACGATCCGAACATGAGTCGAACACGAGCTGTTCGCGAACGACGAGCCAGTTTGACATCCCTAATATTAATATATATAAATATTATATTATATTAATTATATAATTTATATTATTTAAATATATAATTTTTATTTAGTATATTACTAATATAGTATATTAATATACTATTATTATTAATTTATTATATATTGTAATTTATAAAATTTAATTTTTTAAAATATCATAAATCTTTTATATATAATTATTTTAAATTATTTTATATTTCGAACAATAACGATTCGAACACGAACGAACGATCACTGTTCATGTTTGGTTTATTTAACTTACCGAACGAAAAAAATTTGTTCGCGTTCGTCTTGTTTACTTATCAAACGAATCAAAAACGAACTCATTGACGAACCGAACACGAACTGTTCGCGAACAACGAGCTTTTTTTACGACCCTACTTAAGATAATAAAATCCTTTGCAGCTTCGTGGACGTAGGTAATTTGTCGAATCACATAAATCTGTGTGTTGCTGCAGTGTTTTCTGTTTTGCAATTTTTACGATCTGATTTTTCATTTTATTGACGTTGTTTTTCACAACAACATCCTATCTAATGTCATATTTTTCATTTAATTCTATTTTATACAATATGCCCAAGTCTTCCTAGGTCTACCTTTGCCTTTTTTAACATAAGTTGAATCAAAATATCTACACTCCTAATTGGATCATCAAATAATCGATCTTTAATGTGACCAAACCATCTGAGAAGAGTCTCTCCTTTTGTTCGTCACTATAGCTACACCAACCCTACCATAGATATACTCATTTCAAAATTAGTTTTATACTTCTATTTTAAAGGCCAACATTCAACGCCATAGAGCATTACAGGTCTCACTACCGTCTTATAAAATTTTCCTTCCATTCTAAGTGGTACTCAAAAATTTGGTTACTCAGCATGCAAAATTCATCATCACCTCATTTACATATCAAACTTTTGCAAAATCATCCCATCGGTTGACTTGTAACTGAACTAAGTATATATTTCTCTTAATACAGTTTTACACAAAATGAAGCAATGTTCCCTCGTCCTCAGCATAGGCTAAAAGTTTCGTGGGCTTGATCTATGTTATATGGAGGTGGCAGTAAGGCATCATCAATATCTGCAAACTGGTCGCAGCTGGATAGAGGACCATTCACAAGTGTTGAATCTAAGACATGGTCAGGAAAGTTGACCAATGTTTCTTCCAGAAAAGACTTCACAGACTGCACAAGCAAAATAAACTTCATCTTAGTGTCACATTCCGTCGTCTTCAAGAATAATTGGCAAGCTAATCATGAGAAAAAAGAGATTATCACTTTATTTGAAATTTCAAAAAGTTATAATTGTGCTATCGAGCTCCTAACAAGTACCAACCGTGCCCGGATTGAAGAAACGAAACATGAATACTAGCATTTTCTGTTTGGATTACTTAATATAAATCATCTATTTTAGAGACATATTTGTTTACACTCTTTTGTACTTTATTTCTATAATGTTATATTTTATTTTTATTTTAACTGATGTTTTATGAATTATAAATCTAGCAAAATCCTTTTGAATTCCCTAAGCCTTTTAAAAAATTATTAATGAAGAAAATGATTAACTTGAGAAGCATATTTTTATCATATAAGTTTTTTTTGCACTTAATATTCTTTCTTGTTTGTATAATCAAGAAAATGTCCAACATTGAGACTTAGTTTTCTTTTTCTACAAGGATTTAATGTATATGTCATCATAGATGATAATGTTTTTGATGGTGATTTGATGAATCATCTTTTAGGGTTCATGATATCACCACATTATCTAACTTATTTAGTGTCTGATTAAGCCAAATTCAAAAACTCATGCATGCACGACATCATTTTATTATCATTAACATTATCATGCCGAATTCAAAAACAGAAATAGGCTTTTTAAAGGCCCTAAAGAAAAATTAATGAACTTAAAGCACAAGATGTGAAGAAAAGTTAAGGAGGGGAGTTTTTTACGTACATTGCAATGCCTTAATGCAGCATCAGCCGAGCGTTTCCACTGGCTATTACCAGGTTCCGAATGAAACAGGTTTAGAAGAGGCTTTCAGAAAATAAGACAAATGATGTTAAGGGACAAATGTTAGGCATAAAAAAAAAGCAATAATAAAAAAGAAAGACATGGTTGTGAACTAAGTTGTCATCAATTTGTAAATAATTGAAGGTTTCCACTTGAGAAAACCACTACAATGATGCTGCACAACACGGGACTAGGTTTCCAAATATTAACTAATATGATGAGTCATATGCTTTTAAGTAAAGAAAATATAGAGCATACAATCACAAGATACAAAAAATAAATAAATTGATTTTTTTTCTTTAAAAACTAGAAGTTCTTAAGAATAGTTGATAATGAAAAGATCATTAAAATCTGGGAAAATCAGCAAGATTGAAAGAAAGAAAATCAACAAGCAAATAAATTAATTTGCACAAAATTTGATTTTCACTAAGGGGGCATTTGGCTGCAAGGAGGATTTAAGTTAAATTGGATTTAGTAAATCCCGTAAATTCGGATTTATTAAATCTAAGATAATGTTTGGTTCACTAAGATTAAATCAAATTAAATTCATTTGAGGTGTTTAGCATAAATCTATTTCACATATTTTTTTCGCTGCGCTAAATCCGTTAAATCCAACAAATAAGTGGATTTAGTAAATCAGGATTTAATAAACAGAATTAGCAATAATTAGATTTAACTTAACAACGAATTTATCTAACCTACTTATTGTGTTTAGCTGGATTTAAGTTAAATCTAACTTAAATCCTCTTAAAAGTATCATATCAAACACCCCCTAAATCATTTTTATTAAAAGTAATAGCATTATGTTATGTGCGTGGAGCCGAAGCATCCTAAGCAGCAGGTCATTGGCGCTCAAGCGCCCAATAAGTGCTCCTCACAGAAGAGTCGATGCCCCTGCCCCGGCCTTTGACGCATATGCGCCCACTTTTAGTGGGCTTTGACAGGGAAGGTGACGCTTATGCACCCCCTTTGGGCGAATAGACGCTCAATACTAGGTGTCGATACAGAGAGATCGACGCCTATGCGTCAAGTCCGGGCGAATAGGCATCAAGAGCAATTATATGACGGGATATTTTTTAATATCGATTCCAAATGGCATAAACATTAGGGCTTAGGGGTTTCTTCCTTGGGCATTCCTTGACCAGCATCCCGGTGAAGCTGAGAAGTGTCAAAAAGGTGGATTTCAGTGATTCAACATGATTTTTGCATCAGATTTGAGAGAGAAGATTGTAGAGCGAGTCATGTAAGTTTCTTTGTGTAGAGAAGACACTGGTGTGAGTTCATTGTTAAAACTTTCTAAATTTTATAGCAAAATTTTTTATGGTGTAGCTCCGTTGTTTTTTCCCGTTCTCGGGTTTTTCCACGTAAAATTCTCATGAGCATTTTTAATTGCTTTGATTGAACTTCCAATTTCATTTTTTGTTTTGGTTTTCTCGAATTGGTGTGATCGTGTTATTCCGTAGTGTGGTTTAGTTTTTAATTGATCTTAAGCCCCAATAAAGTTGGGACATATTCTTTCGAATTTCCTATCAAACTGGTATCAGAGCGCAGTTCGATTCGAGTGGGAACAATAAACAAAGAAGCAAGATTTAAAGTGGAGAAGTTTAATGGGACGAACTTCGGTTTCTGGAAGATGTAGGTGGAAAAATTTATTGTATAAAAAAAATTATATTTATCACTACAAGGAATCACAAGGAAGTCTGAGTCTATACCTATGAAGGAATGGGAAGTGTTGGAACGAACGACATTAGGTTTGAACCGGTCGTCACTTTCCTCATCTGTTGCGTTCAACATTAAGAATGAGAACTACGGTGAATCTAATGATGACACTGGCCAAGATGTAAAAAAAATCTTCTGCTTCCAATAAGATTTTTTTATGAGGAAATTATTCAACATGAAAATGGTGGAAGGCAGGTCAATGGCAGAGCATCTCAGTAAGTTCAACGATGTGACAAGCCAGTAGTGTTCTATGTGGATCAAGTTTGATGATGAGATCAGAGCACTGGTGATACTATCTTCATTGTCAGACATCTAGGATGGTTTGGTACGACGATAAGTAATTCTTCAGGGACTTCGAAGTTAAACTTCGATGATATTGTGGGTGTAATGCTAAACAAAGAAGTTCGCACATTTTAAATATAGGTTTTGTGTGATAGGAAATAATGTCAAATTCCACACATCAATCTGTCATTCTTTGAAAAAAAAAAAATCCAAATTTAACAACTTTCAAAATCTCCCGTGAAAAGTAATCTACGCTAAATTAAATCTGAAATCATGTTAACGAAGCAAATTAATCCAAAGCTAGAAAACAAAATACAAAATTTCACAACAAATATAACACTTCTCGACCAACATCACTGGCATGTCTTCAAAACAAAAATTAAAAATAAAAACTAAAATATGATCGATACAATGCTTTCAACATAAAAAAATAAAAATACTTCCACCAAATCTAATAGTTTGTACAAATTTAACTTTGATTAATTTAGCAGTCAATGCCAATAAACAATTCTCCTTCCTCATAGATTAATCAAAGAAATATCATAATTAAGTTTTCCTTGTTAATGAATATAAAATCCACTATTAACAATGGCATAATATTGTCATCCAGAATAGTTTTAGAAATAAAGATGCAACTATATGGAAGAAAATTAATGTGGATTCATAAGGAAGAGGTCCAAATTGTAGAATCCAGGGAACAAATTGAGGATATACCGAAATTGTTTGAAAATTTTAATTTGAAAAAATTAGTCTCAGTGTGATGTATAATTTTAAATGGCTTTGCGTTCATTGCATTCAACCTGTTAAAAGTTCTAGATGGAAGCTGATCTTGGGTGCCTCGTCCACCAGCTAGCTCAGAGCTGGTTCACTGCATAACCTATTCTATCTGATTTGCCCTCTTGGGTAGGTCGACTGGTTTTTAAGGGTTAATGGGGTCATTAGTTCTTTCCTTTTTTATTTGAATTAAATTTAAGGTTTTTATATGGCATATATGTGTGCGTGTGCAGTATTTGACTGGTTTAGATAGCTATAGAATTTGGTTCAAGAAATTTTAATATCCACTCAGGTTTCTCTCATTTATGAGTGTTATGTCATTGCTCGTGTAGCTCTATATTTTAGAGTGGTGTTGGATCCTTCCCAACATCCCCACCTTAGACTCTCAAACTACACCAACAGTCACTATTCTCCGTTGCTCACTATTTCCAGTCAAACCCAGGTTATAATCAACCCTTTTCATTCACAAGTACCCATAGATTCTAATCTTACCAAAACGCCATCTTCGTGAAATCATAGATCAGTGCCATTTTTCTCTTCGTAGAACCAAATTTTATATACCAAAGCTTAAATCCTCCAATCAAACTCCTTCATACCTCCGCCAAGTCCCTCAAAATCCAAAAACCATCCTTTTTCCCTTGTTGAACCCAAGATTGAAGGAAAATCCACCATACCATTAAGGAGAATCCCGTAAAAATGTGTTCAGGAGCTTCATGGAGGACATGCAACAAAAAAAATTATTGAATTACAACTGTCATGACTCGGTCTAATAGCTTCGAATTAACCAAGTCAAGAACAACGATCGGACGATATTAATATTTAAAGAACTATTCACAGAGTTATAGAATCTTTCAAAATATAAAAAAGCTACTAAGAATTCCACAATTACATATGAATAAATTTAAATCATCCAACCATAAAAGAAATAATTTGTAATTAAAATCTCAATCTACACAATAGTATATCACTATCCAAAAGAGACAATACAAAAAGAAACTATAAACTCATCAGAACATAATATTTATCCACTGTAAACCTTTTGTAAAACAAGTTTTTTCTACCAGACATATCAACCTAATGTTTTTCTTTTCCTGAAAAAAATATTAATTGCAACAGTAATTTTGACTTAGTAAGCAATTATAATATTTATATGGATTAAATTATTATGTCAATGCTATGCATGAATGACCAAAGAAAATGCAATTTATTTTTTTATTAAACTTTAATCTTTCATGTTAAATTTATCTCTTTCCATTTCACTTTAAGTATTTACTATTTTAACCTCTATAAGAGTCATAACAAGATTATCGTCATACTCAAAGGCATCCTAAAAAAAGATACCGTTGGTATCCTAAAAAATGTATTTGAATGTACCCTAAAGAATGTTCATGAATGTACCATCAAATTGCATCAGAAGTTACGTCTTTACCATTACCTTTAACATGCATGCATGCATCGCATCTCCTGCCAATACCATCTGAGGTAATGTTGTATGATTTAAAATTTTATATTTTATTT
>NEWO01000026.1:3148695-3222118 GCA_003013225.1 Phalaenopsis aphrodite
CATGGTGCCTTTAAAAGACATGAAATACTTATTTCTCCCTTAACTTCTTTGAATAACCACCTTTATTAAATGAATATGCATACTGTTAGATAAGAATCATATTCTTAAAAGAAATGACTAAAATGTGGCTAATTTTTAATATATATATATATATATATTGAAAATTAGCCACATTTTAGCATTATATACACACACATTAATATATTTGCACCTTAAATAGATTTGGGCCCTTTAATCTAACCTATTTGCACCTTTCCTTTCTAATACATTTGCCCTTGGGCTTTTTTTAAAAACATATATATTTTTTGAATCAAATATTCTTTTTAGTTTTACCCATAAAATTTTATTTACCTAATGTTATTAAAACAAAAGAATAAATAAAATCATATATTACCTTCACTTATCTCTTTCTTGCTCTTTACAAAATTCTTGATCCAAAATACTTAGACTTTTGAGTTTATCTTCTTAAATCTCTAATTCATATCAAGATATTAGCATTATATACACACACATTAAATTCATTAATTAATTTAATTAAAATTCTGCTATTATAGGAGGTATAGTCACATAGGCCTCTTCATCAAGGTACTTATTCAAGAAGGCATTTTTGACATAATTTGGTATAAAAGCCAATCTTGATTTATTATGAGAAAAAGAAGAACCCCAACAAAAGCTTGACAACATACACGAAAATTTCCTGGTATTCAATCCCATATGTGCAACCCTTGGATATTAATCTGACTTTGAATCTCTCTACACTATCAAAGTTTGTCACAAAAGCCCAATAAGATGGTAGCAACTTCCTATCAGCTATATATCTTTCGATTGAACGACTAGTGCACCATCGGACACTTTCTTGTGTGTAATTGGTTAATTAAAGTCATCAGCCAACGAACAAAAGAGCCAAGTGAGGAATCCATACCATTATGATTATCGGATGCAGGACTTGATTCTAGTTCTTGATAGTCCCAGGTCTGCATAGCATCATCTACATGCTCAGTAGTTCTTCCTCTTCCTGTATAGAAATGAAGTTCCTGATTCTTAGTGTCGAGTTGAGGTGGAATGAAGATATTTGGAACTATTTCAAACATAGACTTTGGTACTTCCACTAGAGTTGGTTGAGTGGTAGAACTTGGCTCAGCTGACTAAAATGCAGGGCTTGATTCAGTTGAAGGAAAAATGATATGAGTACCTTGGAGATGATCCCAAATATAATATTGTATGAAGTTCTTACCCTTAATTTTAGATTTTTGAAAGTAAGATTAAATCTCAAAGAAGATATCCATGGAGTTGTACATTTTCCTTGTTATAAGAGAATAACATTTGTATCCTTTTTTATTGGATTAACCGAGAAAGATTTATTTGAGAGACTCGGGATCAAATTAGGTGCGGTGTTGATGGTGGATATGAATAAAGGCATGACAACCAAAAATCTTCAATGATAAGCTAGAAGAAAGAGAACTGATTTGTGGAGAGGGTCCCATGAAAACATTACAAGAACTGATTTGTGTGAGTAAACCAAATCAACCAGCCAGCATGAATAAACCTAGCCATTGCTAAGCTAGAGTTGACCTGAACCAATCCTATTTTCAAGCTTTAGAATATTTGTTTGTTCTTGATCTGCTGATTCAGTTGAAACAAACACAAACAGCGAGTTTGGTTTTCCAATTAAAATACCCACAATTTTTACAAAAGAGGAAAAATAAATGTATCGCATAGGAAAAGCTATTTAGGATAAATATAAAACATGAATTGATATTCTTATCTGGTAAACACCAGAAGATCTAGCGAAGCCTTCATCAGTTTCACGTAATACTCCAAACCAGTCGCTACCAGCAATCAGACCAAGAAAGGCTTAGTTTGCTTTCTTTGCCTAATCTTATGTCCAATAAAGTGAATAATACAATGCTGTATGGACTAGTTGATCGCCCACCAATCAAAATAAATCAAGCGGTAAACACCCTCTGCCTAAAGAATACCTTTCTTTGCCACCCAAGTTCCTACTGCATTTTCTTACTAAGTGAATCTTGGTTTTTATACAAAACCAGCCATGATGCACAAAAATTCAAGCAAACCCTCCTAAAAAACTGAGTTCTGAACCATTTAAATAATATCACAAATAACAATTAATCATTGAGATGTTGTACAACATGCAGCAAACTCACTTGGATTATACCACTGAACAATATTTTGTTCGTTATTATTAATAAAAATCAATCAATAAAAGCTCAAGTATTAGGAATATGCATTGTAAAATGAACAAAGAACATAAAGAGTTATTAAGTGCGTAGAATCCTAGATATCCTGCAACTGTAATTAAATCATTAGAAAAATATCTAAGTATTTTCAAAGGTTAGTATAAATTGTTGATACTTATTATAAGCAGCACGACCAACCATGACGCCACTTGCCCCTTGCTTTAATGCAGCAACAACCTGAAATGGAGATGCAATTCTAAGAAATGACTTTGAAACTATTGCATCCAATTTTTTTAAAGCAAAAGCAACTAGAATTATCAGTAGAGGGGAAAAATATTACATGAAGCAAATACAAAGAATCACTAGAGGAGGAAAATAACTAAAAGAATAAAATACAACAGCAAAGCTTGCAGGAGGGGAGTGAACCAACAGCTAGAAGAGAAAAGCCCAAAAGATCCTCGTTAAAAATGTCAAACATAAAGCTTGTTATATTTTGGAGAGTTCTAGCATACCTTATTTTTCTTCCTTCTTCACATAAAATTTGAAACTTCTTGTCGGGCAATCAATTTTGTGTTAAAAATGCCAACATCGCAAGCCACAGAAAGGAAGTTTAAATCACCCATGTTCCCCACAGCCAAAATAACATCAAGAACAAACAAAAAAACCCAAGTAGGTCTCGATCATTAATCATGTGAACTATAGCAAAGTAAATTTTAATCATTGGGCATGCAACGTTGGGAAGTTCCAATTCCATAGCAACATCCATAATTGATTCGTAATTTTAAATACAAATCAGAACAAAAGTAAACAAAATTAACACCAACTTTTTAAAATTACACTAAATATTATAAACAGATAATGATATGAATATACAAAAAGGGATTAACAATAAATGTTAGAGAAAGAAAAATACAAGCCTCAAAAAATTTAACATGAAAACCAATGATGAAAATCCCTATGAATTAAGAACACTATAGAAATACACAAGTTGGTCGTCTTGCTTGTAGCATTGTAGTTAAAAGAAGGTGATGATAAATTTTTTTTTTTTTTTCTGGTTCCTCCCCTTTCAGGTGAATAGGATTTGAAACATTCTATAAACCAAAATGTCAAAGCCCTAGATACTCTTCCATCAAAATCAAAAAGATGCTAAGAAACATCATCATCATCATTGTGTTACCATATTAGAGGGTTCAAAATATCCAAAATGGCCAAAAAGATAAAGTAAAATATAATTTTAAATTATATCCTATTTTTCGCATTCCCTGAAATTGTCTAAATTAATTTTATAAAATTATAGATTTTACTTTGATCAAATTGATACATAAAGTACATATGTATTATTAATATATTTAGTTTTATAAAATTTATTTCCGAATTTTAATTAAAAATACTTTAATTTCACTGTTTCCAGTAAATTCACTGTTCCCCGAAGTTGACTAATTCCACCAACGGCAACAAGTCACAGTGATCAATTGAATGGTGTTGATTAAATGGGAGGGAAGGAAATATAAGTATACACTTATTCACTCAGCAGCCCTAATTTCCCACTTAACCCCCTCCCGTTACTGGTTATTCCATGACATGGTCGTGGGGGAGCTGGGCGAGAGGCAGAAGGCAGTAAACGGCAAAGTTGAGGAGGGGAAATTAAGGTATAGTAACATAGGAACTGAAAAGCTACAAATTATTGCAATTGGAACTGATGCATTTTTCTAAATAACGACTATTGCGACACAGCTAATTTAAAATTCTCAGCCTCAAGCCAGCAGTAGTGGGGGAGCACTGATTGATAAATACTTGGAACTATTTCAGAATAAGAGACTGTCTCACTTTCTAGAGCAGGAGAGCCAATAGAAGCTGAAATTTGGCTAATGGGGGGAGAGAATAATATAGATTGTATGACATGCTCAATAAAGAGAAGAATTACCATTGCTATAGTTACCTTTGAAGGAAAAGCTAAAAGAAGTTTGGTGGTTGATCTAACAACTTATTGCATTGAGAGGATATGTTAAAATATTTAGAGATTGATTTGTACAACTATCAGCTAAGAGACAACAACAGGATAAATTGATATCATATTGGTCCAGGATGATCATTCAATTATGCAGTATTAAACTGAGTTTACTATGTCTCAAGATATACACTGTGGGTTATTCCAAATATATAGGAGAATATCATAATTTTTTATCTGGATTGAAGGATATAATTAGACAGCCGTTGATTCTTTTTAGGATTGATGATTATTCTACAATGGTAGAAAGAGTTAGAATGATTGGGCTGAACATATAGGCTGCTCGTAGGAGAGATTTTCAGAAGGAGTCCAACAGAGTTCTCAAAATAATCTTTCATTTCAAACCAAGATTTCAAATGCTAAAAAGGTCAAATCTAATAGTTTTAGCAGCCAGAGTAAGAAACGAGGCAAGGGTGGAAAGTTCCAAAAGGGCCAGTGTCTATCTGAATGCATACTCGTTTGTTGTGTCACCAACTAGGACACAAAATGAGGAATTGTCCTAATTTGGGATAAAGAGCTCAAGCAGAGACCAGAGTCAGCGTTGCAACATGCCAGAGGAGTTTTAGCAAGCAGAGGATAATTGAGTCCATATGATCAGTGTCAGATCAAGGTCACACCCAATAAATCATTCAACCCAAGGTGTATGCATTATCGTGGCAAGAGGCTAAGGATTCACTTGAAGTTATCACATATACATTTTACATTCAAACTTTTAATTGATTGATATTCTATACGTAACATAGAGTATATTTCATTAATATGATTATAGAATCAAAATTTTGGTTATATAATTTAACTTTAAATATTCAATACAAGCATCATATCCCTCCAAAATATATCAATAAAGATATTATTTGATAGGGGGCATCTCACACAATTATTATGGAGCATTTGGTTAGAATGATGAATTTGAATATCATATGAATGCCAACAATTTTATTTGTTAAAAAAATCAAATGGAAATCATTTGGAGGTTAGTCAAATGTTTGAGGTAAATTTGACCATTTGAGAGAAAAAATTAAGGCATAATTGATTGTATTCACATTACTTGAATATGATGTAATCATATATATGAATTAATTATCTAATCATTTCACAAACATATTTTCTAATAAGAAGACAATCAAAATGTATACACTTGAGAGACAAATAAAATTTTATGGTAATAGAGGATTGACATCTATGATAATCACATGTTTGAAAGCTTTCAAACTATCAAGCTGTGGAAATAAAAAAATAAAAAAATTGCTTGGGTGAAAGATACTACTAAGAATGTGGAATAATTCAGTGATATTTCAGTGGTGACGGAATATCCAAAGTGTTTTTTGGAAGATTTACCCAGGCCACTACTAATAATAGATAATATTCACTACACTTAGTCATATTCTAAGCCAAGATCTAAGGCACCATATATAATGGCAGTTAAAGAATTACATGAGTCGAACAGTTAGTAGTTGGAATTATTGGATAAAAGGTTTATCAGTCCTAACACATCAAAATAGAGAGCACCAATATTATTTGTAAAGAAGACAGATCGGAGTTTCAAGATGTGTATTGATTAAAGAGAATTGAATAAACTCATTGATAAGAATAAATATATATTGCCAATGATTGATGATTTATTTATCATTTGGAAGTGCTTTTACATTTTTAAAAATAAATATGAGATTAAATTATTGCCGGTTGAGGATTAAAGAAGAAGATAAAGCAAATATAATATTTATGAAAAGATATAGACATTATGAATTTATGGTTATTTCGTTCGAATTAATTAATGCTCCAACAATTTTATGAGTCGAATGAATAGAATCTTCCGTCAATTGTTGAATATACTTGTGATAGTTTTTATATATGATATTTTAGTGTATTCAAATGATGAAAGTAGTCTCTCATATCATCTTCATGTTGCTCTACAAGTTTTAAAGAAGAATAGGTTATGTGCAAAATTTTCTAAAAGTGAATTCTAGTAAAAAAATGTTTTTTTTTTTTTTTCATATGATTACCGAAAATGATATATCTATAAATCATAATAAAACCAAAGCAACTGTAGATTGGTTAATATTGACTGCAGTTATAGAAGCCAGGAGTTTTCTAAGTTTCACTGGCTAATATAGAAGACTTGTTGAAAGGTTTTCTCAGATTGCTATGATGTTATCTATACTAACACAAAAGGATAAATTTAGATGGAAAAATCAAAGTGACGAGGCATTCAGAAGTTAAAAACTAATTCAATGACCATGCCAGGATCAAAGTGACGAGGCATTCAGAAGTTAAAAACCGAGCCCTTGGATGCGGAGAGGGGAGAGGAGTTGAAGAGATGATTGCAAGAGCTGATTAAATCGAGCCAAGATGTAAGTGTTTAAGTTTTTTAAATTATAGAATTTCTTATAGTTAAGTATGTTATAACTTAATATGTGTATGAATTAATAACAGTGATTAATTTTGACAAGCAATCAAATTAAAAGCTTAGAAGAGAATAAGTTGACTATTTGGTTATATTTGGTCTCTTTTGTTTTTATTATTGTTCAAATCTTGATAATCTTTTATATTTGTTAGATGATACTTTCTATGTCTTATGGATATATGACTCTTTTATAGTTGAATATTATTATTCACTATTGTTACTGTTAGATTGTTATGTTACAACGATTTGGCCATTTGTTCCCGCACTGATTAAACCTAAGCTATCGGGTTGCGTCATGACATGAAACAATCAAGCAACTCACCCAAAAGATCAACTCGACCATGATTAACTCACCCAGAAAGCTCAACTCACCTTATGGTTAAGTTGATCGAAAAAACATTACCAAAAGTAAAAGGTCTAAGGAAAAGATAAACAATTACAAATATAATACATTATCCAGATAATATTAATTATAATACCCACGCCTAAAGAAGAAAAAAAAAAAAGCAAGATTCTCTTAGGATTCATAGATAATGAATACTTTATATATAACATATAAGCCAACTCCACTATAAATATGGGTGATCATTGTAATACGAGAAAAATTCTCAGACATTGAGAGATTTAATTTCCCTCTCATTCCTCTCATGTTATTTGGGCTCATATCTACTCAATTTCTAGTTCTTTTCTTGGTGATGTGACTCTACGAATAAATTAGGACCCAATCATAGTAATGGGTTTGGTTCATTCTGCTAATTCACTCTAACGGTGGAATAAAAAGATTCCACCAAGAAAAAGCTAAACATAGCACAGACTATGTCAAACAAACCAAAGATATAGGGTATAGAAACCACCATAGATCAAACCTACAGAAGCGGCAAACCATACTCATCCATATATCATTATACTCCAATAAAAAAAATATTGAGAGTTATTTTAAAGGGGGATTAGGTTTAGAAAAAATAAGAAATAAACTTGTTATGTAAAATTTTATCTATTTTCATGGATGGGATGAAGAGATCCATACAAAACATAAGTTTAGGTTTAAAATTAAAGTGAGATCTTTTAGATCTCTTTGAGATACACAAAATACTCACTTGGTGGTTAATTCTCATGTTAATGGAAGCGGCAATGATACCGGAACTTCAGAAATCAGCAGAAATAGAAGTAAACTTCATTAATCAACTAGTTAGGGTTACATTAAAACTCAAATAAAAGGAAATTACAGCAGACACTAATCTCCATCTAGGGTCGGATATGAAGATCTGATGCGACGATGGTGTCCGCGAGGGGGTTGAAGTGGGCGGGGGGAAGGGGTGGTGGGGGGCGGTGTTGGGAATTACGAAAGGAAGAAAAGGTTGTAGTAGCGGTTAGGGAAGGTGGGGGGGCTGCAGGCTGTCGGCTGGAGGGCTGGACAGCAGAGGGAAGTGCAACATAACAGGCAGCACAGCAAGGGGAAGGCACGTCTTGACTGGTCTCAGGATTTGGAAGGCTGGGGGAGTGCAGGTGAGCGGTTGGAAGGTTGTGCAGCAGGTTTTGGAAGGCTAGATAGGAGGTTTGCGGCAATAGAGGTGAGTGACAGGGCAGCTGACAGGGAAGGGGATGGTCAGCTGCTAGGGAAGCCGTAGGAGAAGGGTTAGGGAAGATGATCAGGGAGAATACAAAACCACCTCGGAATATAATACAACCCTAGCAGGGAGAGGAGAAGACCCTAAGAGAAACTCTGAAACAACAAGAAGCAAAAACTAACCCTAATTCTGGCAAACATACATATAAATAGATAGGGATAGGGGGAAACTAAAAAGAAAAGAGGGGGACGCAGTGGACGGCAATTTCTAGCTCCAAGAAAGGCCATGGATGTGGGTACTAGGAAATCAAAGGAAGGCGGGGCGAGAGCAGCATATCCCGCCCCTAAGAATGTCAATCGGTCCAGCAGAAGGTTGGGCCGAACTCGCCACAGGACGGTTTAACCGGCCTCTCCTCGCCCGTGTTCCGCACTTGCGTCCCCCTCCAAGCCCTCATATTAATCGCTCGGCATTGGGGGAGCTTTAACTTCATTTATCGAAGCTTCCAGTTCTCCGTTGGTACTCCTAGCAGCATCTGGATCCCACTGGCTACGGCATCGTCCTCCAAGATACCCGAGGGTCTTTCCCAACTTACGAGCACATCGGTCCAATCTTCTGGGAGTTTACTACTGAACTGAAGTGCATGCCCCGTCTCTGTTGCTGAATACTCCCAAGTTCATCCACGGTCGACCAAATCAGATTTGAAGTGGAGATAACCTGAACCTTTCCGCACGGTGGTGGCGATGGTGGTAAGATATAAACCCTGATATCCTAAAATATCTAATGTCGTGTATGTCCTGTGTCTAGAGCTGATATCCCAATCTCATCATCCTCTATTGTCACCAAAACTCATTCCACCAAGACTGCTATGCTGGTGAGAGCTCCTTTGATCACGGGCTCCGCCAAAGAAACTAGAAAGATGTACTTCCCATCCTTGGTGAAGGAATAAGTGTTTCTGAATTCATCTTGTTGAGTCATTCGGTCAAACTGTCATTGTCTCCCCAACAAAAGGTGGCAGATATCCATAGGGACCACGTAGCACCACACCCGATCATGCAGTTGAACCCTAATTGAAAACCACAGTAAGTATTTTCAATCGATGTTGACCCGAAGCCACGTCGGTGAATACGAGTGGGAATGTCTCTGAGTCATAAGGCCCAATTTATCAATTATTTGTGTCAACGTCACGTTCTTACTGCTCCCTCCATCAATGATGAGACTACATACCTTCCAGTTCACGGTGAACCAAGTGTAGAATATTTTATAGCGAAGCTACTGTGAATCCCTCGTATCAATATCAGTTTGTAGGACACCTCGAATTACGAGTGTTTCCCCTTCATCTGGTGGAAGATGATACACCTCACACTAGTCCACAGATGTCTCCTCATTGCAAGTTTCCTCCATAGTTCCCCGCTCTATGAGGTTGACTACTCGGCTTGTGGGTAAGTTGGAGGCTATATGGCCATTATCGTGTCACTTGAAACACTTTCTGGTTGTTATTGTATTGGAAGAGCTACATTTCTCCTGTTTCTTCTCACTCTAATCCGGCATGTCACTTCCATGTCCAAACTTGCAAGTTCCTCCTGAGGTACTCGTGTCGGTCGTGGTAATTATAGATGACTGCTTGGTTGACAGATGCTGCCTGAAGGACAGCTGCCGCCGGCTTTATTTCTGTTATCTTTCTGCCTTAAAAGCTAGAGTCAGAACATCTCCAAGTGACAAATAAGGTTGTAGCTGCACCACATTGTTAATAGCTTGCTTCAACCCCCCAGAAAACGAGCTATGGTGTGCTCCTCTGGCTCGACCAAATCACACCTCATCTGCAATTAATCAAACTATTGTGTGAACTCCTCTACTTACAGATCCCTCCGTTGCAGGTGATGGAGCCTCAGAAACGCGTCTTGGTTGTAATGGGGTGGGAGGTATTTCCTCTGCATCGTCTTCTTCATTTTCTCTCACCTCGTAATCTTATTGTTGTCTTCCATTTTCCTCTATCACTGTAAGTTCTCCCACTACAAAGAAGTATTTTTCGTCATTGTAACAGCTAATTTAACCCTCTTATCCTGTGGCACATCCTTATACTTGAAGATCCGCTCAACTGATTGCAATCAATTAATAAAGTCTTTTGGATCCATGCCTCTCTCAAACTCTGGCAGATCCACTTTGATGTCAGAGTCTCTTTGCCCTCTTAATGATATCTCCTTTCTGCAATTCTTTGCATGGAAAGAATTTGGATACCCTTCTCTAGGCCTCCTCTGATATTGGATCCTGAAACAACGTAGCTTGTCTTCTTCATCATTGAAATTCTCTCTATGGAAGGGATTCAGATCCTCCTCTCTCCCCTTCGACTCTCTAGATCTCGGTCAAGGGTAACCTCCCCTCATGTCATCTTAACAATCTCTGCAAGCCTCTATTGAAGGCGGCATAGCTCTCGTCGTATCTCTTCCTGGGTGGGATCGGGCATATATCTTCTTAGTGGCATGGTTAGAGTTTGGAATTTGTGGAAATGGAAAGTTTATTTTGTGGTAGGAAAGAAAATTTTTTATTTATGGAGGATGCTAAGAAACCATAGGATAGGATTAGAGTTAGGCTAGCACTGATACGAATGAAACCAGAACTAGTTCAAAAATCAACAGAAACAGAAGCAAACTTTATTAATCAACTGGTTAGAATTACAAACAACTCAACCGAAAGGAAATTGCAACAGACATTAATTTATGGCTAGGGTCGGATAAGAAGATCTCAGGCGACAATGGTGTCCGCGAGGGGGTTGTACTAGTGGAAAGGAGGGAACTATGAGAGGAAGAAGAGGTTGCAGTAGTGGTTAGGGAAGGTGGGGGAGGTGCAGGATGTTGGCTGGAGGGGTAGACCGCAAGGAGAAGTATAGGAAAACAGGTGGCACAACTAGGGGAAGGCACATTTTGACTGGCCTCAAGTTCCGGAAGGTTGGAGGAATGCAAATGGGCAGTTGGAAGGTTGGGGGAGTGAAGGTGGGCGGTTGGAAGGCTATGCAGTAGGTTTTGAAAGGTTGGAGAGCACATTTGCAACAGTAGAGGTAGGCGGCAGATAAGGGGATGGCTAGCGGCTAGGGAAGGCGTAGGAGAAGGGTTAGGAAAGATGACAGAGGAGGATACAACACCATCTCAAAGCAGGGTACAGCCGAAGCACTGCCCATCCTCGCATACAGCCCTAGGAAGAGGAGAAGACTCCAAGAGAAACTCTGAAACAAGCAAAAAAACTAACCGTGATTCTAGCAAACATATGTATAAATAGATAGAGATAGAGGGAAAACAAAGGGCGGCAAAGTGGGCGGCAAATTTCGGCTCCAAGAAAGGCAAAGGATGCAGGAATAGGGAAAGCAAAGGAAGGTGAGGCAAGAGCAGCACATCCCTCCCATAAGAATGCCAACCGATCCAGCCCGTACCAGCCCCAACAAGTTCAATCGAAACCCACCCCAAGCCAGTTCAATCGGACTCCCCTCGCTCGTGTTCCACACTGGCGTCCCCGCCTTGCGCCCCCCTCCCAGCCCCCGCTTTAGGTATCAACACAACATACTCCTTCCCTCCCTCCCTCTCTAGCTTTCTTTCTCTACTCAAGCAATCAAGGGAAGGTCGAATTAATTCTAAGAGTAAAAGAGAGCTATAAGAAGGACAAAGTAGATGAAAAAGAAAATAGAAAGAGGAAGCAATCATTCAAAAAAGAGGAATAATTCAAGCTATCATCAATGGACATATTGTTCCATAAATCTTTTTCCTAAAAAGCAGGAACAAGAAAACGGGACACCGACACAGATAATTGAAAAAAAAGACAAATGTCATGGATACGTTTAAATATTTAATTATTTATTAATATAAAGTATATATTTTGTCATTATCCTTTATTAAAGACATCTATAATTTGTATTGTGAAACCTCATATTTATGAAAATTAATTTTTAAAATAAAACTTATAATATGTTTTAAAAGAATTCCTCCAACTTATCAACTAAAATTCAAAATATCCTACTTGTTTAATTAAATAAGATAAAATTTGACTTTTAGAATTAGAATAAGTATGGATTTATAACCATTAACTTATTCATGAGTGAAAAAAATATAAATTATCGCTTACAAAATTAAGACGGTTTTGACTCCACTTGGCTTCGGCAAATACAAACTTTAATGAAAACATCACAAAGTTTGCAGGTATTTGGATTGGCCTCAAAAAACGGGTTTGACTCCTACTCATGCTGCAACAAAGGAAATTACAACTTCCGCTTTAGCGGGTGTAGGTTCGACTTTGATGAACAAAATATAACTACAATGCTCAATTTAGACGAATGCAACATGAAACTTTGATGCTCGGCTTCGACGAATATTGGATGCACTTTCGATACTCGATTTTGATGAATGTTAGAGAGAGCTTTGATATGACGAGAGAGGAGACGGCTTCGACTATGACGTATAATTATGGTTATACGTATATTTATAATTTTTTACATTTTGTTGTCTCCCAAATTGTGTTGAGCTCATATCTGATGTGGTGTCGAGGCTTATCCCGGATGTGTTTGAGCCCGAAAAAATTCAGACATATATTTTATAATGTCGGACAAGTGTTGGGATGTGTTAAATAAGTGTCGATATCTGATACATGTCCGACATGGGTACGGCATAATTTTAGAAGTGTTCGTGCTACATAGTCTTTCTCACCAGATCGGTATCTCAAACTATAAAGCAAAAGTAAACCATAACATAAATAGCTAAATAGGTGGCATAAGTAACATAGGTTATTAAAAAAAAAAGATCAGGAGCTGCGTATGATATTTGAAAAAAAGAAAGTGGCACATAAAGCTGAGAAAAAAAATTTATGCAATAGGAAAAAAGGGTGGAATTCCTAGAGTGGGTCCACCATAAAATATATTAAAATCAAACCCTGATTTAATCTTTACCTGATTGACACAAGTGATGCCACCGTTTAGAGTGAACTGCAGTTCTGGAAAATCACGTAGTAGGGCAAAATAGTACTCGTATCTGTAGGTAAATATGTCAACCTTAAATTCTGGAAGGTGCTGTTCAGATAAAAACCTAAAAGATTACCTAGAAAGAGAAGCCAGAGTATGAAACTGAAGAAAACAAAGGAAGCACTCTTTCATGAAATTATTTCACATAAAAAATTTGCACTTCCCGTTTAATAAATCATGCAAACAACCACAAAAAATAAATAAATAAATAAAAGAGCCGTGAACAATTAAAACAAATTTGAATATGCAATTCACATATTAAGGCATATTCAAGAGTTTTGTGAACAATAAAAAACAATATAAAACAATTTGAATATGCACTTTACATAATAAGGGCATAACAATTTGGCAAATCTTCAAACTTTCTACTTGGAAAAAACTAAAAATAGAATGATCAGTTTAAAGAACTGATTAGTCTCTAAAATTTGCAGTAAAACCTAACTACACTAGGATCTACTCATTTCTGACTATGAAATTTTAATCTTAAAATTTACTAACACAGTTTTAGTTTATGTAAGTATGAGTTTTATAGGCAATCCTTTTCTATCTCAGCTCACTTTAAACTGAAACTGATTTCTGCGTACATAACATGGATAAACTCTTAATTCTCCTAAACCAATACAACAAAGAAAGAAACCAGCCAAGTCCGCCAGAACAGGGGCATCAGAACATAATTAAAAGGGATGAAAAAATGTAGAAAAAACTGGACTTCGCTTATCATAATTATTATTTGTAATGTTAGGAAAGGCTAATAAGTGCATTGTAAGAGGTACAGCATTACCAATAAACAGATTAGAGAGCACAAAAAGCTGAAGCTGAAAGTAAAAACTTGAGATCAGTATTCTAAGAAAGAAAAACAGCAAAAAGGAATGAAATGTGATTGAGTGGCCGAAAAAGAGCAGCAAAGAGAATTACAATAACACTTCATGAGTGCAATCATATGGATAAGCAAAAGTTTGCCTATGGATTATTATCGACTAATTAAACTGTTATAGCATGACTTTGATGTTAATTAAAGACGACGCTTTACTTTGTATTACTGAAGTGTCACCCCAATAGCAAATAAAATAAATCACAAAGGAATTGTAAAAGAGATTAAACACCATGAAAAGGAGAACACTAACATTCACATGGTTCGACTCAAGCAAGCATACATATACAAGAATAGAGAGATACTATCTACTAATAAAGATGCAACAATCATGTTATATAATAAAAATACAGGCATCCACTCATCCCAAAATTGGATTACGACCATACTCAACAAAGAAATAGAGAATCAATCCTCAAGTTCAATAAAACGATTAAGAGAAAAATATATTGGAAGAGAAACAAAGAAAGAGAAATGAAGAAACACAAAAAAAAAAAAAAATTGCTCACTTCAAAAGTTCCTTAAAAAAAGACCATCGTTTCATTGAGATGATACTTCGAGCCCCTGCAAACAAACTTCTTATGGTTTCCTTTATTTTTCCCCTCTTCTTAATTCCTTCAGATATTTCAAAAATATCAAAATTATGCCATGCTTCCTTAGCACATGCATTAACTTACACAGCCAACTATCCAACGCAATACAACCTAAGATAAGAATACGTGACATGTTTCAAGCTTTCACACGTTGATATATATCTCTGATATGAGTGGAGACTAATTTGGTAAGCAAAAAGATAGAGCGCTTGGTGTCTATGCGTCGGGTTGTGGGCACTTAAGCGCTCACTTGGGTGTTGCTCGAACAGACAAGTTGGCGCCTATGCGCCGGCTTTGGGCACATATGCTCCCATATAGGCGCTTGTTTCCCAAGAACTTGGTGCATCTGTTCCAAGTTCGGGCGCCTATATGTCAGGAGCGGTTGGTGTCGAAAATTGGTTTTTAATCCCGATTTCGAGCGGCGTAAGGTAGTGCTTGATGTATCTTCTTTGGTATTTTTCGATGAGCATCCCGATGAAGGTGGGGAGTGTCTAAGTTATGGATTTCGGTGATTCAACGTGATTTTTGCATTGAATCGGAGAGGGAAATTTGTGAGCGAGTTTTGTAAGTTTTGTTGTGTTTAGAGAGAGAACTTGTGTGAATTTTTGTAAAACTTTCTGAATTTCATAGTAAAAAATTTTTATGGTGTGGTTCCGCGATTTTTTCACGTTCTCTTGTTTTTCCACGTCAATTCTTGTGTGCTTATCTGGTTTCTTTTGTTGTCCTTCTGTTTTAATTTCTACTCCACTTTTTTTTATCGAATTGGTGTAATTTCATCATTTTGCGATGTGGTTTATTTTCTAATTGATCATAAATTCTGAAAAAATTGGGAATTCTTCGTTGTGTGATTCCTATCAACTGGTAACAGAGCGGGTTTCAATTTGAGTGAGAGCAACAGTAGAAGAAACAATGTTCAAGTTGGAGAAGTTCAATGGGACCAACTTCAATTTCTGAAAGATGCAGGTGGAGGATTTGTTGTATCAGAAAAAATTATATTTGTTACTATAAGGAATTACAAATAAGTCTGGATTTATGTCTATGCAGAAATGGGAATTGTTAGATCGAATGACACTGGGTTTGATCAGGTTGACACTTTCCACATCTGTTGCGTTCGACATTATGAATGAGAAAACTACAATGGATCTCATGGCGGCACTGGCCAAGATGTACGAAAAACCTTCTGCTTCCAATAAGGTTTGACTCATGAATAAGTTATTCAAAATGAAGATGGGGGAAGTCGGTTCAGTGACAGAACATCTCAATAACTTTAACACTGTGACGAGTCAGTTGTGTTCCATAGGGATCAAGTTTGATGATGAGGTCAAAGCATTGATGATACTATCTTCATTAACAGAAAGTCGAGATGGCTTGGTAACGGCATTGAGTAGTTCTTCAGAGACTTTGAAGTTGAACTTCAATGATATCGTGAGTCTAATGCTAAATGAATAAGTTCGCAGAAAAGCAGTGAATGGTGAATCTTCAGGTTCTGCGTTGAATGTTGATAACAGAGGAATAAATCTGGGCAGGAATACAGGCAAAGACAGATCCAAGTCCAAGGAAAGCCCAAGTCAAGCAGTGAAGAATGCTGGAACGGTGGTAAGAAGGGACATTTCAAAAGTATCGCAAAGCTCCAAGGAAAGTAGGTGGTGGATAGAAAGTTGTTACTATACTAATATTTCTAATGGTGAAATCTAAAGTGACTCCTGGTATTATCCCTAGTCAGTATTGAATCTTGGATAGTGAATTATGGTGCCCTTTTCATGTTTGCCCAAATAAAGAGGTATTTAAAAACTACACTCAGAGTGATCTAGGAAAAGTTTATTTGGGAGATAACAAGGCTTGCAATATAATAAGAAATGGCGATCTTGATATAATGTTGTCGAACAGTCTAAAGGTTTACTGAAGTCAGATATGTTCTAAATTTGAAGAAAAATCTCATCTCTGTGAGCCAGTTGGCAAAGTCATGATCAGTAGCTACTTTCACAGGTGATTCATGGAAAATGACCATGAGGGCATTAGTGATGGCTCGGAGAGTATTGAAGGCACCCTTTATTTGATCAATGAAATGGTTGATTTCATTGATGTGTTTGGAACCAGGGTGGATGCAAATTTGTGGCACCGTAAGCTTGGCTATATGAGCAAGAAAAGTATGATGTCCCTACTTTCGAATAATAAACTTCAAGGTTTGAAATTCGTTGATCTAGATTTCTATGAATGTTGTACATATAGCAAGTAGAAGAAAATTTTTTTCTCCAAGAGCATGTCAGTGATGAAATCAAAGAAACTAAAGTTAGTGCATATTTATGTATGAGGTCCTACTCCAGTTTAGTCCATTGGAGGTTCTTGCTATTTTGCCATGTTTATCAATGATTACACGAGAAAGGTATAGGTTTATTTCTTAAAGCAAAAATCTGATGTATTAAAAGTCTTTAAGAAATGGAAGCTTATGGTAGAAAGTAAGATAGGTTTGAAGCTGAAGTGTCTCATATCAGATAATAGAGATAAGCACCGTGATCAGAAGTTCGGGAATTTCTGCGACATAGAAGGGGTCAAGCATGAGTTCACTATCCCAATAACACTGCGGAAGAATAATTTAGTTGAGCGCATGAACAGAACAATCTGGGGCGTTCTAGCAGCATGAGGCTGCATGCAGGCTTGCCAAAACAGTTTTAGGCAGAAACAGTTAATACTGCAGTTTATCTGATAAACTGAAACCCATCAGTACCTTTGAAGGAAAACTTACCTGAATAAGCCTAGAGTGATAAAAAGGTATATCTCTCTTATTTAAAAGTATTTGGGTGATTTGCATATATGCATATTGATGCAGGGTCCAAGGGCAAGCTTGACTCAAAATTTATCAAGTGCACCTTCATTTAATATGGTTCAGATGAGTTCGGGTACAAGTTCTGGGATTCCCAGAATCAGAAATTCATCAGAAGCAAGGACGTCGCATTCAAAGAAAAAGAGATGTACAAGGACGGGGTTCTCGGGATAGCCTATCAGCTACTTCTGAAGAATCCATATATGTTGAAATAAAAGATATCGGTGATCAAGAAGATGGAGAAAAAACAAATGCTCAACCAGAAGGAGCACTGGAAGTTTCTCGGTCGTCTGCTACAGAAGTGAAAAGATCCAGCAGTACACAGGTATTTTGCTTCTTTAGACTATTTGTTACTACTTGAGTGGTGAACCAGAGTGTTTTGAGGAGGCCACTCAAGTTGAAGATTCAATGGAGTGGGAGCTTGTGATGGATGAAAAAATGCAATCATTTAAGTCAAATCAAACTTGAGATTTGACGGTATTACCAAATGACAAAAAAGCACTACACAACGAGTGGATTTACATGCTCAAAGAGGAGCCAGGTGATAACAAGTGCTACAAGCCAAGCCTTCTTGTGAAGGGTTTCCAACAGAAGGAATGAGTAGATTACACAGAGATCTTCTCTCCAGTGGAAAAAAATGACGACTGTTAGGGTTGTACTGAGTCTAGTAACAGAGGAAGATCTACATCTGGAGCAGATGGAGGTAAAAACAGTTTTCTTACATGGAGATCCAGAGAAGGAGCTATACATGATGCAACCACAAGGTTATTAGGTTTCAGGCAAAGCATGTTTGATCTGCAGATTGAAGAAGAGTCTCTAAGATTGAAGCACGCCCTGAGACAATGGTACAGGAGGTTTGACAAGTTCATGTTAGACCACGAGGACATGAAGTGTCAAGCATACCACTGTTGTTTCATCAAACATTTTGGTAACTTTATATTTTGCTTCTTTTGTACGTGGATGACATGTTGATTGCAGGGGCAGATATAAAAAAAATTAGAGACTTGAAGAAACATTCATCAAGTGAGTTCGAGATGAAGAATTTTGTCCAACCATCAAGATCCTCGGGATGAGAATCAACAGGGACAGGAGTGCAGGAATACTAAAGTTATCTCAGGCAGAGTATTTTGAGAAGATCCTAAAGAGATTCAACATGAGTGAGGAGAAACCAATTAGCACTCCCTAAGGTAGTTATTCAAACTATTTAAGCAGCTATCACCTAACTCTGAAACAGAACAAGCACAGATGGAGAGAACTTTGTATGCTTCAGTACTTGAAAGTTTGATGTATGTGATGATTTGTATCAGGCCAGATATGCATATGCAGTGGGAGTGGTCAGCAGGTATATAGGCAATCCAGGTAGGCATCATTGGGAGGAGTTAAAGTGGATTCTCAGGTATTTGAGGGAAACAGTCAACAGGGTACTTTGTTATGGAAATGCAAGGATCAATCTACAAGGATTCGTAAATTCAAATTTGGTGAGAGATGTGGACAGTAAAAGAAGTACAACGGGAAATATCTTCAAATTGGGGAGCACAGCGGTGAGTTGGGTTTCTAGGTTGCAGAAGATTGTTGCATTTTCTACTACAGAGGCTAAATATGTTGTTATTATTGATGCTAGCAAGGAGATGATTTAGCTACAGAATTTCATGGCAGAATTGGGCAAGGAGCAGAAATTGAAAGGCTCTACAATGATAGTATGAGATTGATTCATCTTGCTAAGAATTTCATGACGAAACGCATCCAACTCAGGTACCATTTCATTTGATCTCTTATGGAAGATACACAGTTATTTCTGGAAAAGATACATACAACTGAGAATCATGCGGATATGTTGACAAAGATGGTGATTGTTGAGAAACTGAAGCTATGTTTGGCTTCAGTTGGGTTTCATGAAGGTTGAGACAGGGGTGAGCCACACCAAAGTACGTGACCATAGCACGTGACTATGAATGTGATGTAGATGAGGTGCAGGTACAGAGGATTGGTACTCGGTACAATCAATCTCCAAGTGGGATATTGCTATGAGTGGAGATTGGTTTGGTGAGCAGCGGGGCAATGTCGAGTTGTGGGCACTTAAGTGCCCGCTTACTTGCTGCTCGAACAGAGAAGTCAGCTACTATGCGCCTACTTTGGACGCATATGCGCCCATATAGGCGTCTATTTCCCGAGAGCTTGGCGCGCGTAGGAGCCAAGTTTGGACACCTATGCGCCAAGAGCAGTTGGAGTCCGGAATTGGTTTTTAATCCCGATTTTGAGTGGCGTAAGGTAGGGTTCGATGTATCTTCCTTCGATATTCTTTGATGATCATCCCGGTAAATGCGAGGAGTGTCGAATAAATTGATTTTTGCGTTTCAACGTGATTTTTGAGTCGAATCGGAGGGAGAAGATTGTGGAGCGAGTCCTCTTGTAAGTTTGTGTTGAAAGAAAGCTTATGTGAATTTTTTGTAAAATCTTTTGAATTTCATAGTGAATATTTTTGGTGCTGTGGCTTCGTAATTGTTTCCCGTTTTCGGGTTTTTCCACGTAAATTCTCGTATGTTTATCTTGTTATTTTGCTTATCCTTATGTTTTAATTTTTGTTCTGATTTTTTATCGAATTGAAGTGATCTCATAATTCCGCGGTGTGGTTTAGTTTCTAATTGATCATAAGCCCCAATAAAGTTGTGAATTGTTCGTTGTATGATTCCTATCAATCTCACCATGTGATTTGTGTATGGATAGTAAGTCAATATCTAACACATTTCAAACTTCAATACGAAAAGTTTGAAACATTTGTCACAGTATGATTCATTCATAATATTGAGTTAAAAATAACCATTTGCAAACAGAATAAACCATGAGAGATTCAATATAAAACTGAATCATTTGATTTCATGAATCAATCTTTTACAAGGAAGAAAAATAATTGCAAGTTGAATTAACAATACCATATTTGACATACTTCAAAGGAGGAATCTTCCGATTTTGGGCAGGACTAAGACCGCTGAGTAATGCCTTTCGTGCATGTATGATAAAATGCTTCGTGGGTGACAGAGAAGAAACTATAGATATGAAGTCGCCTGATAAAAGAACAAATAAATCAAAAAGCGTGGCTAGGACTAACTCTTAGTCATTAAAATTGTTGAAAAAATCAAATGAAAACATTGAAGTACAATAATCATGATCAATGTTATCAAAGAAAAAAAATTTAGAAATCTGACAATAATTGCTAACAGACCTCATCCACCTAAAAAAAACCCAGAAATAGACAGGCCATTGGAGCCTCATAAAATGAGACACCCAAAAGGCACAGGAGGCATTCTATGACTTGAAAGAAATAGAAGTAATAAAATTTAAGGCAAAAATAAATTATTTTATTAGCAATATAAGTACTTTCAAAAGTCCTCTTGGAAAAGAACCTTTGTTTTGCATGAATATGAGAAATCTTTAGAAATTTTGTGCTATTGTGTATCATATTTAAGTTTCAATAGTTCCAAGGAAAAAAAGTACCAGTCGTCAAGGTAGAAAGCAATATTTTAAATAAATTGGTACTGTATTTTGCATAATTTAAATATTCCTGATTAGAACAACACCTGAATTTTGAAGATTTAAGGTAGAAGATAAACACCATGATTACTTCAAAAATGAGAAAGCTCTAGAAACAACCTAAGCTAGGGATACACTGCAATTTTTATTTAGAGTACAAAAGTTTAATTGTTTAAGACTATTTATAAAATCAAGAAGAATGCCCTAAAATTAATTTTTCCCATTCAGAGAGATCCTGAAAGGAAATAATAAAAGAAATGTGGTAAAACCAACATAAGAAAACAAAATGGACTGAAATGATGTCTTACAGAGTTCATTATATGAATCACAATCATCAACCCCTATTCTGCATTTGACACTAACAGGAACGTCAGAATTGGCAGCAATAGCAGACATAGCTTGACCAACAAGCTTCGACAATGCAAACAAAAATTTTAAATCAAGAAGAAGAGATAGTGAAGATAAAACAGATAGGAGACATAATTAGCTTTTTACAAGCCTTAGAATTTCTCAAGTTAAACGCCAAACCTTTGGATTGAACATAAGGCGTGCACCAAAGCATCCATGGCCAGCGACTTTTCCACTGGGACACCCGCAGCTGATAAAATTATGGGAATAAATTTAAGAATGTAAGAAAAGGCACATGATGGTAAGAAACGGTACATTTAGAAGGTTCACCAACTTCAAGTTGATTTCATCATAAGAGTATAAGTTGGCAAGTTCAGCAGCTTTTGCCAAGTTCTCCAAGTTGCTTCCCCCAATCTGTAGAACAATTGGGTGTTGATCTGGGGAGAATGCCAAGAACCTGTTCTGAAAATTTGAACAGAAATTAAAAAAATAAACATAGGATCAATAAATAAATATCTTTCTACAAATATGTATATTTAACATTTTTAGAATATGGAATACATCAATAACAAGTCTTTATCCCACTAAGTGGGGTCGACTATATTAATTGTTTTTCTCCATTGCGTCCTATTGAGTGTCATTTTTTCTTTAAGAATATGGAGCAAGGTGCATAATAGAGTTGTTAAATATTTCAAATTATCAGCACCGCTTGCCTTATCATGCCACCAGACCCTTCTGTTAACTGCGAACTACTTGAAATAAGATTAATAAGACAATACTGAATGAAGAATCCATGGCTTTTGTTTTGCTTTCCAGTTAGTTGTCAAACTAATGCAGACACCATTCAAAACTGCTAAGATATCAACCTCTTTCAAAATGCATCAACTTCATACTATTCACTAGAAGAAGTTCATACTTCATTTCCAGCTCACTAATAGTAGCCTGCTCTCCCTAGGGATTTTGTGATAAGCCTTAGCTTTCCATTGTAAACATCAAAAATTTGGTATTGCTCCACTAAAACAAGTTTCAAAATGATACCTTGACTATTTAAACGAGATCACTTTAGTCTCAGGGCCTATAAAAGTGTCAAATTAATCTTCAAACCTTTTAGCAGGGGCCAAAATAGTCCAATATTTAAAAAGTCTGGGGAATCCCAATAAATGTTAATAGGAGGGATTCCCCTTTGTGGAAAAATAAAAATAACATCTCTATTGCTAAAATGTTGTATTCAAGCATGCATAACTTTGATAATTGGAAATGGGGAAACATGATTTAGGATGCTTTTCAATCCCATCTATCTCTTTTTTTCTATGGCATTTTCACAAGTTCTTACCATTTGATGACATTTTAAAGCTAAAAGGTTTGAGGTTGACCTCTCAATGTAATTTGTGTAAGGGGGCAGAGGAGAATGAATTGCATTTATTTTTAAATTGCCCTTTAGCTAAGGATGTGTGGTTCCAATTAGGGAGTCATTTTGGTGTTTTTATCTACTCATGGAATTTGGTGGAAGAATTATTTTTTGCTTGGAAGCCTATTTTTTATAAAGAACTTAGTTTTTTTTTCCTTTGATGGTTCTTTGGTTTCTTTGGAGAGCTTGAAACAATTCCAAATATGTGATGTCCAATAGCTCTCCTAGTGTGACTGTGACTAATATATTATCTTATTTTGCTAAAGCTAGCAAATGTTTAGTAACATCAATTACCTTGACTAATCCAAGAGAGGGTAGGAGGCTGACGTTAATAGGTTGGCAACTCCCTTTTTGTGGTTGGGTTAAGGTTAATATTGATGGGAGCTGGACAGATAAAAAGGATGGTGCTGGTGGTGTTTTTAAAAAACAGTTGGGGCAATGTTTATGCTATTTTTCTTCTCCGATTAATGTTGCTTCTTCCATTGAAGCAGAAGGTTGGGTTGTGCTGCTTGCTCTTTCTATTGCAAGAATTTTTAATTGGCCACAATTTCAAATAGAAATTGATTCTACACTTATCTTAGACTATATAGCTAAGAAAAAGAAGCCTTAATGAAACTTATTATCTTGTTTAAACAGAATTTGGAATACTATTGAGTCTCATATGCTAAACATCACTTGGAGTTTCATTTACTGGGAGAGAAACTCACCAACTGATTGGTTGGCTAAGAGGGGGCATCTGGGTGTGGATGTTGGTATACTACCTCCCAGAGAACTCAAAATTTTACTTCATGGTGACCTTCTGGACCTTCCTTACATCAAAAATTAATTTTCTATTTGGATTTAGTGGTTCTATGGGCAGTGCTATTCAAATATGGTTGTATTTAGTTTCATTTATGCGTTTTTACTTTGCATGTTGTTTACCTAGAATCTGGAAAGTTTTATTTGGATACAAATACGCAGTTCAGTTTGAAAGCATTCTTCACTCAAATAAAAGACCTGTTATGTAGCATGCTGGGGAATTAGCACTTTGTTGTGATAAATCCAAACTGTTTTGGATTAATTATTACAGATTTTATTTTACTGTCAAAAATTTTTATACTGCTACTATCTCTGTGTGCTTTGTATTATCTCGATAGGATTATTGTATCTTGAATGGAATTAACCTCTTTGATTTTGTACTAGTTCAGCTAATTATTAGATGCTTACATTCTCAATATGCATTATGACTAGCTGGAAGCCCGAAGAGATATGCTCAGTTTTGCTTTGGATATATTTCTCATCTTTAGTTATCTCAAGCTACTGTTTTTTCAAGCTATAACAGGCAATGTTAATGTTGGACATAAAGTGTTTTGGCTTATTTGGTTGGTGACTGGCTCTTTTGTTTAGATGCAGGCATTTTTTTGTGTTTATTACATCTTTTCTTTACTTCCATATTTGTTTTTTATTTTCTATATTGGTTAGTTTCATCTTGGATAATTAGCATTTATTGGATTACTTGAGCTTGACAGCTTTGCATTAATGAAGTATTTATGCGTTCAGCTTCGCCAAACACATTGGAAGCCATGTTTGTTGTATACTGGATGAAATTAGCATTTGTTGGTTTCATGAGTTCAGCTGGTTGGTATATGGATGAATTTTTTGGATCATCTTCTTCATACATTCTTGATTGAGGTCGAATTGGTTCATTACAAACTCATATTATGCTGGCACAAATCTGGATGCATTGGTTTGCTTTGGAAACTTTTGATTGTTCTAGAGAATTTGTTTGGATTGATATAGCTTTCTTCTATTGGCTATGAAGATTCATTTGAAATGTTTACCTTCGTATGCTTGGGAGTGCAACTGGGATGACTACTATATAAGTATTGCTTCGCTGATATCTTCAAATCTTTTCTTCCTAGGCTTGTTGATTTTTCTTTATAAGCTTATTTTAATATTTTTTCATACTTCTGGCTCCTGAAATTTGGAGTTTCTGTTTTTTTTTTTTTGCTGGGTCAGGCATCCATTTGTTGGTCCTATGGAACTATCTTTCTGTATTTTCATCTTTATTAATATATTTATCCACGGTCTTTTATATATATATATATATATATATATATATATATATATATATATATATATATATATATATATATATATATATATATATATATATATATATNTATATATATATATATATATATACATATATATATATATACATATATATATATATATATACATATATATATACATATATACATATATATATATATATACATATATTTCTATATGATCATCCCAAAATGGAGTTTATTCGCAAGGAATTTGAACTTATGCATCTTGTTGAGGAGTGGAAAATTAAAATTAGATGCAAGACACATTCTTATTCAAATTAATAATAAATAAAATTATACACGCTTATTTGTTAGAAGGTAAATCTGGATTGATAACAAAGCAATGAAGATTCTGAAATAGTCTGTGGATTTTGACCCATAGACGAAACCCCAATCATTCTGGTTTGTATTCGTCTTCCTGGTCTAAAATTTCATTATTTTTCTCAAAAAGTGTTATATTCTATTGTCTCAGCTTATAATAAGCCACTCAAGATAGACATTCCTACTTTTAATCTTTCTCGTCCATCTGAAGCTAGAGAACTTGTAGAAAGAGACATTATTTATTCCGCTTCTGATGAAATTTGGTTGGGCACACAGCATCATGGATATTGGCAGAAGGTAGAGATTGAGCATTTTCCTTCTTATTGTTCGAACTGTCGTATGTTCGATCACTCCAGTTCTCAGTATCATGGATATCGGCAGAAGGTAAAGATTGATCATTTTTTTTTATATTGTTCGAACTGCTGTATATTCGACCACTCCAGTTCTCAATGTCACCATCTACATCCCCACCTCAGACTTAAAAAGTAATGTACTCCGCTAGAGGCAGTGATTCCAACTCCTTCTAATCAGTTTAAGTTATTGACACTATCGATCATCAAAAGTATACACCTAAAGACGTCATTATTCCCGTAGGCAATATATCAATCATTCAGTCTCCACACATTGTTGTAGCACCCCGTCTTTGGAACCTCCTATCGTGGAGGCGAGGGAGATTCTTCAGACTCCGTCTGTCCTTGGACCTATCACTGATATTACAGGTGAAAATACCTCTGTTGTTTCACTACCACCTCATCAAGTCCAAAAAGATGTCAATGCTACTCAGACTCAGGGGGTCCTACACCTGTCGAGTCAACTTTGGACCAATCCATTAATCAAATGAGTCAATCTTCAGATGAGGAATGACAAGTCGACACATCCATGAGGAAGAAGAAGAATGGAGACATACTTGAGCTCAGAAATCTGATAGATGATACTTTAGTTACTTGGGGTAATGGTACGCACCTTACCAATTTGTTAGCTGGCTCCCTTCCAAGAACTAGAGGCGGAAGAAGAACTAAAGTAGGACGTCCCTAGCACTTTTGCACCTGTTAGTGGATTTTCAATTTTTTTATCTTTATGTATCTTTGTTTTTTATGTTTTTGTGTGTATTGTATTGTGTGAGTTTGGTCTTCTTTTAGGTCATCTCATACAGCTTATCTGTACCTTTTCTTCTTTAATATATTAGCCCTTGGGCTTTTTAATATATATATATCCGCTGCTCATGATCAAAGCCACTACTGCTGTTATTCCACTGCAACGGAACTCGCAATGCGCTCACCTTCTCAGCCATTAATCACAACCGAAGTAGCCTGCTTGAAGTTGTTGTTTTTCCACATGTTCAAACTCACAATCATAACCGCTACAAGCATGTTCTCTCATGACAACCATAAAGACAACAAATAACAAAATCACCATAGCATCCCAATAGATGTATTAACCACAAAATCACTAGTAGCGGTCCCAACTCAAGAACCACGCCTCATATTAGAAGTGGTTATGCATGGTGTCCCTTTTGCGGTTTTTATACTCATCATCCTCTATACATTTTGTTAAAGAAGAACTACTTCCACAAGAAATTTGTGAGAAAGCTCTAAGGTAAGAGAGCCGAAGTTTCCTTCCCTTCTTCTTCTCAAGTTTTCATGGTATTAGAGCATTCTCAACATTGTGTTCACTTCAGTACCTCATCGTCACCAGACCTGATATCGCCTATGCATTTAATCAGTCGTGCCAACACATGCAAATGCCAACAGAAGCACATTTTGCCAATTTCACCCATCTTCTTTGCCACCTAAAGGGCACTATTAATTTTGGCTTGCAAATAAATCTTAGGAGCTTACAATTGCACTCATATGCTGATGCGGTTTGGGCTAAAGATCACACTAATAGGAAATCCCACATACCTATCTCTTGGATAGTTAAGAAACAAACGACCGTGTGAAGTCCTCCTGTGAAGCTGAGTATCGGGCCTTAGTCACTGCCACCACCAATATTATCTGGTTACGAAGACTCCTATAAGAATTTGGCATATCTTCATCTGGACCTACACCACTACATCGTGACAACGTATCAGCGATCTCCCTTGCCAAGAATCCAATCTTTCATGTGAGAACTAAACACATTGAGAAAGATCTTTATTTTCTTCGCCATCATATCAGTGCCAACACCATAACTCTACATTACATACCATCCAAGGACCAAACAACAAATATACTCACAAATATACCTCCCAAAGGCCAATTCCAGTTGCTTGGACTCAATCTGATGGTTCTACCAAGACTCTCAGCTTGACAGGGTGTATTAACCACAAAACCACTAGCAGTGGTCCCAACTCAAGCACCACGCCTCTTGTCAGAAGTGCTTATGCATAGTTGTCCCTTTTATGGTTCTTATACTCATCGTCCTTTGGACATTCTATTAAGGAAGAATTACTTCCACATCATATTTGTGATAAAGCCCTAAGGTAAGAGAGCCAAAACTTCCTTCCCTTCTTCTTCTCAAGTCGTTAAGATGAAATGAAACATACATGAATTTAATATGAAATAAAACGTGACAAAAGCTAATCACTACCCTTTGAATAGATCTTATCAAAGAAGGATGGACAGCCAATGATATTTCTGCAGTAACATGTCATTGAAAACCATAACCATGATTAAATAACAAACATAATCATATAGAATAGACATGACTGAATTATTAAACTCTAAAAGTAGCATTCCAATTTTCCATCAACTCCCAGTGAAACAGACAAAGGCAAAAAAACCCTACACCCAAGCTTAAAAAAAAGACTTCCTTGCATTAAGTAGGTTTACCAAGTATTAAAAAATTTGTGCATAAAATGAGCATAGTACAACTGACAAGTTTATCATGGCCCTTCTTGGAGATTACTTGTGCAAACTCTTTAGTACTAATATTCTTTATTTTTTGTGAAGAAAATAATTATGCTTGAAGTAACGCAATAGTGTTTATAATCTAACCTTCCTCTCTACAAGTTTAAGAGCACAGAAACCTCCTATGCAGAAATAAGAGGCATAAACAGATAATCATAATTTAACAAGTACATTCAAGGGATTTGAACTCAAAAGTCCCTTAAAAAAAGAGCAACCACTTGGTTGCACGCTCAATGGCTACAATTACTAATATTAAACAAGACTGCCTCTTTAAATTATGTATATTCTATGAATAATACCCACCATTAGTTTGAGAACACTGATGGATCCCTTACCAAATTATGTTTTTGATGAATAATTGTCTCCGCCACAACCATTTCAGTGTAAAGCCATGCATGATTTGATATGAGGCGGACAAGAGTCCTAAAATGATTATCTGTCCAGTCCATCATAGGAGCGACACTAGAGAAGAGAAACTTGGTTAAAATAACCAGATATCATGCAAGAATATATTACTGTATTTTGGTCTAAAATGATTCACCTGAACCAAGGATGATGATTCTTACCACCAAGACACCATGTTTCTGCATTAATTTCTAGTTCCTGCTTTAAAGATTGAACTCGACTAAAATGAGCAGGGGCATCATGAAGCATACTAATGGACTTCCGATATGCTGCAGCATTTCCATGGTACATAGAAATCGGTGTATAAAACAATGTAGCATGCATTGCTTTCTTCATGATGACTTGGTCAGAAGCATGTTCCACTAAAGCTGCATAAAAAAATGAACTCACATAAATATTGATAAGGATTGATCTAATCACTTCAACTTTCAACATCTTACAATGAAGTTTGGCAAAAATTTATCAAGTGATCTTTTTTGCGCCCTGAATATATCTCATTCCCATATTTTTTAAGAGATAGACACATTTGAAATTCTTTTACGAGGTAAAAATCTTGAGGTGGGATAGCTAGACTCTACATTGCACAAACACTTATATGACAAATTTAGGCAGCATTACAAAATCAGTAAGATAAATTCGCTGCAGGTCTGAATATGTCATACGCTTCTAACTTGAGTGGACCACTTTATTGGTTAAATGAATGATATGGGTTATATTCCATGTCACAACATCACAAAGAGAACAAAAATGCTGTATTAGATATTTTAACAAACAACTTTAAGGCAGTTTTAGAACCGACACAGCAACCTTTTGCATTCACGTGGAATTTTCACCATTAAGCAAAAGTACTATCACCATGCGTATGTTTCAAAAGCATGGAAAGTCTCTCAAAAGTTCTTGAGCTTCATAGTTATGTCCTAATATGTCACAATGTGTAATCTATCAATTCTAAATGCAGGAAATTGAGGGCAGATGTGTATTTTGGTCATCAAGGAAGAAACAGAATATCCAAAAAGCACGAAGATAAATTCATAAGCCACGAATTAAAGCAAGATAGATTGGTAAGCCTTGAGCAATGAATCTTATTATCAGGCAATGAACAAAATACTAAAAAGCGAAAAAATAAATATGTTAAGTCATGCATTTAAGCGAGGTAGGCCTCGAGCAATGAATCTTATAATCGAAGTGAAGCATGGAAAGGAAGATGACAACTATTAGGGTTTATAGTGCTGATCAATCTACGTCACTTGAATGGGTTACCAAGCTACCTTTCTCCAGAAAAAATTGTCCGAAAGTGGATAAAGCGAGTACACCCGGAGAGTTGAGAGGAAGAAAATACTTGAGAAGCGCGTATCTACAAAAAATATTAGACAAGGAGGACTCAACATTCTGTGGAGTTTTAAATATTTTCATCTATTATTCAGGTGTTATTGTATATTATTCAAGTGTTATTATATTCTGAAATTTTTTCTGGTGTTATAATAACAGAATAACAAATCAATAATACTTGAATAACACACGATAACACATGAATAACACATAATAATATATGAATAATACGATAGGAATATTCTTTTATGTTAGCAGACATATTTTTTTTCTTCTACATGGCGTGATTTCATTGGACTCCGCACGTAACTCTACGTGCGTAGTCCTTATGTAATATTTTTTCCTTCATCTATGTATTATGTGTAGGGCTTCAATAAAATCTTATTTAAAGATAGATTTTAAATATTACAATATAATATAATGATTATTACTAATAGGATGTAATATTTTATATACCTAACACTTCATTTATTCTTTTCAAAAAAAAAAAATTTAATTCAGTGACTTGAACATAAATTTGATTATATATATAATTATGGGTTTGTTTAGGGAAGTTACATTTTTTTTTTAAGAGTGATTATTAAATTATTATGGCAAAAAAATTATCCTTTTCTTAAAATTTGTTAATATATTTTTTTTAATCAAACAATAATTTTTCCAAAGTTATCACACTTTAGCATATCTCTTTATAAAAAAAAAGGGCTTCTCATCATAAAAATTTTTAGAAACCGATAAAAAAATCAGTAGCCAAATAAGATGTGGCAATAATTTGAATAGCAAATAGTAAAAAAACGGTCCCCAACTGCCCTACCATATATAAAATATATTATTGTTAATAGATATATCTTTAAAAGTTGTTTTCTCAAATATTATTTTAATATCATCACTGTCATGTTATGGCATAAAGATTGTCTTAAAGTTCCACAATAAATGCATTAGTGTTTGATATATCAAATTTTCTTTTAGCAACCTAAAAGCCCATTTATAAGTGTACATAACCCATGTTGGACACGTAGCATGAACAACAAAAGGGTTTATCACAAAAGATGTATCAAATGATCATTGGATTAACACTTGATATAGTGTAGAAAATTACTAAACAAGTAAAAAACCTTTTTTTTTTCTTATGAATTCCTTTATTGACAAATATGGTCTGATATATAAAGTTGAGGGTTCTTGAAACATGGTTGGAGTTAAAAAAAAAACTGCAATGTTATTCTAGCATCTTGAAACCCCATATAGATTTTCATCATAGATGCCAATTGTGTAGGGATTTTAGTATCTTGGACAATATGTTTTTATTGTCATGACCATGTCCAACAACTCAAAGAGCCAAGGAAGAAAGCATGATCGTGTCAAAAGGGAAAAAATTGTTCATATATGCTCAATCTATTATTTATAATATTAACATGCTTAATGATAAATACATCATATATGAACACTTCACAACTCCTAGCATACCTTAGATGTATATGCATTTCATTGAATAATTTTTAAAAAACACATAACAAACAACAACATCATCCCACTTATTAAAGTGCTAAAAAAAATCTCAGTTTTTCACATGCTTGCAAAAGGAAATCAAAAGGACAAGATTCATAAAAACATTAATAAATTAAGAATTTGGTCAGGATGATATGATTTGAAATTCTTATATTTTTAAGGCATATAAAGTTGTCTATTTCTATATCTTAGATTTAGAAGCCAATGACCATGCGATAAATATTAACAATATATTTCAAATTTATAAACCTTTAATAACAATAAAAAAATAAAAATCTTATATAGATCATTAAGAACTATTGCAAGGCAACGAAATAACTCAATTTCTCTCACATTAGCCCTCAATAAAGTACTGCATGTTCCAAATCTTGCAGTCAACAACCACCTCAACACCTTGCCACCAATTATTGGTGCTATGTTTTAGTGGCTAAGAAGAATTTGGGCTTCATTCAACTTCATTTAGGCTCCACACGAGCTTCAAAACTCTCCCAATCACTTAAATATATAATATTATTAAAAAATATTTTAAATATTTCAACATAATAATTTTTTTTAATAAAATGTAATATTTCATGTGTTTAGCACTTCATGGATTCTTAAAAAAAAAAAGAATTTATTGACTTAAACATAAATTTCATTAAATATATAAGTATGAGTTTGTTTGGGAAGAGACAAAAAAATAGCAATCAAATGAGGTGTGGCAACAATTTGAAAAACAAATAAATGAAAAATTATCCCAAACAAACCCTAACATATGTAAAATATAATAATGTTAATAAGTAACATTTTAATGGTTGTTTCTCAAATATTTTTCTAATATCATCATTTCTTAAAGTTCTATAATAAATATAATAGTGTTTAATCTACCAAAATTTTTGTTTGCAACATAAGAGCCCATTTATAAGTGTACATAGCCCATGTTGGACATGAAGCATGAAGAACAAAAAAGCTTATCACAAACCACATACCAAAAAAACACTAAAGAAGCAACAAACCGAACATTTTATTATGAATTTCTTTATTTACTAAGATGGTATGACATAAGAAGTTGAAGGTTATTTGAAATATGGATGAAGTTAGGATTTTTTTTTTATGTAGTCATTCTAGCATCTCAAAACATCATATAGATTTTCATATCAAAGAAGCCTATTGTGTGTGGATTTTAGTTTTTGGGGTAAAATGTTTTTATTGTCATGACCCTGTCAAACAAGTCAATGAACCAAGGAATAAAGCATGACCGTGACGAAAGAGGAAAATTTTCCATATATGCTTGATCTATTATTTCTAATATTTACACATATAACAATAAATACATCATATATGAACATTTCACAACTTCTAACATGCCTTGGATGCATATACATTTCATAAAACAATCTTTTTTTAAGAAATACATAGCCAATTACAACAGTATCATAATTTCTCAATAGCATTATACTTCTAAATAAAATTTCATAATAATTGTCGCCATTTATTCTCTTAGATCATTAATTTGTTAGGCAACAAATTCTATTGTATAATCTATGTTGCTCATCACATCTTTATGACTCAGTTATGCTCCTTACGTTCTTTTATGTGGCATGATCTACTCTAATCGCACTTCAAGAGAATATGAAATCCTGAATTGTCCATGGATTCACACCTTAATGCAATAACTAAAGGAGGAAAGAGTGAGCTGAAGCAAATGACTTGTAGAGGAAATGCTATATTATTTCTCTGAGGTTACAAATGGTTGTCTTAAAAGTTAAAACACAATTTGATGGCCCTTTTAATATTAATTTTCCTTGTTCATATATGAAGTATTTCTTATAAAATATGTATGGGTGATTATTACTATTAGTTGTAAGGATCTCTCGTCACCTCCCTTTAGTCTTATTCTGGCATGTCATGTAAACGATATTATCTGTGGTATGTCGTCCTCCGATGACATCATATTCCTCCTTTTGTTCTTTGTGCACTTTGTCGGCTCACATCTTTAAGCTTATCCAACCCCTTTATGGAGTTTGCTCGATGATCAGTTCTTCTTTGGAGCGAGTGCGCTCTTATCCAATAGTGTGACTAGAAACGACAAAGTCTTAAGGTGAGATCGCTGAATAAATCCTTCCTTGGTTTAGTGTATAAAAGAATGCCATCAAGTGGTATGTTCTTATCATTGCATATTTGGCATTTCTTATTCTAGAACTCATGCTCGACCAGCAGCTCATACTGATTGCTTGTCGAGCTTAGTTTGATGAATTAGACAAAGAAGCTTAAAAGTCTTCTTGGTTTTCTATCGGTCCAATGCGATCAATTTTTGGCCCTACACTCATAAATTCTATTAATAGAGTTTTGGCGTGGCCCTCGAGCATATTTGAATTCAACATTTATCTTAATTATATTTATCTCTCTTAATTTGCCAAGTTGTTTTGAACTAGTCTTGCTTCATTTAAATCAGACTAAGATATTAGGACATACATTTGAGGATTAAATTGTATCTTTCATTTCTAGATCATTTAATTAAATTGTAGCAATTTGAAAGAATTTGTAGCTCTAAAACCTCATGCATTCGTTAGAAAAAATGAACTCAAAGTATAATATTTATGATTCAAATCCTCGACTTCACAAATAAATATTATATCAAGAGGGTTGATGTAAAACTACATCAGAATTTCAATCACAATGCACCACGTGTACAGAACTTCAATCACACTGCACCACGTATACAGTCTGGCCCTGTCAAACATTAAACTATTTAGTTTTTTGTACTCAGTAGGGTCGAATTGTACATGTCCTGCACTTCTTGATGCAGTTTTATAACAAGACTTATGATTTAATATTTTTTTTGCCTTCACTATAGTAAACTCTACCTTGAACGACTCAACCGCCATGCCCACACTCAGCATGTCATTTTTACCCTCTTGCTATTTTAATTTGAGTCAGTCAATTCAACGTATATTCAACCATGCTGACTTTCATTGAGTCCGTCTTACTATTTTAATTTGAGTCGGTTCAATTTCTATCCGATTAAGTTAAACCCGCATTGAATCTGTCACTCGTAAGTTCAAATATTGATAATTGCTAATATTTTATAATCAATTTCAAAATGAACCAAATATAGACAGATAGAGTGTCGTCTTCCAAATTTAGCAACTTTATAAAGCAGCCAGAGCTTTCTTTCCATCCCCGCCCAATTCATTCCCATATTTTAGCCGGGGATGAGCGGGGAGCGCACAGCCTTCCCATTTTCAAAACGGCTCTCCACCGCTTCCCATTCCTTCCCTTCCACCCCATCCCTATCACAGAAAGCCGATCCCTTTTCCTTTCCACACGCACCCCCCTCGCAATGGCCAATGCTGCAGCAGCCTTTAGCCGCAACGGCAATGGGGATGAACCCCTGCTGCCGCGCAAGGGCTCGTATCAGCGTTGCTTCTCGCATTCCGGCGACGAGCTCAAGAGCTTCCGCTCCTGCCTCCGTTGGCTCTGCATCGATCACTCGGATCGCCTCCGCGCCGCTTCATCCTGGTCCGTCTTCGTCATCTTCAGCGTCGCTGTACCCCTCGCCTCTCATTTCCTCATGTCATACTCCCCCTCTCGTCGAGCGTACGACTCCGTCGTCCAGCTCGCTCTATCCGGCTCCGCCGCCCTCTCATACCTCTGCCTCTCCGCCTTTGTTCGCTTCCATGGCCTCCGACGCTTCCTCTTCCTCGACAAGCTCCGCCTCGAGAGCGAGCGCGTCCGCCTCGGCTACACCAATCAGCTCAACCGCTCCTTCCGCATCCTCTCCATCTTCGTCCTCCCCTGTTTCGCCGGCGAGGTCGCCTACAAACTCGCCTGGTACCTCTCCGGAGAAGAACGCGTGCCCCCTTCCCTCCTCTTCATGGGCAGCAGCGTATTCGCCGAGTGCGTATTCGCCGTCCTGGAGCTCGCCTCATGGATCTACAGAACAGCCATCTTCTTCCTCGTGTGCGTCCTATTTCGCCTCATCTGTTTTCTGCAGATCCTGAGGCTGGAGGACTTCGCCGGCGCCTTCAGCGAAGGCGCCGACGTTGCTTATATCCTCCGCGCCCACCTCCGCATTCGCCGCGAGCTTCGGATCATAAGTCATCGTTACCGAAATTTTAACGTATACTGCGTCGTCATCGTCACCGTTAGCCAGTTTGTTACTCTCCTTGTCACCACCCGCCCCACCGCCGTCGTCAAATTTTTCAACGCCGGCGAGATCGCCGTAAGCCGCTTTTTCTCCTCTGTCAATCAATGTATATTGGTTACTAGGATGATAAAAACTCAAATTTTTATTGAACGAAGAAAGAAAAAAAAAGGTTTTTTTTGCTCTTATCAACTAAATAAGCTAATGAAAACTAATTTTAATTCAGTTATGTTTATTGTTTGATGTTTCCATTTTTAATTGCTCTCGAACAACTATAAAGCAAATAAATTCACGGCAGAAGGGCCTGTCTGGCAACCCATTTAATCCAGAATTTTTAAGCGGAATCCTGTCATTTTGGATGAAATAAATTCCCTGATGCCATGAATCCCGTAAATCCTGAATCCCACGAACCACTGCATTTAGCTTCGCAGGCTTCCGACAGTCTCCAACGGCTATAATGACTTCTTAAATCCTTGAAGAGATTGCTAGATAGTTCTATTAGATTTATAAAATTTAATAAATTCTTTACCAGACAGATTTTTGGATTTAACTCATCCAGGGTTTCGTAAATTTACTAAATCCTAATATCTTAAATCTCATCTGTGGCCACACCTCAGCTAAATATTGTGGTGAAACGCATGATTGCAGCTGTGCTCAACTGGGCTGGTGACTGGGCTGCTAATGTGCCTTCGTAGTGCGGCTAAAATAACACATAAGGCTCAAGCAATAACGAGCCTGGCAGCAACCTGGCACGTATCGGCTACAGTTGCTTCTTATGAAGATTCTTCAGATATCCCATCACCTGCAACATCCGCCACTGATAGTGAAGCTAGAGATGATGATGATTCTGTCCAAGACGAACTTGAAGAAGATGATGTTGAAGGAGATGATGAGCTCCATGACTCCAAGCTTGTTTCCTCAACTATCCACACCATTTCTTTTCGTAAGAGACAAGCGCTAGGTGAGGTTAATTAAAATGTTGCACAGATTAGAGGATTTGGTTGAACTGATGATGCTAGCTAATCAAAGTATTTTGTTTAATGATGCAGTGACTTATCTGGAAAACAACAGGGCTGGGATCACAGTGTTTGGGTTCGTGGTTGATAGAACCTGGCTTCATGCTTTGTTTATGATTGAGTTTTCTCTGGTCATGTGGTTGTTGGGCAAAACAGTCGGGATTTCGTAGCCATGCTTGCAGTTGTAGTTGATGATTTACTTATTATTTTATCTCATCTCTCTGGTTATTTGCATGTTTTGCTGTAGATTCCCACCACCTTGTAAAGAGGCCAACTTAGACTTTGTTTGGGGCAGCTTATTCGCTGCGGCGGCATTTGTCGTCTTACTGTTTGGAAAATGTATTTAAGTAGCTTATCCGAAAATGCAGTTGGTTTTTTACATTAAATGGGTTACACGGGTTGAACCCCGTGGTCCGCGTTTTCAGATAATCGGCTTATCTGGATGAGCACAAGCTGGCCCAAATGCACCCTTAGTTGTGATTTATGAATTTTTAGTTAGGGGCTCAATCAGTTGTGCTTGAGCTGCCCATAGTTTTAAGCTTGAACTTGATTATTTATTGGTTTGTAGGGCTGTAATTGGGCTTGACTCATGCGCAGCTCGTTTGAAATTGACTATTGTTTGAAATTGCTCGTGAACAGTGTGTTTGGGTTCAGCTCGATTTACATATTTTTGTTCGTGTTCAGCTTGAAGTTTACTTGTTAAAATTAATTAGAAAAATAGATATAAGGTGTTGGATTCAGACTTGTGTCAGGGGCATGACCAGTTGTACTTGAGCTGCACATAGTTTAAGCTAGAACTTGATTATTTCTTGATTCGTGCTTCATATCAGTCGTTCATTATGAAATAGAAATGATAATTTTTTGCAAATTTAAGAGGTTACTAACCAAGTTGAAATTGTTTTTAATAACATGATTATCAAAATTTCAATCCATCACCGCCAATGAATCATTAACTCATCACCTATGATTTAGTATCTTCAGATCATAGGATCATAGATTAGAGATATCACTATCATCAACATCTTCTACACATTATTTGATCTTGAGAATATGATCACTATTTTATTATCTATACTTAATGATTTTTTTTTTTTTGTTGATATATGGAATTCCCTTCACGAAATTGGTAAACATGTTGATGAATTAGTTAATTTCATTGGAAGAGTAATAAAGCTATGAAGTGTTTAACACTCTCATGAGTTTGTGCTTTTTATTAGGGGCATTTACAAACATACCACCAATTCTTATGAAGACACGTTTAAATCAATTACATCCTTGGAGAGATGATTTCATAAAAAAACTCTTGATTAAAGTATGAGTTAGTGTCTCTATGGGTTTTAATATATAGATTCAAAATTACTATATTGAAAATCAATTGGGTTAGATAAAAGTGAAAAAACTTCTATTTTGATGCCCAAAGAGAAAAATAGAGAGTGCCCAAATTCTGTGAAAATATGTAGCACACTTATTTTTGACCTTAATCTTAGATCTTAAGATTTCTTTTATTAGAAATTTATGACTAATGTCAAGGAGAAGACTCAAAGGGGAGGCTTTATGATATAATGAAAGAGAAATAATATATATTGTGTCCTAAACTAAGTCAAGAACCATTGATAAAGTGATATATTGAAACCAAAGTCAATGATATGCAATGGACATATAATATTCAACCTCACTCGAGATTAAAGTAAATTTTCTCTCGATTGGACTTGCAATCTAGCCTTGAAAAAATAGTTAGTTAAACCCACATAATTTTAAAATCACAAAGTTTGGTCTAATGAAACAAAATAGACAATGTTATTGTTTATTTAGGCAATAAATATGAATTAGAACTTAACTGCAAGAATCAAACTGCCTAATTATGTCTTGTGTGCAATGCTTTTAGCTGATAAAGTAATTTATATATTTATTACCCATCTTTTAAGGTTTATGTCGTTATAATATGGAATGCATATGATTAAATTTTTCAATATGCAAATGACCAGCATTTTTGTGTAAAGTTTTCTAAGAAGTGATACTCAACCTCATATGTTGGATGTTCCCAAGATATGTTGTGGGTTAAAGTGTATAAAAAATAAAAAAGTGAAGCAATATGAATCAAATGGTGAGTTATTCTATGTTTATTTGTTGATTTTTTTTTTGCTTAAAACCATTTTTTTTTGTTTAAGTTGTTTAATTAGTGCAAAATATTTATTTCCTATGAGCTTATTGATTCAAAATCCAAGTCATTCATAATCAAGTAAAGAAGTCTAAGAGAAACATACCAATCTAGCATGCAATAAAGTACACATTAAATGAGAATAAAAAACAAACAATAACACATAACAAAAAAATAACCTATGCTTTTTGGGGACCACATTACACCCAAAAAAGAAAGAAAAAATGGGTAGTGGGCTTTGCCCTTATACAACCTAGATCTATATAACGGGCTAACCAAGCTTATGAGGTCATTGAGCTCTTTCACCTTGGTCTTTTAGGCATAAAAAAACGTCACCTAAAGCTACCTAGTTTTTTTAAATTTATCCTAACTTATATTTGTTGATCCATGTTCTTTCAAGTTTATCATGTTCTTTGAGTTCATCTTCATCTTCATCTACATTAGGTTATTTTCTTAAAACCCACGAACATTTACAAGACTTGTCTAACTCTAATTAAATCTGCAAGTGTTAAAAATAAAAATTTTGATTTACTACAACACCTGTTTTTACTATAACCCTTATAAACTAGATGTTAGTATAGAAAGCATATAATAACCCAAGGAGTTTATGTGTATAACAATATCACAAATCTTCAACACACCAAGCATCAAATATGATAAGCAAACTTAACATACTATTTAGGGTTAGTGCCCTTTTTGGCTTCATTTTTGAGGTATGAATATTTAGGGATATACCTCAATTGTCCCTTGAAAATCTTGGTTATGAGATCATTGACATGTTCTTATGATTGGTGATTTAAGTATTACCTCAATTAAAGACATTGTGTCAGTGATGTTAGCCTATCCCTACTTGATGAGGTCAACACGTCAGTCCTTGTGTTGGCGTTAATTTTTATGTCACATGTATAAAATGTCGATTTGAATCACTCAAAACCACTTACTGTTTATTTTTTACATCCTGTAGCTTAAGACATCCATTTAAACCCTTGTGCGTGTTTGGGGCACAAAACTAAGGTCTACAATGATTCAGCTTTGCCCGGGAGAATCCACTGTTGAGTGGCATCATTCATGACACGAGACATGTTTTATATTCATTCCGATGTTTATAGATGCTGTCATATTCATATGGGGTCTTCCGAGGTCAAAGGAACCCATCAAAGCTTCCCGTAGGCTTTTCCGCGAAGATCAAGGTTTAGAACGCGGTACACGTAGTGATTCGGGACACCCGTTGACATCGAGATCCCGGATGTCAGGATCATAAAAATTTTCTTTTTTGAAGTTATGGGACTACATTTTATTCATGCACACTCTCCCATAACTTTCAGATTGAAAAAATCCTTCGCTAAACATTTCCGACAAAAATCAAATTTTTTGGGTTAAATCTGTTATGGGTTGTTATGGATCATTTCACAAGGTTTAACAACATTTTCCAAATGACACAACCTATTTTCACTGATCTATTTAAGGAATTACACATAAATCAAGGTCTTCATGGCTCACCCAGAATAGCTTTAAGAAAGGTGTTAGCAATAACCCTCTATATTTTATCACAAAATGAGTCAATAAGAGGTGTCAATGAACGATTCCATCGTTTATCTGAAACTATCATTAGATATTTTGAGTTGGGCTAAATGCTCTGATTAGTTGTAATCAAAAGTTATCGCACTTAAAGACCACACATTCCAAAGCACACTCGTGCAAATTTCACAGAACTAACGTTATATGTCATATTTTAAGGTAGTTTCATGTGTTCGTAGTTCTCTAAATTTACCTGAACACGTTATCTCTAATATATTTTGTAACTATTTTACGATTGTGTTTGAGCGATTGATTGAACACATGTGAATGCACGTGTTCCTAACAGTGAAAGATTGCATACATTGCCAACGTAGATCACAACATAGAATGTGTTGACTGTATATGATTTCAATATGTGTTTCACATTTGTTATGACTGTATGGGAAGACAGTGCACACAATAGTTATATTTTCAATTTTGCGACTCGAGCTCAAACTATAACTTTTCAAAGCCGTATCCAAGTTAGCTTGAATATTAACAAATGAAATAGTAGTATTTTGTGCAATACTTATGATTATTTTTTACATTATGGAAATATTATTTGGTTGAAGTTAGATATCCATTATATAAAGAATATCTCAAAAGCTTTCATGATACCAAATATCATATTCTTGATTTTGAGAAAGTTAACAATGTTACTCGGGGTAGGAAAGAGATGTTTAACAAGTGACATTCTTCCTTACGTGATGACATTGAAAGGACTTTTGAAGTTTGGAAGAAGAAATTAGTCATACTATGAGATATGCCGACATATTCTTTTTCTAAGCAAGTGCAAATTGTGGTCGTCATAATGACTTTAAACAACTATATTTGGCGGCATCTTTTGCCGAACGACATTGATTTCAATAAGGCTGACAAAGATCATTCACATGTCCTTGTTGAAACATATGAATATCGCTTAGGACATATTTTATCACAGGCTGAAGGTGAATTGGTTGAGACTTTCACCCAAAATGGGGAACGTGTGAGGGCGATGATAAAGTTGAGGAAGGGAATTACAAATGCCCTAGTTGGAGGCTTGATGGAGGGATTATTTGTGTTTTGTTGTTACCATATATGTTTTGTGAAAACATTTATTGTTTGTTGCATCTATGTTTTACGCAAGTCATGTATATTTTGAATCTCAAATTTGTATTTCTTATGCATGTATTCTTTTCCACTTGGATGTCGATGAGATAATCGTGAATAAAATATGTAATCTAAATATTGCATGTTTTTTTTAATGGTTTTAGAGGTATATGATGAGACATTCAACATAAGGATTCTTTTGAATGGACTATTAGTCACTATTGATTATTTTCATAAGTTAAATCCCAATGAAAGCAACCAAATTTCTCTTTTTTTTAGTGTTATGACTTTTGATGTTCTTCTAGATGATATTTTTTTGTGATATGCATATGTGACTCACACGAACTCGATATTACGTGATTTAAAGGCAATAAATAAAATTTTTTTTGCAATGTTCGTTGCTAGCTTCGCGGTAGACACATAATTATGTGAGACAGTTTTACAGGTGTCTAAGGAGAATAACAAAAAACCGTGATATCTTTCGGTGGGCGTAAGAGTTGGAGGATTCCACAGCTTATAGTGATTGGGCGAGGAGAGCTTCCACGGAGAACAACTACTGTGCATACACATACTCGTAACATACACATACTGTGCATTTTAAATAATATTATCATATTATTAATTATTATTTCAATAGTCATTTTTTAAAAATTTTGGTTGTGTTATTTACCGTTTAGTGATGTGTTCATTTTAATTTTGTAATGTTTGAATTGGATATTTGCTTTTGAGTTTGGATTGTGCTAGCAGGATTAGTTATGTTATATATAAGATTACAGTGCATGTAAAGAAAAATCATTTGTTCAGAAACAACTACAACATGGTTGTTTTAAAATTGTAAAAAATAAATAAACAACCAACTTATCAGCAACAGTTTTTGCGCTGCAACTGCCCCAAACAAATCTTAAATTTTTATTCAACAATCCTCTGGATAACACATATTAGGAAAAATTAGATGCACACTATCAAAAATAAGTTTATTTATAAAAGAAGCTAAAAATGATATGATAAAATTGTATGTTTTTAGCTCACAATATTGAGTATTCAATAGAATATTAATAACAAAAGTTCATCATTTTATTCGGAATTTTCATGTTTGATGATTGATGGTTTTGTAAGTATAGTTATTTATATGCACTATTATAAAATTTGCTATCCCAACTTCAAAATAGTAATAAAAAAAGAAACTCATACTGATCAGCTCGTGTTCTCTATCGTCGCTGCGGCCACGCGGGAATCAAATCGAAGGATTCGCGCGATGCTAGGGATTTCATATGGAGAGCTCTTCCTCATAATCGGCGCCACCGCTGCTCTCATCGGTAACCCTTTAGACCCACTGATATCCGAATGCGAAAAATTTGAGTTGAATGCGATCCCTTTTCACCACCTTTCTTTCTATAACCCGCGAGTCCCCTTCATAACTGCTGAAGTTTGAGTTTTTATTCTTCGAATCTTTAAAGGGCCTAAAGACCTCCCGTTCATCGCTAAAGCAGCTGGGAGGCTGACGGGAAGAGCTGTCGGGTATGTTCAGATTGCTCGTGGGCAATTTGAAAGCGTAATGCAGCAGTCCCAAGTTAATCAGGTGCTTGTCATGCTTCTTACGTTCGGATGAATTCGGAAATTTATAATATTATTATTACGTTGAATTTTGTCATGCTTTGTTTCTATGGATTGTAGTTTACCCTTGTTGTATTAGATTACGAATTGATATGATGATTGCAAATAAAAAATGACTCTGCAATCATTGTCATGTGTTGCTTTTTAGCCGAATATTGTTTGACCAAGTTCAGGTGGACAAGCCAGGCCACTCATCCGGCCAACCAGACAGTTCAGCTGAACCACTTCAACTATCTCAATCAGCAAGCTATGCTCGATAGCTCGTTTATAATGATCTGGGCATGAGTGTCAGACCTAGCCAAGCCGCTAGCTAAGGAAATTCGATTTGTCCCACAACATAGAAAATTGGTCCATTCAAGGAGATCAACCTACTTGAAGGCTGAATTTGCCGATGTCAGTTTACCCCTAAAGCTCAGTTGGCCAACAAGAGGGTTACCTGTATGAAATTATTGAAAACAATTGTCAAGACATGGCATGACTAGAGATTATATTAATTATAGTATCAATGCCAAAAAAAGACAGAAAAAAATTAAAGATCTTTTGGGATCCATCTGTAATGAGAACTTTTTCAGTAATATATGAGAGAGTTTTCTGTAAATAAGAGGAGAGGAGGTTGTTGTAAGGATCTTTGGCCCGAAAGAGAATTTAGAGAATCATTGCATTTTTCTCATTTTTTATTCTTTTGGCTCACAAATCTCTTTTCTCAACTCTTTCCTTGGTGAAAGTGAATGATATCACAAATAAGAAGAGTCACACAAGGAGTAGGGCCAAATAATAGAGAAATACCAGTAGCACCAGAGAATTCATAACACATAACATCAATGAGATGGAAGAGTAAAATGGCAACGATAAGAAAAACACTATAGCAAGCACCAAGAAGGCGCATACTCTCTTCAAAATCAACAACACAACAAGGAAGAGTATTTGTCAATGGTGTGCAAGGAGTCTCATCCCTTGCAATGGCAAGCAAGGATGATACATATTATCTAGATAGCGTTGGTTCAACAACCTTGGATTACTAATGAAAAGAAAGAGAAATAAAACTCCCAGATCATATCAGATTGAAAGTTGTTTTTTTTAGAGAGATTGCTAAGGCTGAACCTGAGAAAATGCAAGTTGATCGCTGAATGGAAAGGAGGTTACCGCCACCTATTTACTAATTACTTACACAAACTATGTTGTGAGACTTAATGTCCAAGATTGTTGAGGTCATTTAAAATAAAAAATACTTTTGCAAACTGATGCCGATGAATATTAGAGGTTACCTACACGATTCCTGAAGGCATTACGTATATGATCATGATTATGATCATGATATTGAAGAATGTAGACACCTATGTATTCTAATTGAATACTTGATCAATGCTAGACAATTAAAAAAGTTCATCCATGAGGGGTGATAACTCTAAAACTGTGGAAGACACTTCTCAAAAAACCTACAATGAGCCAAATTGAGCTCATGCAATCCACATACCGGGCTTGGTCCCAACCATTCTTTGCAGAGATGAACGGGGTCTCTCACCAATCGAGCCTCAAGGGGCTTCAATTGGGTGAAGAAGTGTATTTGACGAATTTGTCTCACCATTACCCTATATGTCAGCCACCTAGTATTCACTTGAGAAGATTTGCCCACCAAAGAGAATTCTTACAATGACGTAATTGTGGTCACTATGTGCAAACTTTCAGATAGACAAATTTTAACTTAGTTTTGACATTTTCTCAAAATCTTCAAATTCTTAAAATGGAAGTTTTAAAGTATGAAATCTCAAATAAATACTTGTACAAGATGGAGAGTGTGTTTTACCTTCGATTTCATGTAAAAAAATGAGTTGAATGAACTCCTAATTTGGTGAATCGAGCAGGCTAGTGCTGAGAGGTGTCATCCATTGAGAGCAAGAGTGCATGATGGAGGAGAAAATGAGTTCTTCGACCTTCGGGTTTGATGAACTTAAAATTGGTGGCGTAATCCGCCAAATTTTTTTTGACCAAATTTTAGTTGATAATGTTGCCAGAAACTAGCAAATGATGAACCAGTTGGTGTTTTTCAAATTTTTAGCCTAAACTGTTGTGCTGAGAATTCAACAGTTTATTTCTTCAATAAGAATCGAAGAAATTTTTTTGCCGATTTAGGCAGATTATTTTACAGTGAGACTAGCTTGAAGGGGAAAAAAGATATGTTGTTGTTGTTTGATGAATGAATGCTTGAATTTTAGTAATTTTTTTAAGAAGGGCTTTTTGAAGCTTCATTGAAAAATTGGGCCACCAAATTGAACTTTTTCACCAAAAGGGCGGAGTCGAAAGAGCATTGTTTGAAAATAGTTCTTTTATAATCTTATGGGTGAGGCGAGCGATGAATTTATAGTAATTTCTCTTTGAAAATTTGAGCCCTGCATAGCTAAGAATTGGATTCTTCTTGAGATTGTCACTAAATCTTACTCGAGTTATGTGAATCCATTAATGATTTTGACTATTTTCCAGATTATCAATCAGTCTTACTTGATAACTTTAATTTTTAATGTTGAAAGTAGAAGTGAATCCACCAAAAATTTTGTCTGTTCCAGTTTTGTTGTTCAATACCTTTCATGATAATTGTAATTCATCCAAATTGTTTGTTAGAGTTTTAATTGATAATTATAATTCATTTTGGAAGAGGTGAATGTACTCCATGAAGGATTAATTTATATCTTTCGAGAGCAACACATACACAATTTTTCTCTTGATCAAACTAAGTTTGCTCTTCTGAGATCATGCTATGACCAAGCCGAAGTGGTCAAAGTTCTATTGCAGATTGTAAAGGTTTCATAAAGATGTTTATATGGGATCCCATAAAAAGTTTCTTGAAATTTTTTTCTTATATGTAGAAATCTTTGAATGATGGCTTGGCCAAAATCTTCTTCAACTACAACTTCATCCAAGACATCAATGGGGGCTTCCCTTCATTCCGTAGTTAGATAGGATCGCGAGATAATGCTATGGCTTATTATTGCCAAATTAAAGTTGGGATCATCCACTTTGGTTTTCTTGAAACTTCTTTATGTGATGGGTAATTTCAGTGATTGCCCTGCCCTCCGTGGCCATGTGTTCAAGTCTCGAAGTTTTCATGAATTAATTAGTATGCTATTTTGATGTTTTTTTAAGGTTTTCTGATTTTCTTAAAGTGATTTTATGTTCTTAGGAGTTAGTTTTAGAAGGATAATTTTTCAATGAAGGCTCATTGGCTCTACACGTGGCTTGCATCGATGAAAATCATAAATAATGTCACCTAACAAAAAGCATACTTCAGTGTTATTTATAAGTGTGAGCAAAGTTGCTTGTCTAAGCTATGGTGCTACATTAAATGGGTGCAAGTGATGTGGCTAGCTATATGTATCAGTGACATGCACTATTGCTCATAGTGTGGCATGATGCACCTTTGCACTTTTTGCTTAGTAAGATGAGGGTGTCAGAATAACATGTACTAATTGTCTTATTGATGCGCAGTAATTGAAAGCATTTGTCTTTGCGTTGGATATTTTTTGGTTTCCTCCAATTCTTTTACTTAAAATTGATATTTATGTTATTTACGTTTCTTTTTTATTACTTTTATTTTCCTTTATAAGGTTTTCTTAGTTTAATCACACACTTGTCCTAGTCCAGTTGAGGGGCTTTGATTTTTCACAGTTCACACTTTGGAGATGGCTTTTCACATGTGGCAGGGAATGGGTAGAGTGCACCTCCATTATAACCACCTAGGGGCAATTGCGTAATTTGATATGTTATGCTGCTAGAACATTCAACATAGTATAGATATACCTAACCTATATATTCTTGTGTGCTAATTAAAAAGTATTCTGCTATCCTGTTTCCATCTCTTGCTTCATGGTATCGGAGCTGCAACCCAGATAATCGGGTTCCCTCCATTTTCGCAGCAGGGAGGCGAAGGAAAAGCTTAGATCACTCGTTGATCTCCATCGTGGGCTCCTGACAACTACAAGATAGTAAGGGTTTGCACTTTTCCTCTCATAGAATTGCCATTCTGTTTGTCTTCTTCCCTATCACGTTTATCCCGATTGTTTGCCTTGCTTGATTCTCTTGTCGAACTCATTTACTGCAGTGTCCACTTCTTTACTATCCAAAACCCTCGATTCTTCCTTCCCATAAACTTTCAGAGCAACCACTATACCCCCATCACTAAAATTTCTGTTGTACAACCTGAAAAACTTCAATTAAAGCCCTCTTACAGCTGAGAATTACTATATATTGCGAGCACAAGTCCTCAAAAACTTTTTTCGGCAAGTGGGTTTTTGGGTTTCTTAGAAGAAACTACTCTATGCCCCCTAAATATCTCTCTTCTATTGAAGATACCCCAATCCATAATCCTCAATATTCCAGTTGGACCCTCATCGATCAAAACTTGGCGGCTGCTTCGTTTTCAATGATGTCTTCTGCAATTTCTCCTTAAGTACTCCAACTATCCACCACCACCAAAATTTGGACCATCTTAGCCAATTATCTTCAACTAACAAATAGATCAATGCTCATTCAGTTGAAAAATGAGCTTAATAAACTTTCAATGAATACCCAATCCATGGCCTAGTACCTCTCTACTATCAAAACACTTGTGGATAATATCATAGCTGCAAGAGGACATCTAGATCGTGAGGATATCATCCTATATACTCTAAAGGGGCTACCATCGAATTATCAAGCATTCAAGACGGCTTTCCGTACTCAATTACAACCAATTGAGCTAGTTGATTTCTATGCATTGTTGTGCAATGAGGAAAAATCAAGCAACAGATCAAAACCAATTGGGGTCTTTAGTGGACACAGTTGGCAATGAATGCTTGCTATGGACGTACAAACAACACATCTCGTGGTCGTGGAAGAAATCAGTCATCTACCTCTGAGCTAAATCAGGATGCACTCCAAACAGATCTTTGGTTGTGTGCCAAATATGCAACAAATTTGGTCACTCAACTATCCATTGTTGGCATCGTTTGAATCTTGAATACACACTCACCAACAAGGCATTGCAAGCTGAATCATCTTTGGTTCTAGATTCTGGTGCAATGACTCATCTCACGACACACCTCAACTAACTTCAATTAGCCACACAAGCAGAAGGATCTGAAAAAGTTCTTGTGGGAAATGACAAATCCATAGAGGTCAAACACAGAGGTGATGGTATTCTTCCTACACCGACTCTCTCTCTTTGTCTTCCATCCATATGGCATGTTCCCTCTCTTTCCCATAATTTAGTATCAGTTTATAGACTTGTTGAAGATAAAACTGTTGCCATTATATTTGATAAATCTGATTTTCTTCTCTTTGATCCATAGACCAACCAAATCCTACTTCGTGGCCATAGCTCTAAGGGGCTCTACTCGATTCCTATTCACAACACTATCCACCTACTTCCGTCACTCAACAAGCTTTGTCTACCTCCACCCAAATATCTACATTGTGGCACAAAAGACTTGGACACCCTCATCCAGATATTCTCATCATCCATCCAAGTCTCAGCCGTTACTTGGCATCCATTCTAAACTTTCTTTATGTAATTCTTGCGAATGTAGCAAGAGTCATAAACAACCTTTTCTATCCAGTTCATCAAATATGTATTAACCTTCATAGCTTATACATTCCGATGTAAGGGGTCTGTCCCCAATATTATCAAATCAAGGTTTTTGCTATTATGTGATTTTTATTGATGAGTACTCCAAGTTTTGTTGGTTATATCCCCTCAAATATAAATCCGAGCTTCCACAAATATTTCTGCAATTTCTCCAAATGCTCAAGAATCCATTTAATGCTACCATAAAAATTTTTTGATCTGATAATTGAGGTGAATATTCCAATTTTGAACTCATACAAGCCTTTCATAAACAAGGGATCATTCATCAATTCTCATACCCATTTACATCCCAACAAAATGGAGTGGCCGAACGTAAGCACCGTCACTTAATTGAAACCATCAGAACATTACTACATGATGCATCTCTTCTAATCAAATTTTGGCTTGAAACACTCCTCACTACTGTTTATCTTATCAATCTTATACCCTCCAAAATCACAAATTGCAGTGCTCCCCATGAAATCCTATATAACAAACCTCCAATGTACTCTCAATTTAAGTGTTTGGTTGACCATACAAATTGGCCTCCTGATCTACACCATACAGATTTCTAGGCTACTCTCCAAGTCGTAAAGGTTTCAAATGCTACAACACTCACACCTCTAAAACTATGATCTCTCGTCATGTTGATTTTCAAGAAAAAACTTTTCCCCACTCTCAAGATCTTTCTCCAAATGCACTCCCAACCAATCCACTACACACCCAATGCTACAACCCGCTGCTTCTTATCTCTACATCCACTACTCACCCACGACATACTACCCATCTATCTTCACCCTTCTGACACTATACAACACCAAACCGCATAATGCTACAACAACTCCGATAGTATCCCCTTTAGTGGCTCCTCTCTCCGCAAGTTCCGTACATGCAGCTACTCTCCCCACACCTCCTGTGCCTGCTGACCTCCCACAACCTGATTCTCAGGTAGCAACCCATTTTCCTGTTATGCCTACTTTAAAGCAACCACACCCGATGATAACTCGTACCAAAACCAGCACTCTCAAACTTCTTTAGTGCCTCAACCTGCTCCACCATACTCTACCCCCTTTCTGATCCTACATCTTAATATAAGCTTAAGGCACATGGACACTAGTTTCTCCCCCACCGAATACACCGGTGTTGTGCTGTCGGTGGACATATTGTACTAAATATCATTCAGATAGATCCGTGACGCGCTATAAAGCAAGGATTGTTGCTCAAAGATTCGATCAGGAATATGGCATTAACTATTATGAAACTTTCAACCCAGTGGCGAAAGTGCATGCTCTTCAAACTCTTATGGCAATGGCTTTCAATAACAACTGATCAATCCTACAGTTTGATGTGTTTAATGCTTTTCTAATAGGACACTTCAACAGACAATCTGCATGAGACAACCAACTGGCTTCTTCGATATGTAGTTCTCGCAATATGTGTTCTTACTCAAGAAAGCTATATATGATCTAAAACAATCTCCTAGTTAGTGGTACACTACGATATCAGAATTTTTAATTCAATTGGACTTCAAAGTTAGTCATGCTGATCCGCCCTTACTTAGACTTCGTAAGTCTGCAATTACTATATTTCTTCTTCTAATGTAGATGACTTTTTGTTGACACGAGATTGTATGGATACTATGAATGCAATAACCACAAAAATGTCCAATCGTTTCACAATCAAGCAACTGGGTGAGATTCATAAATTTCTGGGCATTAAAGTCTCTCAAACAACACACTAATGTTCTTAAGCCCACAATCTTATTTTACTAACATTCTTCAAGAAATGGCAATGATGGGAGCCAGTATCCACTCCTCTCCCCAGCAAGAAATTAGAAATATCGGAAACTCAACCACTATTGGAAAATCCAACTGAATATAGAAGGGCCGCGGGAGCCCTTCAATACCTCACAACCCCACGACTAGATATATCCTTTTCGGTGAACTTAATATGTCACCATATGAATAAACCAACAATCTATCACTTCCAACCACTCAAACAACTTCTTCGCTATCTACATGGCACACTTGACTAAGGTATTTTTATCACACGCGGTGAACCTATCCTCCAAACCTTTTCGGATGCTGATTGGGCAGGTGATGTGGTAAATCACAAGTCTACTACCAGGTTTTACTCGATCTTGGTTACGACGCCTATTGCTTGGACAGTAAAGAAATAACAAATAGTGGCAAGATCATCTACGGAGGCGGAATCCCACACCTTGGTTGCAACTACGACTGACATTATATGGCTTCATCGTCTCCTAACGGAGCTTGGTGTACCTCAATCTTAACCGACCAAGCTATTTTGTGACAATATCTCGGTCATGACGCTCGCCAACAACGCGGTCCTTCATTCCAGGACGAAACACATCGAGATTGACTATTATTCGATCCAAGATCATCTTTAAAGGGTCAGATAGAGATCCACTACATCCCTACTCAAGATCAACCAGGTGATATCTTTACTGAAGCACTTCATAAACCAAAGTTCAATTATTTTTGATCCAAGAATCAGGTTTTTTCTAAGAACCATCATCTTTAAGGAGGTTCACAACCGAAACAAAGTTAGGTTTGCCTAACACACCATGTGACAGGGAACAGGTAGAGCGCACCTCCATTATAACCACCTAGGGGCAATTGACTGATCTGATATGTAATGTTGCTAGAACATTCAACATAGTAGAGATATACCTATCTTGTTTCAGCTTTGACACCAGGTGATGATGATCACTTGTTCAACTTTGGGCAATTGCTATGGCAATGACTTATACTTTAAATGTTGTCATTTTTCAAGGTGATAAACTGGACCTTATGTACGGTGATGGCGTTAGTGATTACTTTACTGTAATTGACATTCTCACTTAAAATACTTTTTACTCGGTGACCTTGACAGACATTGAAAATTCAATGCTTCTCATCGCTTGCTCTCAGATTATTGTTTTTTTTATTTGTCATAACCTTCATGTTTGAATTCATTGATATAGTTCTCTTATTCTATTAATTGGTTCCATTCGGTAAATACAAAGCAAGAAAAATATGAGATTTTGGTCGAACATTTAAGAAAGATTAGACATTAAAGTATGTTATCTTGACAAAATAAAATGTTACCAAATAACATGTGGGGGTTATAAATGCTCTGACAAGATCTAGATATAACCAGTTGATGTGGTATATATATAAATCAAACAGGAGAATGATCTTTGAAGCGAAAAATAGAACGAGAAAAAATCATATCAGAAAAGAACACACAGATTTACGTGGTTTGGCAAATTGCCTACGTCCACAGAGTTGCAGAAGATTTTACTACTTGAGAAATTTACACCAGTCGATCGTCTCGACTTACAAGAGAAATATCTCATTTCGTTGCTCTCTCTTCTTCTCTTTTTGTTCTTCTCTCTCTATTTCGAGATACACCGAAGAAACTCTACACCGAGATACACCGAAGAAGACAAACTTATAAAATAAATAAAAACCAATTTCTCTTTTGTCACAAGCTATCGAGAAGAAGCTAAGGGAGAACAATCTTCTTCTTCTTTCTTCTTCCTTCACCGAAATAAACTATTTCTTGCACCTTCCTTCCTCTATCTTGAGGAAAACCAAAGAACACCGTGACTTCTTTTACTGAAAGAGAGCCGTGCGATGCCTTTTATCACGAATAGGAGGGAGCGAAGAAATGTTTCGCTTCGTGTCAGAGAAAGGCGGGAACGGTTTGCGAAACCGTAAGGTGGTGGTTGCGGCCTTTCGCGATCGGGAGACGAGAACAGCTCGTGACTTTTCGCGAAAGGGAGGCTGGAGCAGGATCAGAAGGCTGGAGGCGGGATCGTGAAATCGAACTCCAGCTTAACAATAAAAATACCAAAATTTATCGTAACTATTCTTAACATGTGAAAGATGAAATTCAGGAGTCCATGAACAAGTAATTGAATAACCAACTTAATGAAGTGCCACATGTTGATATGGATGAAAGGTTATTTTGAAAAAATGGATGATGACATTTGATGTCGTGGATTATCAAAACGATCATTATTCAAAATCAAATAGTTTTGAGTCAAAATTCCATGATGAATTTTATGTTTAATAAACCAAATTTTATTGGATTGTTTGATATATGTTTTTAACTCTAAATCTTTTTGAAGTGATGAAGCAATGGAAGGGTGAAATATGAAAAAGAAATGGATGCTGCTGGGAAAAAAACGAGAGAAAACGCAGTTCAAGCGTTTTACAATGGATGTATAATATCGATGATATTCTCTATAATATAGTTAGGTAGATTTCTAATAGTAGTGAAGACACTTAACATAATTTGGTCCGAGATTTAAACTTCTAAGCTATCATGAGTTTCATGTTCCATTTTTGAAAAAAGAGGTACCCACACATAACAATTTTTACAATGCCATAAAGAAATTTACTTCAAATATAGTTCTCAGATGATTGATGGTTTGAAGTCTTATAAGAAAATTTTAGCGAACTTTTTGATTAATCATCCTAGAGGAATCACATTTATGGAGTCGATTGATGCTAGCTCTTATAAAAAAGAATGTTGTAAAGATATTTGAATTATTGAGCAAGTATATCAAAGAGATTGGTTCACATTGTGTTATTTAAGTAATCATTGTTAATGTCTCAGAGAATATTCTAGTTGGTAAGTCACTCACTATGTGGTTACCTTGCATTATAATTATTTTTAAACTTGCATATTTATTTTTTATTATTTAATGATTATTGTTAAATGTCTTGTAATATTGTTGCTGATAGATAAGTATTCATATTTAATAGACTGCATTTGCTGCCCATTATTTGAATTTGATAGCGGAATATATTATTAATATCTAAAAACTAAGGAAATGCTTTGAGAGTAGTGTCCATACATATAATTTCATTTACTCTAGACCACGATTATTGGAATTGATGTGCAAATAAACCGATCAGAGATCACTTGCCAAATCTGATTATGCTAATTTAATGAACTTAACTAGTATAATAAAGCTTTCCTTAGATTTGTGCAAAAGTTTGGATTGTAAGTGTCACATTATAATATAATGAACTTAACTAGTATACTTAATTTGACTGAAATTAATTAGTTTGAGATGTTAAATGAGGGCCAATCTACTTAGGCTAACTATATGAATTGATTCAATAAATTCCTTTAATTATTTGAATCAATTCGCATGTTAACGAAGGGCCAATCCATTTAGGCTAAGTATATGAATTGCTCCATTTTTTCAATGAGTATACACATGCAAGTTACACAATTATTGAACCATATGACCCAGGTTGTACTAATAAGTTTTGAGCAATAAAATGTAAAGTACTTGCAATGAGTTTTAATTGAGTAATTTCTCAAGATTTATTTGATCTATTTTGATAAAAAATATATTTGAAGATTCTCAGTGCTTCCATATGACTATATTAAATTGTTATGATGATGAAGTTCATTGAGAGAATATTTAATCATTTGAGATTGTGTTTGGAAATTTAAAATAAGACTGAATTTATATTTTAATATTGCGAGTCATGACTAACTTGAGATGTGGTTTTTCTTATTTTATAGAAGAATAATTTTTGACTTCTTTATTTCGTTGAGTTCTAAAGACATATTCTTAGTTGCTATGACCAAATCTTAATATAGAGGCCCCGTTTTTAAAATCTTTTAGTTTACTACTTAGTGATTAGCATATACTAGACCAAACATAAAATTGAAACAATCCTTGTTTCTTGGTTCCACATTGTATAGAAGACCTATACTTATGAAGTTGAAGCCTTGATAGTCTTAAAAGTAAACCAATATAAGTCTCCATGGGTCATATCTACTCAGTGTAAGTCTTTAAATTAAAGACAAGAAGATTGAGTTTAATAGGCAAGGTTTATTTATTCAATAGAAAGAAGTAAATACATAAATTTGTTTGATGAAATTTATTTTAAGGATATTAAGTTTGGGTTTAATTGTTTATAAAGAAATCTCCTTGAATCATTAAGGCAAGAAATTAACCATGCCTTAACTCATATAGACTCGGACACATTAGTGACCTATTTAATTCATCTTGTTATTGCCTTTTTGACCTTGAAATGTTTTGATCAACCCCAAAGGACTTTGATGTAAATGTTCTTATTTGAAGGAGATAAGATATGAAGGAGATAAAAAAAGCACAATAAACTTTTTTGAAATTCTTTTTGGAATATTGTGTTTTATGCTCTTAAATTAGATGGCCTTTCTCTGATGTGTTATATATATGAGGCAATGCATATGGCAAATCATAATAAGCAGGAACAATATTTTCAAATCATTAATAGATGGGATATGCAACCTCATCAATCTTTTCTTGCAGCTGTACATTTCTTAAAATCCAAATTTTTGTAAGTAACTTCAGCATTGCAAAAGTTAAGTAAATAACTGATGGTTTATATGGATGTATGGGAAGATTGATTAAGGATGTTGATGAAGAAGATATAATTAATAATAAGTCCAATCTTTACATTAGGGGTAAAGGTTGTTTTAGAATATCCTCTACTGTAAGACAAATAATTACTCAGACATTGGATAATGTGATTTTTAATTTAAATTTAAATTAATATAAAATAATAAATTTAATATTTAAATTATAAAGAAAGCTGTTAAGTACCTTAAGCTGATTGTTGGTTAGCATACATCCAAGAGCTTCACATTTGTAAAGTTTTGCCATAAATGTGCTTTGACGTACAATTCATCTTTATGGGAATATAATTGGAATGCATTATACCATGCGTATAAAATAAAATTTTATATTGATTATTAACATGATATTTTATAATTTAGTATTCTTAATAATTTTTTGTTACTACTTCACAGTAGTAGAAGAAGCCAGATGATTAATCATGGTTGTCTCAAAGATTTGTTTTTGTGAATTATAACATTTTTAAATTCAAGCATACAACTATTATGACATTGTTGATCATACATTTTTAAATGACATAGATGATGCTAATTAGTGATTATTGGAAAAAAGTCAGAAAAAGATGATGAATTAGTTATTGTTGAAGATGATTTAACGTGAAGTACTATTGCAAAAATGATTAGTGTTTATGAATGCGATTTAGTATTTGAGAGCGATCTTAAGAAAGAGAGAGAATCTTCGTGAAGGCCAAACACACTAGCAAGTGAGCATGAAGAAGTTGATGATGATGAGGAAGATTATGTTTTAGGGGATAATGATTATGCTGATGAAGGACATGAGGCTAGTTTGAATTATGCTAATGATGGTGATTCTCATAATAATTAATTTTGTTTTTTGGTAAAACAGCGGCATACAAAAAAATAATGTTTTAAAATTTGACTATTCAAACACATGAGCCTAATTAAGGTTTTAAATTCTAAGAGTCATAGTTTTATTTATAATTTTTTTATTTTCTATATATTTTGTGCATCTTTATCCATAAATCTTTAATGTTTTGCTCTATGTTTAAATATTGTGCACTATATTATTATTTGCTATGGCTTCATGGGACCTTTATGTTTTGTTACATTATTCACCATTGACAAGGATGCAACTATATATTAATTTCTGAGGCTAAATGGAGGAGAAGGGGGGTAAGGGAAGCACTAGGTTATGAAGTGGGTGGTGATGCTACTTGGAGTGGTGCGAGCAGTTTTACTTGATAGGAAATATGCATTGGAGCTAAATGAATGAAATGACATTGTCGATTATGTAGAGAGCAATGAGGAAAGCTTCATGGTCAACGTTTAGCATTGATAGGAGGCTACAACCTTCTTAAAGGCCACGGCGATGTTGATCTTAATGACGAGTGACCCTATAGCAATAGATGTTATGAGCCTTATAGCAGCGATTGTATATAAGGAGGTATAGCCTCTTAGGTAGTTTGAAAAGGCAAAGTCAGAGTCAATAAGGAGGTTCACATTCATGATAATTGTAAATTTTATTGATGTTTGGAACAAAAAGGCTACAACATGGCTAAAAATAGCCAGAGAAATTCTGATTGAAAAGGCTACAACAGCTTTATTGGAGATGGTTGTCTTATAAGTGAGATTGCATTGCATCTTTAGAAAGAGGTGGATGCGACACAAGAAAAGCTATGACAGTTTTTGAAGCAGATGATGGCGGTGCAAATCTGGGTGCAGAGCAAGTGAGATTGCAATATAAGTATTAAAAGGGAGATGTTCTTAAGACAATTAAGGTTACTGCATAGGCTTTGAGTTTGAAGATTGTGATATAAGTTAGGGTACGACATAGGTTTGGATGTAGCAATGATTATATCACAAAAGGTGTTAAGGTGTTATTCTTGGTGTGACAATAGCTATAGTCTAAGCAGGTTTGCAGCATATGTTTTTGAAAGTAACGTATGCAGTGTGGGCAAAGTTGTGACACATCTGTGGATGAGATGATGACCATGACACATGGGATGACTTTGATGCAAGTAAGATTGCAACATCAGTTTGGAAGAAGTTGGTTATGGCTCAAGTGAGTTTGCATTATAGGTCTACAAGAAATTTTTTTTTGGTGTAAGTGATCTTCAGAAGTCTGGATGAGGTGACAATTATGGTGCATGCAAAGTTGTGATGTTAGTTTAGATAAAATAACAATTACAATGCGAACAAGTTTGTGATCTTGCTCTATATGGAATGATGACCATGAACAAACAAGGTTGCCTTGTAGTGTAATAGTGGGTGCATTGCAAATGGTGGAGTGTATATTTGAAAGCTCCAATGATTATATCACAAAAAACGGTCACGATGTACGTTTGATGGGAGCTGTTGGATGATGCTCATGCTTATTCTCTAGCACACCGACACCACAATTGCGATAATAATACTGTGGTGGGGTACTACTCAGAACAATGAATTCCTTAGAGCTATTTTGCTATAGAGAACAAGCATCTAATTTGCTAGAATAAGGTCTATTTATAGAGCAAAATGCATCTTCTATATTGCTTCTTGAATTCTATCAAGATTTGTGTGTTATGTTGAAATATGCTTGGTTAGATGGTGATCTCTTCAATCCCATTAAACTTAATATTCTATTTGCAACAAACCAAATGGCCCCTAAAGTTGAGGTTGACTATTTAGGTGCTAGGTCGAGAGTTTGCAGTGTTATGATATATTATTCTGGATATATACAAGGTTTCAAATAATATTTCTTGGAAAAAAGGTACAATATTCACAAATCTCTGTGGTTTTCCTAATTTATCCTGTAGTTCACTATTACTAGTACTCTAACCATTCATTTTCTATCAAAAACTTTTTGCCATATATTTTTTCGGTCCTTTTTTAATTACACTTCCTGAATTAATCATTGGCCAATCTATGCTTCCCTATCTCCACAACATCATAGTTTTTTTGTATTTCTCGTGTTGGCTTTTTCTCCCTCCTTAGATGTTGATTGCTTAATGAAAGAGGAAGCAAATAAGTGTGAACAAACTCATAAATTATATAAAACTTGATGACCCTGAGGAGCAATGGACAAAATAGGCTCCTTAGTAACATGAATCCTTGACTTCCTATTCCTTTGCTCTCTCCTGACTCCTAGCACACACATCTTCCGCGCTTCCCTCCTTCCTGTTTCCATCCCTACCTTGCCATCTTCTCCTGCTTTATCTTAGCCTCTCTTGGCATCTATATCATCCAACTCATCTCATCTCTTCTCATGAACATAAACATTGAGGTGCCTTACATGCCTGCCTCAGCAAGTAAAGGGATCATACATAAGGCTTTTTAATTCTTCTATCACAGGGATTAGCTGTGTACAAAAAAAATGGCGATGATCTGACCTTAATATGGGAGACATGCTTTGAGAATGGCTTGATCCCTTCAAGATGAAGAAAACTCTTACGAAATCCGAACCATTGCATTTATTGGCCAAAAACACACTTTAGAATTGCAACCATTCATGAGAGGTTGCCTTTGTTACTACATTTTGAAGATGTCAAAACAAAATATGGGCCTCTGCACACCTTTTTAGTCTAGCCACTCACTAGGAGTCCATCTTAATTGACTTTTTTGAAGGAATAGCGGTGACTCAATGGAGGCTCAATTATCTCTTCTTCACCATCAAACACATTAGCAAAGAGACCATTGTGAGAGAACATAGAAGAGATGAAGTTGCTATTTCAGCTCGAATGAAATTACTCTCCATTTGTTCATTTCCATTGTTTTTGATAGGGAGTACTTTATTGAGCTCATTATGGAGCCTAATTGACATAAAATATAAATGAAGCACTTCCCTTCCGTTTTAGATCGATGGCCAAATGGAGGTGGTGAATAGAATAGTAATTCACATACCATGAGGTTACAACACTTGTCATCTGAAGTCATGGGGTAACAAGATTCCTGACAACTTGTTTTCTTCAACCAAACATACAGGTGTTAATTACAAAACAAACTGGGATAGATTACGTGTCTAGGTTTTCTACCGAAAATTCCTTTTATCTAAAATTGCTTATGGATAAGTTGAATGATGGCAACAATAATTCCTAGCTGTTTGGATGATTCATCAGGTGGTGGAGGAGAAACTTAAATGTCGTAAGAAAACTACAAAGCTTGCTGTTACAAGCATCATGTTAGTGTACATTAGAAGGAAGAGACTTGGTTGGGTTGCACTTAAGGAAGGATTGGTTAATTCACTAGATTTAGAATATTGAGTCAATCAAGCATAATAGGACATTTCAAATGCTTCACAAAATCACTAATATCGTGTTCCTTGAAGGTAACAACTAACAACCTTGAGGGTCTGGCCATGAAGTTTCGCATTCGGAGCTCTCCAACGATGGCATATACTGTAGAGGTATAGGCGATTAATAGCTTGGGAGTTGTTCTTGGTATTTTATGCTTGTCAATAGCATCCCTGAAGTTGCTGAAATTGAGGAGCGAGGATCCCCATTTGCGCAAAATCCGTTTCACTTCCTGCACAAAAGAGCAGGTCAGTGTAGTATGGGTGCGGTCCTCGATGCCTATCTTCTTATATAATGATCTACTCCTAACTACTAAAATCATTACTGGATAATTATTCTAATGGCTGAGGGTGCTGAGGTAGTTTATGACTTTTATTATAAAACCAAATGTAGATTAATTTACTATTTCAACACTTATTTTGTTTACAATTCAGGTTCATAAAGAACTTAAAGATACAATGGCTCAATTGGAAGCAATACGATATGAAATCCGAAGCATATCAGTCATGAATCCTGTTCCATTTACAAGAAGATTAGAAGACGTGGAGCCTCCGGCTAACAATGGTATTGTCTGATTTTTGTCTGATTTTTTTTTATTTTGACAAAAAATTCCTTTCATTTTTCATGATAGATACTCTCCATATTAGTCGTTTGTTTATTTTCAGAATAAAAAGTATTGTCTATGATATATTCAGATACGGTTTTGGCTGAGAAAATTGATGCAGAGCACAAGTCATCAGTGCTAAACAATGCTAAGGTTGTTTGCTTACAGTTTATTATAACAATCCTGAGGGATTTTGTACACTTTTCAAACTGATTCTGCGTTGTCAATTTTCCGCTGCAGGATCTGAATTCCCTGGATACAAATTCATCTAGGCTCCATAGTCAAGCTACGACATATGCGAGGTTAGCTGAAACAACAATCATAAAGTTCAATGCTTCTCAAACAAGCCCGAATAAAGAGAACTTAAATGGTCAAGATGGTCTTTTATCTGTATTACCAATTTCTGCTGAAATTGCTGGGCTGCTGCCAAAAAGAAATGGTAAGAGCTATATTTTTTTTGGTTTATCAATTAATGATTTGATATTGATTTTTCTAAAATTAGAGGATGCTGGGTGGTGTTGTGATGGTGGAGATTGTAGCAAAGAATGAGAAAAATTTGTAGGGTACCATTTGCTGGCCAAGATCATGAAGGTTATGCGAGGGCTACTCAGCTTGCATAATTTTCTGTTCTCAAATCTCTTGGAACAGCTTGCTTGCTTTATAAGCCTAGCAGTCTGGTTGGAAATTTAAACATACTGTTTATTTTGAGTATATTGGAAATGACTTAATATCATTCACTATAATAATAATGCGTATATATGAACTAGTATAAGAGACTGAACTGGAAATAAATAATCCGGAGAATATCCTCAATTTAGAGATAATGTTATTTTATAATTATTAACTTTAAGTTTTATAAAATCTTTGCAATAAAACTGTCCTTTAAGTTGGAGTATAAGTATCATAAGGATCCATTTTTCTGCAAATATTGGAGAAATGAAGTAGTTTCAGAGCTTTCACGCTCATACAGGGGCCGATCCAGGATGGACCGACCGATTGCAAACGGCCGGCCTTTGCCTCATGAAGAAGCGGAGGAGTCCAAAATGGTCATAGAAGAAGGAAAGGAGGGGGTGGGGTCCACTAAAGCCATAATCATTTATTCAAGGAGGAGAAATTAGAGGTGGTTTGGAGGGAAAGTGGGAAAGGAAAGTTTTCAAATGCTGTGGGAGGATTCTATTAAGGGGAGAACCTAGGGTTTGTTTTCTTTCATACATGTATTTGGTGGCTGTTGTGTTTTTTCCTTTTGGTGGTATTCTTAGTGACGTCTAGGGTTGTGGGAGAGCCGATATACCTTTCGAAAAGTAGATCACTGTTGTATCTTGCTTATTTGCATTTGTTTTTCATAAGAGCAGCCCTTATTTCACATGTTTCCACCTATCTATTTTCATTTCACTGTTTTTGCTTGCTAATTTTGAGTCAACATCGTATCAAATTGGTATCAGAGCATAGATCTTTGTTGGATGACAACAAAGAAAATGGATGTGCTAGGAGAGGTATGACAAATCAAATCGGAAATGGAAGAGAGGTTTACCACAATGGAGGTCAGGTTTTTTTCTATTGAAAGTCGAATGGAGGATGGATTTGAGAGCATAGGAGAAATGCAAGAGATGATAAAAAAGTTCATGGAGATGCAATCCAAGACCTTGTCAATCGCTCCAGTTGCAAACCTTAACCAAGGGATGATCAGAGAAACCTTGGCCAGGTCAAAAGGGAAGGAGTTCGAACGAAAATACAATGATGAATAAATCATCTACCAACAAGAGCATCCCTCTAGGACTCCGAGAGGAGGGGGAGTGGAGACTTCTGATGGAGGGGGATGAGCCTAAAATTGGAGAAGGGATGGTGTAAGGGTCGTGGAAGAGGACGATGAAAGGAGGGAAATAGGAGTTGGGTATGCTTGCGATCGAAGGAGGGAGTTTCACCCTAGATGTATGGGGGGAAATATCGGAGGAAGAGGAGGTTGGGGTGGAGATGCAGGGTTAGAAAACTGAAGATGCTAATCTTCTAAGGGGAGGTTGCATATGGTTGGGTGTGTCAGGTGGAGTTATACTTCACAATTAATGTGTTAACTGAGGAAGAGAAGCTCATGGAAGTGGGATTATGCTTGAAGGGAATGCTTTAGCGTGCAAGGTATCCAATGCACTCATGGGGGGGGTTTAAGGATTGTTTGTTGGAGAGTTTTCGAGCCATTCTGGAAGGAGACCCACATGGGCAACTCTATTCTCTAACTCAGGAGTGGACGACCACAGAATACCCGGAGAAGTTTGAGCTCTTGTCACAGAGGTTGAGGGGGTTGACACTACATAACCTACAGCGGTGGAGGATTTCCTTCCCTTAGATTTGGGCAACACAGATGTAATTTTAGGGATGAAGTGACTTCAAACATTTGGGAGATGAAGGTGGATTGGAAGTCTCTGACAAGAGCTCGAATGGTGGAGCCTGAAAGGATTTTGGATTATGATGTAAAGAAGCTATGAAATAGAGAGATTTTATTTGTGAAGATTTTATGGAAGCACGAGTCCGATAAAGATGCTTCTTGGGAGAAGGTCTCTGAGATGCAAGAAAGATATCCACAACTTTTTTTATTGAGGTATGTTTGTTGTTGTATTTAATATGTTCAAATTTCAGGGATGAAATTTTATAAGGAGGGCAGATCGTAATAAAAAAAATATAATAAAAAAATAAATTAATAAACTGGTTCGGGCGGTTCGAAAAGTCACAACCCTTAGGGAATCATAACATACGATCTTTCATAGTTACCCAATTCGACAAAAGAGCGAGAGAGAGAGATTGAGAGAAGAGAAGCTATCGTGTCCTAGTCGAAGAAAGAAGAAGTCGCGGGAAAAAGCGTGCGACCACTGTGCAATGTTGGGCTGTGCGAAGGAGAAGGAGAAGAATTTACAGTATTGTGTCGAGACCGAAAGCAGAGGAAGGATAGGGAGGCGACGACATTGAAGGCTTACTTGGACCGAGTTACGATTGAAAAGGAAACTACGGCTTCTTACGCTGGCGCAGCTGGCGCAGGAGAAGCCGAAGAAAAGGAGGTAGAAGGAGATCTTTGACTCTGTTGAGAGGGGAAGGAGAGTCCGTGATCCTTACGTGTGTTTTTGGATCGTACAGAGACTGAAGGAGAAGAAAAAGGAAAAAATCCTTGCTACTGAGCTCGCAAGTTAGGGTAGGCTGAAACCTTTATAAGGCATTTGAGATTTTATTTTTTATTTTTTATTTTTTTAAGGGAAGCCTGTATGCACTTTTATTGCTCCAAATTAAAGTTACAAAATTTAGGTGAATGAGGCCCTCTAAACAAAACAAAAATTACATATTAATGCACTTCTAGGTTCCCATCCCCCCAGTATACAACTCACGCAAGTAAAATTTTCAAAATGATTACATGTATGCCCAAAAAAGTAAAAAAACACTCCAAAAAAATCCCTGAATCCAGCTCCCGATCGTCCAGCGCAGCAACAACTTCAAAATCTGGAACACTACAAATATACTTGCAAAATAAAGAGAAAAGTATAAAATAAAGAACCTGATCACCCTGCCCCTCCTTTACATCTCCAAAAAAAATTGCCAAAAAAACTCCAAAGGCATATGAGATTTTAAATAAGCTATTATATATATATATATATATATATATATATATATATATATATATATATATATATATATATATATATATATATAATTTATTTATTTAAGCGATGTTAAGATAAAGTTTGCTTGAATCATGAATCAAAGACTTGATAAATTCTTGGGATTTGAAAAATGGGTGAATCAAGACATTCAAAGAAGGATAAAGTAAATATTTATAAGTTATATGCGTTAATTGTATAAATTTGGTTTAATTAACGGTTATATCAACAATTTTTATGAATAAATTTTAGTAATACGGTTGCAATTGATGTTTTCTTTCAGGAGAAAAAATTTTTAGGTTGATATGTCTGATAGGAGACACTTGATTTATAAGAGGACTGCAACTGATAGGTACTATTATGATATGTTTGTAATTTCTTTTTGTACTGTTTCTTTTGGATAAACATATATTGTTGTGTGAATTGAGATTTTACTTGCATATTTTCTATTATTGTTGGATGATTTAAATTTCATTATTGTACTTGTGGTTTATTAGTGACTCTTTTATATGTATTAGAAATTTTAAAAATGTGGATAGTTAGTTAGATGTTAATATCGTCCGACCGCAGTACCCGCCCTAATTAATTTTAAGCATTAGGTCGGGTCGTGACATCTTTCAGCTGTAGTCCTCTTGTAAACTAAGTATCTCTTGCTAGATATATCAATCTACAGTTTTTTCTTTTCCTGAAAGAAATCATTAAATTTCACAATAAGTTCATTACTTAGCGAGTAATGATAATATTTATATGCATTAAATTCATATGCAAATACTATGTATGAATTATAAAAAAAAATGCAGTTCATTACTTTATAAAACTGTAAATTTTCACTTTAAATTTAACCTCTTCCGTTTTAATTTAAGCATTTACCCTTTTTAACCTATTTAAGAGTCATATTAGGATTACCATCGTATTCAAAAACATCCTTAAATTGTAGCCATAGGTACACCAAAAATTTTGCACCTGAAAGTATTTTTTTACCATTTTCTTTATCATGTACAGATACATCGCATCCCCTGCCAGTATCATCTTGGGATAATCTTGTATGACTTAAACCTTTATATTTCACTTCTTTTAATTTCATTTAAGGTCATTGAAATCACCATCCCATTTTTTCATTTTCACACCATTCATTTATAAATTCCTTAGTTCACAATTTACCTCTGACCATAAAAGCATTTTATGAAACAATAATTAGTGTATCATTAAATAATACCTTAATTTAATATATAAAAGAAAATAATTACTCACCCGCTTAAAAGATCTTTGAAATACTTATTCTTTCATTTCACTTCCTTGACTCGCCTATATCAGTTAATGATGCATATAACTATAAGAATCCCATCTTAAAAGAAAGAATTGAATACATCTAAGAACATATAATTAAATTGACATGTATAAATAAACATACAATTCCTTACCTTAAAAGGTTTGGTTTGTTTTCCCTGCACACAAGGTTTCTTTTTTATGCAATAAGTGCTAAATACCTTTTAAGTTATTATCAGTCCCGCAATATTTAAGCCATCACAAACTGCTTAAACAAGCATGAGCTTTGTTTGGTTATTGTCTTGTGTCCTTTTAAGGCGATGAGGCTTTGTTATGAATTTTAATCATACAATCAAAATGCAATTTTACTGAAAGCCTCAAATCATTAAATTTTTTCTAGTGCTACCTCCCTTATATAAATCTAAATTAATAGCTGAAATGCTAAAAAATTCTATAATACGAGGCCCATAGTGCTACCTCCCTTGTATTACTTGTTACCTGATTTGCTCGTTTTTTTTTTTTTAGAAATAAATGTAATTAAAACACGTTGCAGCTATGTTTCATTTCCCTAAGAACATGTTTTCTTTCCAAAATTGTCTAAAGCTAAATTTTAGAGAAAATTTAAGAAAATTTACTAGATGTAATTTTATAGTCCATGTACATGTTTAAACTGATGCATGTATGATTTTTCTACTGTTCTATTGTTCTCTGTTTTGATCCTTTTAAGGAGAATATATGATGTTATGATTACATTTATATCATCGAATAATACTTATTATCATAATTTCTGCTCATATTTATGAAGTTGGTTGTTGAATGCCCAAGTCTTTTATGAATATGCTTATTTTCAAGTAGATAACTTATTTGCATGGACTTGATGAACCTAGTACTATCAGCATTTCCTTCAGTGTTAGCTTTTGCACATTCAGGGGCATTATTGGTTTTTCAATTCATTAACCATTTTCTTACTTAAAGCCTGCCACTTCTCTAAGATGTCATAAATTTGATTAGCTTTATTACTTATTTTTGTAACACAAAATTCTAATCTCTTGTGTTTGGGAATTCAGATGGAAATCTAATAGTATTTGCTAAAACCTAGGATAACCTTACCTTGAAAGAGTTCTGTAACCAAATGGTCTTTACCTATATATCTCATTAAAAGAAAACCAGCATTTCATATATTGAACTTTGCTTCAATGTATTTCCTTAGTTACTCCCATTTAATAGGAAACATATCACCCAATGGTAACCTATTTATGTTTAAAAATAGAGGTGATCTTACCTGATTTCATTTCTTAAGTTTTTTTTTTCATTTAGTTGGCATGTTAAACACCGATTGGCCGTGGAATTTTATTAATTTTGTTGTTTAATAGGTAATTTTAGTAGGAGTAGCTCTACTGACAGAAGTGTAACTTTGGGTGATCAAATTATTAAAAAGTGTAAATGTTTTAGATATCTCGGGTCTGTTGTTCAAACCGATGGTGATATAGATGGGGATGTTAATAGTAGAATTCAAATTGGTTGGTTGAAGTGAAGGAATACTTTGCACCTTTTGTGTGATATAAAAGTACCGCTCAGACTGAAAGAAAAAAATTATAAGATGGTGGTGCGACCTGCAATGCTCTATGGCGTTGAATGTTGGCCTTTAAAAGAGAAGCATAATACTAAGTTAAGTGTTGTTGAGATGAGAATGATTAGGTGGATGAATGGCTTTACACTTAGAGAGAATGCAAAATGAATATATTTGTGATAGGGTTGGTGTAGTTCCTGTGATTGACAAAATTAGAAAAAGTCATGTTAGATGGTTTGGTCCCATTAAACGTTGACCATCTGATGATCCGATTAGGAGGGTAGATGTTTTAAGTTCGACTTATGTTAAGAAAGGCAGAGGTAGACCTAGGAAGACTTGGGCTTTTTGTATAAAAAAAAAACATCTTAATTTATTAGAATTAAATGAAAATCTAAATAGGACGTAATGGAGAAAAAATATTCATGTAGCCGTCCCCACGTAGTGGGATTAAGGCTTTGTTGTTGTTGTTTTTAATCGGTATAGCACTTGACTTTACCTTTGACCTTCAAGAAGCTTGCTTATATGTGGTTGATCATTCTCCCTTTACCTTTAGCTACTCATGCTTTCATGCAAACTTTGGCCTTATTTTGAAATCTGTCATGGTTAATATGATTACAGATGATGTGAAAGGATCAGATATTCTGCATGAAGCAATTGTGGAAGCAGAGGTTGCGCAGAATGCCAAACATTTTCTCTCACAGCCTGAAAACCAGATACCTAAAGAATGAAGAAATATAACATACTTAGACCTCTGGACTAATATATGTGCATTAAAAAGCAATCAGGTAATTAATACTGGCTTACCATTCAATTAGAGCTACCCAACTATGAACGTAACATTACTAAAAATAATGATATATAACCATGATTTATTTTGTCAACATTTACTTTATTCTTTGATGTGCTTGCCGTCAGAAATTGGTCAGAAATTGGAAAAGAAGTATATATCCAGCTGCCATTTCTCAACTACTTATGTTTCATTTGTTTTTTTGTCCAAAAAACGGATGAGACTGTATTAAAAATTGATGAAATGAACTAGCATAATGCAATATTTATAAGAAATCCAAGATACCATGTCTGGCTTTAACAGTTTCAAAGGGTAAATATACACTACAGCTCTCAGCCTCCAAATCAAATATAAGCATTTTGGTTGCTGGACAGAAGTTTGGATGGAATCCGTTTTGAAGCTTGCAGGCCTGATAATCAGTCGTGGGTAGGGCTGTCAAAAAAGCTCGTTGTTCGCGAACAGTTCGTGTTCGGTTTGTCAATGAGTTTGTGTTCAATTTGTTCGATAAGTAGACGAGACGAACATGAACAATTTTTTTTTGTTCGGTTAGTTAAATGAACCAAACACGAACAGTGATGCGTTTGTTCGTGTTTGAATCGTTATTGTTCGAAATATAAAATAATTTAAAATAATTGTATATAAAAAATTTATGATATTCAAAAAATTAAATTTTATAAATTATAATATATAGTAAAATAATAATAATTGTATATTAATATACTATATTAGTAATATCATGATATATATATATATATTATATTATATTAATATTAGGGATGTCAAACTGGCTTGTTGTTCGCGAACAGCTCGTGTTCGACTCGTGTTCGACTCGTTCGTTAAGAAACGGACACGAACAATGATTTCACGAACAATTTCAAACACGAGCTTATTTCAAACAAACTAAATTTCAAACGAACCGAACACGAACACAAGCTCAGTTCGTTCGTGTTTGGTTCGTTTACACCCCTAGTCGTGGGTGCATTTCTTTGTCAAGTTTCTAGCGTTCTATTACTGAGGTGTGGGCTCCAAACATTAACGACTGCTCCACGTGAATTCTCTGCATTTTTATTTTGTTTAGAGTGAGCTTAAGAGGGTCAAATTTTTAGAAGTTAGATTGGATTGTCAATAAGCACTTCCCAGATATTTCACCCTCATTTTGCGAGGACTTTTGATCTGGGGTTCGAGATTTCTTATAGGTGCAGACCCCTATGGTTAATCGCCCCTCCCGATAATAAAAGAGCACTTTCGATTAAGTCTAATCATTAAGAATTAAATATTCAACATATAATAACAACAAATTTAGGGGTTAAATCATTGAATTCACAACTTGAAGCTTAAAGCGAATGGTGGGGGAATGAAAATGAGACACGATCAAGATCTCACGATCCTGTCATCCTAGATCATCATGATTCTTAATCTACTTAGTTAGAAGAGGTAGTCGACTTAACATGCAGAAGTATTCTTGTCAGTAGCCATGAGTTATATCGTCCAAGAGATCCTTATAGATATTGAGTGAATATTTGTCTAAGGAGACAAATAAGTTGACCTTAGCTAACATAAGGTTTTATGCCAATCGATAGTACTTTTATGATTCACAATTCAAAGGGTAGAAAACACTTGAGAAACATATGAGTTGCGACCGTGATCGTAATATAATGATGTCATTTGGTGGTAACCACCTAGTCAGAGGACTTTGGTCGTAAATGTTATTTTGTGATGTCTTATGATGACAACGCCACACAAACAAAAGACTTATGCCACGTCTTTACTGGTATATAATTACTTTGATTGTGAATATATTGATACATTTGACATTACATTCACTCTTTATGAGCTGAAATCAATCAGAAATTCTTCACCCTCGACAAACTATTGTGGATGACATATGGATTTTGCTTTTATAGCTTTTAAGTGATTGAATTTTATTTGCATATTTGTTGGTTATTTTGAAAAGCTTGATTTAAAAATTAACCCTTTTGGTTGAAATCTTCAACCAACACTGCCATCATCGGAGAAATTGAACATTTTAAACTATTTATATTTGAAAAGGGGTTTAATTTTGTTAGTTTAGACTTTTAGGATACGAGTCAAGTCGACTTCCATTCTTAAAAGGAGGATCAGACTTGTTAAATGAGACTCACAACTCTGTCATATAGACAAAGATAGTCTGATTAGCCCGCGCAACAATCTTGAACATAATATTTGAGCTTTCAATGCATTGATTGGAGCACATACGAGCTTTTAAATCTCATATATTTGAGTAACTTAAAGAGTTTGGAGAATTTGAAGGCTTGTGCAACCTTTAAACTACAATTATGATTTACAATTTAAGTCTAAGAGATTTCGAAATCATGCATATGGCTCTTGTTTAGATGAATCTTTTAAGTGATACAAAATTTAGGAGCGTACAAACTAACTCTCAAAATTTTTTTATATATACAAATCATTGCATTTGACTTGAGAATAACATGAAGCTTATAAATTTTGAAATTATTTAGAGCTTAAGATATTTTCAAAAGTAGTTTAATTTTAGGCTTTAAAGAGATCATAGTTTGTTCGCTAGCAAGCGCATTACGAATGTAGTGGTGGGATTTTAAAATTTCAAGACTTTATATTTGAATTATTTTTCACCACTAGGAGCCTAAGTCAGAAAAACTCAATTTTGAATTGATTTTCTAACTCTAGGAGCTTGAGTCTGAAGAGTGTAATTTTTAAAATATTTTCAAATTTCATGAGCTTTAAATTTGAAATGTCCAAACTTTAATATTTTAAGCTCAGAACTTTAATTTTTTTTTTTTGCCCTATGAGCGTCTATATTTTTAAGGGCCGGTGTTTTCTATTTTTGAATCTTCTGAGTTTTTATTTTTTAAAATTTTGTTTTTCTCTTTTTTTTTAATTTTTATATGTGTCATTTTTTGTTTTTTTTTATGCTCTCATGTTTTTTAATTTTATATTTTTTTTACGTGTTCTTTTTTGATTTTTGCGGCGTCTTGTGGTGCCCTCTCTTTTTGGGGGGCGCGAGAGAGTGACAACTTTCCTAGCTTTCTCAAAAGAATCATTGTTCATTGTCGTAAGACGCTGCAGTTAGGGAGAAAAATCAAAGTTTTTATCTCGCGGTTCTTAAAAGGCTCAACTGACAAAATTAGAGTTTTAACCCGCGATCTCAAAAGATGTGACTGGCCTGTAAGATTACAAATTAACATCTTCATTTCAGTAGCCTTATGATGCCAACAAACACTAAGGCGCACGAGAGAATGACTGCCATCCCAACTATCTTAAAAGAATCGCTGGTCATTGTAGTGAGACACTCTGATCGGGGAGCAAAATAAAATATTTCACTTGCCATCTCAAAAAGATTTCGATATACCGATAGAAAAAGCCCCAATTTTAAAAATAATTCTCTTAAGTAGTTCACGATTTTTCCGCCTGACGAGTATTGCGCTTTCCTCGAATAGAGGTTTTTTTTTTATAAAAAAATTTTTTCATTTGCCGCAAAATTATATCTGATGGAAATCATGAACTCCTAATCTTAAAAGAATTCTTCAAATAAGTTCACATTTTTCCCACCTGATGGGTACTTTACTATCCTAGAATGGAAATTTTTCAAAAGTTTCTCAACCTGGGGGCGGCGATGACGACAAATAAAAATAAAATAACACACATATGTTTCTTTTTCTGTTATTTTTTTACAATATACAACATAAAGAAAATACAACAATTTAGCAAAATAAACATAAAAATGACTTAGATAGGTGCTCAAGTAATATATTAAGAGCTTGGTTAAACAAGAAGTATGCCTTGGTTTAATGTAGGGAAAACTTTCTATCCGTACTCCGGACGTAACTCGACCTGTGGACTTCAATAATATAATGTCACATGTGTTACATCATGGAGGTTATTTCAGGGTTACTGAAGTGGAAACATGAATGTTATTTTGGGGTTATTTTGGAGTGATTAAAGAAAAACCCATATATTACACTTTAAAAATCCTGAAATAGCACCACAGAGGTTATTTTGGGGTTATTAAAATGAAATATAAGCGTTTTTCTTCAATAAACTCGAAATAACTTCCACGGTGTTATTTCAGGGTTATTGCCGGAATAGCATCCGTGGTGTTATTTCGAGATTATTAAAGTGAAATATATGAGTTTCTCTTCAATAACCCCGAAATAACATTCACGGTTTAACTTCAACAACCCCGAAATAACCACGAAATAATCTCCGCGATATAACACATGTGACAGATTATTGATTATGCACCAGAGCTACATCCGGAGTCCGACGAGAAATTTTTTCGTTCCAAATGAGAATATAATTAAAAGTGGAAAACTAGTTTTCAATTATTATTTGAGAAAAAAAAGATGAAGTTAATTTTTAATGAATTTTTTAAGATAAACCCTTGTTAAGTGATGTTTTACTATAAAGCTTTTAAAGAATTTTTCAGTTGATGTATTATGTTTCTTTGTGAGTACAGTGAAAAAATGACCTAAGAAAATCTAGTAGTATATAAAATAAAGCTATTTTATGATTTTTAAAATTATTTTAAAGCATTTATTAAGAAATTAATTATCCGCTTAAAAGGTTTTTAGAGAAGATTACCTAAGGTTATTTATTATTGTAATTTAGAGATATTTGAGATAAATAGGGCTGTAAATGAGCCGAGCTTGAGCGAGCTCAGGCTTGGCTCGTGTTCGGCTCGTTCGAAATAGCTCGTGTTTGAAATCGGCTCTTGAACAGTGTGTTCTTGTTCGGTTCAATTTAAATATTCGTGTTCGGCTCGAAATTGGCTCGTTAAACTAAAATTGAGAAAAATAGATGTAAAGTGTGGGATTCGAACCTGGATCAAATATATACCAAAAAAGACACTAACCACATTGCCACATGAGATGTTATGATTTAAACTTAGACATAAATTTATATAATATATTATTATATAAATAATATATGTAATATATTGTTATATAAAAAGTTATATAGTTTTTTTTCGAGTCATTTCAAGCCGAACACGAGCGAACAAACTGTTGTTCGTGTTCGGCTCGTTTACATTTCGAGCTTAAAAATTTATTCTTGTTCGGCTCGTTAGGCTTAACAAACAAGCCGAACACGAGCTGCTTAACGAGCCGAACACGAGCTGTTCACGAACAACGAGCTGTCCACGAACAACGAGCCAAATTGACAGCCCTAGAGATAAACCCATTTAATTTGATTATTTGGCACAGTGTTTTATATATTAGTAACCAAGTAAAGTCAAATTATGAATAACAAACATCTAATTGAGCATGTCATTTCATAAAAGTTTCATTGAATAAAGTCATTATTTTTTTTATAATATACTAAGAGGATTTTATTCATAATTATAATAAAATATAAAAAACATGCACATCATTTTGAATACCAGTTGACATAAAGTAAGACTTTATATATATATATATTAAAGAAGAAACAAAAGCTTCTGAGATAGAAATGAAAAATAAAATAAGAAAAGCTTAAAATTGATTTGTTGGATGAGTTTGATAATTTTATTGATTTGTGAGTTTATAAATCTTTTCTTATGTTATAGACTTTTAATGTGTTGAATCCTAAATTGTGTTCTTGAAAGATGTGTAGAGAGTTTTAGCTGTGAGGGGAGAAGTGGAGAAGAGAGAGAATTTGAGGATCTCAAAGTGAAAGAATCCAAAAGTACATTTATTGATGTCATAACCTCATATTTATACGGGTCTTAGAGTACAATTACATATTAAGGAAATGTTAGTTACTATAAATGTCTGAATGTTGAATCGACGACATATCTTTTAAAATAAAGATTACAAAGCAACGAAAATAAGAGTTGGCATTGATTGGTCGTCTGAGATCTTAAGGTTGACCGATTGTGTTGTTCGCTTGCTTAGTGCTTGGGTCGGTCATTCGCCTAGTGCTTGGTTCAGTCGACTGCACCAATCGATTATATCTTTTTTATGAATATTCAGCTGCTTGACAGAGATGCAAGTCCACTTGATTATGTTTTCCCATCCGATGATTTCGTTAGTTGACACCCAATGTTGGCCAGTTCTGTTATAAATCCGATCGACTATTTGCTGGTGAGATTTGTGTTCCCTAGCTCGGAACTCTGTTCGTACGCCTCTGTTTCTGGTCGTTTGATTCCCTACAAATTTGTGCTTACATATTTTTCATATACACAACAAATTAATTAATTGTGTTGATGTAACGTTGATGTTACACAGATGTTTATCATCAACATAATTGATCTTATTTCAATCATTGAAATCCAACTAGAAAAATCATTAATTCTATTTTTGCTGGCCAGTCATGAAGCTTTTCTTCAAAATATTTCATTATTACAATATAATCATACGTATGTATTACAAAAAGAAAATTTATATTTATTTATTAATGAATTTATATATATATATATATATATATATATATATATATATATATATATATATATATATATATATA
>NEWO01000026.1:3224433-3316525 GCA_003013225.1 Phalaenopsis aphrodite
ACTCGTCTACCTGCCGAAGCTTCAAGTTTATATTTCTGAGATTTTGTTGATTTGGAAATGTACGTGTAAGTTTAAATTTCATGCATGCAGAATTAGCATGTATTTTTTTTTAAAGGAATGGTTAAAGGCTATTATTCGAGCTCCGATCATCCCTAATGCGCCTAATTATTCGAGTTGACGGATGTTCTACCAACCGGTCTGAAGACGCGGCGCTACACAATTAACATGTATACATACATACATATATATATATATATATATATATATATATATATATATATATATATATATATATATATATATATATATATATATAAATAATAATTTCATGCATATGTTTAAAGCACCAAATTATTATGTATGTAAATATGAAAGTTTAGTTGTGAGATATATATGTAAATACTTGAGAATTGTGTGCTATAAATGCATACCTCCTAAATATTACAAATTCTTATATTTTTACATATCTTACACCTAAATTTTTATATTTACATAAAAAGCACTCCAATCAAGAATTAGTATTATATTAAAACTACAAATATAACCATCAATATCAATTTTTTCTTCATTTGATTAAGCATAGTGGTAAGTTAAAAGTAAATGGTGACGTCATTGTTGTATCAAGTGAGTAATAAGTATTTACATTTATTATGTTGTTTAATAGATTTTCATGCATTTTAATTAAATTAAAATCAATATTGAGTATAGCTAATGAATGAAGAAGCTTTGGTCTTCCTTTCTCTCCCAAAATAGCTTGAGTTTTGTATTCCTCAGGCTGTGCCCATCCCTCACCTTCAATCACTTCTTAGAGACTTAGGGCCTAGAAATACCTAATTTGCATAACTATAACTTATTATCTTTATTTCCTTGTAACTTCTCTATTGTGTCCAAGAGAATTTTTGTTTTCACTTTTATCCTTACATCTAAAGAGGAGGCAATCCTTTTATTTGAGGGGTCATCATCTAAAATATTTGTTCCTAATATTTCATAAAATTAACCAAATGTTTGATCCAACAAATTTAATCATTTTTAAAATTTTTAATTTATATTCACAATTAACAAAATGAACCCTTCAAATATTCTAATTACTATTGCAAATTTTTTAAAATGTAGTTAAAAGCAACATCTTTAGCAAAACTATTACCCTCATGTTCTCTTGAGCAAATCAATAATCTTATTATTCAAAAAATATATATTGGATAATCATATTGTTTAGTTATTATTTTTTCTTATGCACCAAATTAAGCATAATAAAGGGGTATATATATATATATATATATATCCTGGCATGCATGCAAACATGAAATTAAGTCATACCATAAGGTTTCCATTGAAGCCAGACTTGGCCTGCAAACGATACTCATGCATAACCCAATTAGTCTTCTCTCCTCGTGGAGCCCTTCCCTTATAAAACACAAGTGTCTTCTTCATTCCTGCAAGCTCCGAGCTTCTGCAATCGTATATCTCCTTGTCCTTCCCTGTTGTCTTCCAGTATCCTGCGTTTGTTGCCCGGTTGGTCCTCATTCCTGTGGGATACTTCCTGTCCCTTAGACTGAAGAAATACCATTCTTTCTCGCCCATCTTAGCTTTCCCTAAGTAAGATAATCAGCAATGTTATATAATTGCGATCAGTATCTTTGTTCAGGGTTTTGGGTAATGGTGGAGTACACCAAGGTTTTCATTAATTCTTGGATGATTTGTTGATGCTCAAGTCTGAGTAGTTAACTAATATTGGATGAAGTGGTGTGGTGGGTAACCAAGAGAGCCAAATAATTAAGTGGATACCAAAAATATTTCTGTATTTTTGTGTTTAATTTGTTAAGTTTCATTTCAGGAAAAAAGTTTAATTAACTTAGACTCTGTTTGGGGCAATTGTAGCTTATTAAATAATCTGCTGATACGCTAGGTGCGGTGACTATTACAAATTTTTATTTTTTAGAAAAAGTCAGACCACCGTCAGAAAGCTGCCACCGCACCTATATAGGTGCGGAGGTGCGATGTGAAACGCTGTTTTCAGCGTTTTAAAAACGCATAATCTGTGAAAACTCAGTTTACACAAACAGGCCAGGTTTTTAAAACGTCACCACACCAAATAAGCTGCCCCAAACAGACCCTTAATTAATACAATTTTATTCATGAATCCAACTTGATGAAGGTATAGTAATGGCGCAAATTATATGGGGAAAACAGAATTGCTCATGATATTCTAACCTTCGCAAAGAGTAGAAAAGCCTTCAAAGATTTAGCAACTAGCACTAATTATTAATAAAAATTTATCATTTTTGAAGTAAGAAGAAAAACCTACTAGAGACACTGCAGATTGTCTTTGCTTCTTAGAAGAGAAAAAGTAAGTTTAGGTTTTGGCCAATAATGATAAAAATTATTAATATTGGTTTGGCTACGTACCAGGGAGATCCCAAGGCTCACATTTGTTGAGATCAACTTCTGCAATTGCTCTGGCTGTGAAATTGGACTTTGTGATCTTATGTGTGAGATAATAAGTGATAAGCTCTTCATCTGTGGGATGAAATCGAAATCCAGGAGGGAGTTTCTCCTCCTCAGCCTCTCCACCTTTCTTCTCTTCTTCATCCCCTTTCCTATTATTCTCCATGCTTCTATCTCTTCTGTGATAGAAGAGATATTGCTACAGTTTGAATGAAAAAAATGTGTTGGTTTAGAAATCAGGAAGTGAAGAAACGAAAAAGGATACAAATTGTTGGTTCTTATCACATAATTATATAGTAAGAGAGAATTTTTCAGCTAGTTGGGGAAGTTAGGTTTAACACGGAAGCCCTAATTCTACTAATACAATTGAACATTGCACTTACTGTTCTGCTGGCTAAGTTTTAAAGAATATTGAGTATGAAGCTTTTAGAGAGAGAGAGAAGGGAATATTTTATGAAGCTTTTGTCTTCTATGGCCCAGCCTTGAGAAGGTACATGCTAGCTAGACATGTTTCATTGTATTTTGGAGTTTTTTTTTGATGAGTGGCTCAAAATATTTCTATTCAAATTAGTTAATTTTGTTGTGTTAGTAGTGTTGTGATGGTAATTATAATAGGATAGTTATGCTATGTTCATAAAAATAATCTTCTCAATATGTAAGGCTTAAATTTGTTTAAGAGTGACAAAAATTTACTCACTAAAATAGATCAAGCTCATGAGTGTAAATGAAATTAAAGAGAAGCTCCAATGATTTAATTAAATTTTTATAATGAAGTATAGAAAACTAATATTAAGTGGTCCTATAAGAATGGGATGAGTTCATCATTTTGCATCTTATTTATTTGTTAAAGAATAAGATTCAAGGTAGTATCAAGGACTTCAAATGTATTATACTTAATAAGTCCTAAAGAATTATTTTAATCATGCATGAATCTTGAAGCATTTTGATTAAAATAATTCAAAATATGAATTCATGATCATCCAAGCTCCAATTCATCTTAAAATCAAACTGAGCGCCTTGACGGGATGAACGCAACAAAGCTAAACATGGTCGAACTCTAATCAAGCCTAGATCATATGGTTTATGTGTAAAAGGAGGCTTTGGATGGTTGATTGAATAGTTAAATGGATTCCAAATCCAAGAAGTTTAAAATCAAACCAAACACCTTGATAAGAAGAATCCAACAAGGTCAATATACATTTTGTGTTCGAAAACGGACGCAAATCAAACACAAACCTGTAACACAGAAAAAAAAATAGAACATAAATTGCAATTTCACAACATGCACCAAAACACACTCCACATCACATATCACATTAAGCATAGTCATATCACAGATCAAATCACAAAACAATTTCATTACTAAAATGGAGATATTATCACAAATCAACACAAGTAAGAATAGTGAGTTAATCACAAAAATTTCAGAAAAAAATGTTTGACATAATGCTTACAATAAAAGAAAATATAAGAAAAAAAAAACTACTCATCATCTCCATCCTCCTCCTCCTTCTCTTCTTACACGAATGTCATCTGTTGCCCGCCCAGCTATATACTAAGGTCCTTGCCATGCCCGCTATAGATTTCTCGACTCAATCTTGGTCTTGTAGTATCTACTCGCTCAATTCGCGGATCTCTTCGTTCATGCAACCACCTTCCTTGCAAGAGTTTCTGGTCTGGTTGTGAGGATCTCGGAGAATTAAGAACGGGACCACATGAGAGCTCAACTTCGATGGTTATGCCTTTTTCCCCAAGTCCATAAATCCTCCCCTTCTTCCTCCCTGTCTTCTGGGTCCAAAGCTTGTACTTTGAATGCACAGTGGTAGATTGACTACCATTGTTGGTGGCGTCAGTTTGGGCCTGAGTGGCCAAGTACCTCTCTCAGAGCTGCTTGAACTCCTCTTGCATGATGAAAACTAGCATTTTATTGACACTTTCAACAGTTAGAGTAAAAAAAAAATTTTAACTTAAGCTTTTTAACTTACAGCAACCCGTCGGGAACGCCTCAAGATCCACTCCGCAGTCCCCTAACGATGATGGGTTTGGACATGTAGTTTCGTAATGGAGGGAGCACCACTCAACTCCTTGTCCTATGTAGCGTACAAAAATGGTTAGCGCTAAAAAATTACTGCAAATTTTGAATTAATGTTTAATACAAAAAAAAAAAAACTTAATAGTCTCCTGTAGTGTTATGTGTGGGGAACTGATCCACCAATATTGAGCACAGCTCCCCTAGTCCCCTCCATCACCTGATTCACCCAGTTTGTCTACCTCTTCCTCTCATAATCGGACAGGCCTAAGCTGTGATCAACTTATCCCATAGCTCGTCACCAATTCAGGCAGGTCGCTTGACCCTCCGATGGGCTGTCATGAGCATGTTGACAAGTTCCAACAGCAGGTGGGGGAGAAGGTGTGAAAGTAGCAACCGTCAAAGGATACGAGGCTGCATCAGGTATGGGAGTAGGTGCCACTGGAGAGGTGACAACAACGGATGTCACCAACTGGCAAAGCTCGGGGTTTGGGAGGGTGACTGCCTCTCTTGAAGCTTCCAGTGCTCCTTCTAAAAAGTAATTCAATCATTTATTTTCATTTTAAAAATTAAGAGTCAAAATAAAAATGAAAAAAAATCAAAATTTTTATTTATGTCACCAGCTGAGATGGCTGATCACCAGCATTACCTGTCGTTATCTGTAGCAGGACTAATAAAAGAAATAATCAGGAGCAATATACATAAATAAAATGAGAAATGTGCAAAATCTAAGCAGGAATTCATAATAACTATGTCTAAAGCAAATATAAAAATTGGACAAGTATGACATACATAGCAAAAACAAACAAAAAGTTCATGGATATATTCATTTTAAATTTTGTCTCTTAGCGTAAAGTCACTCATCCACATTAACATAACTCTAAATTAACTTGCTTTTATACTTCTCTTATATGCTAACATTCTGCACCATAAAACATTACAAGCCTCACCGTCGTCTTATAAAATTTATGTTCAAATCTATAGGGTACTTTTCTTGCATAATTGTTCTTACGCATTCCTTTACTTCAACCATCCAACTTGAAGTGAAAATAAACCAAAAATATACATTAACATAAGCATAGGATAACCCATTAAACCTAGGGTTCTAATCTTTCAAGCTTGACATTTCCTCTCAACTCACTCTTCTAATTTACATTAACTAACCTAAACCTAAAATGACAAGAGATAGTGCTAAAACTTAAACAAACTTAAATTAACCAAATGAGAGAGTGAAGAAGAGGAGAAGGGGGGAGAGCTCTCTCCATAATTTTTCCACTCTAGGCTCTCGAAGCTCTCTCCATAATTTTTCCTAAACATCTATTTTTTACATGCATACCACATATGAATGGAAATGATGGCACGAATATACTTAAATTCTTCAATACTTTCTGATAGGAGTGGAGTTGAAGGATGAGGGGAGTTTCAGCTGTTTCTATAAGAACGATTCGGTTGTCCCCCCCGGCTAGCTCTAATGACAACTGTATCGCTAAGGTTTGTTCGAGAAGGTGATGGTTTGGAGCAAAACCATAAGGGAGAGGAAGAGTGAAAGGGGCAAGGGAGCTTGAATGGGTTTTGGAAAGAAGGGGAGATCGAGAGATGAAGTGTGAATAAATGAAATTTAGGCAAGCATGATGAGTTATTTTGGTTATTTGTGTCAGAAGTTTGTCTAATTTGCTTCAGACAAATTTCGACCTTAACAAGTAAAATTTTTGCTTCACTTTATTCAATGTCAACATCACCGCCACTCCAGGTGAAGTTTCATTCTTTTCAAAATACTCTTTCGTCAAAATTTTTTGACGAAAATCTCGTAAAGATCAAAATTTATTATCCGCTGCTTAATAGCAACAAATCCGATGTGAATATTTGCGTACAAAAATTCCAATGCAAATATCGAACGCTAAAAGCAGCTCCTCCTATAGTGTGCCCAACCACTGTCATTCAGACGTTACCACCACCAACTAATTGTTGTCATCGTCGGACCACCACTGCATATGCTCCATCGTTTTTGATGTCATATTACTACCGTCGACTTGTTGCTTAACCATCACCATCTCCACTGCTTCTGCTAATACTGGCATCAGACATTCTGGCACTCAAACTTTACCATCAACTTTTCTTCTCAATAGTTGGGCCACCACCACCTTATCAGCATTTTCTATCACTTTGCCAGCGAAAGGCGCATCTCACTTGTGTAATATTGCTTCCGGTATTCAAGGCCAGTAAGGTTTTGTAACCTATATTGGCACATTGCAATCATTTCAATTGGACCAGACTCCATGATTTTGCACCTTTGGCCGGTTTTCAAGATAAAAACTTTTACTGTCTTTTCTAGCAATTTATTTTTACTTATGTGTGTGTCAGATCTTTGTAATGGACATCGACTCAAATAAATAGTTCTACCTGATAAAAAATGAGTTTTGTCTTATAATTGACGAAGAACAAGGGGGAATGATCTCATATGTGTGAGAATCGAGCGGGCTAGGGAGTGTAGAAGTCGTTGGTCGAAAGGGAGAGAAAAGAGCTTCTTGTGTAGTTTTTTAAGAGAGATCGGAAGCCTAAATTGGATTGAGATAAAAGAATCAGAGAGAGGAAAACTTTAGATGAGAACTTCCTATATTCATACTTCAATGAAATGGTTTCTCTTGCTAAAGATGATAATCAACCCTCATTACTTGAATGTAAATAAGTTTTTCCTCTTCACATATCACTTTCCGTGAAGGGTTTAGATTGTTGAATTTCTTCTCCCTATTATTGTTCTTCAATCGTCGCCTTTCTTGGTATCCTTTCATTGTATAGAAATCATGAACTTCTTGGTGTGACTTTTGTGCTCTCTCTCTCTCTTACATACAAATTTGTCTTGCATAAAATTATTTAAATTAGTGCTTGAGCTTGAAGCCTGATGCAACACACTGTGGGAACAAAGTTATCGCCGGCCATTCCATCAAATTTCATTTACTTATACTTATATATATATATATATATATATATATATTAATAACACCGCGTACTCAGATCAGTTGGTCGAGTATCTACTTGTTAGTTGTAAGTCTTCTCTAGTCAGGAGTTTGATTTCCTCCGAGTGTAGGGTGTGGTACCATGAGGGATGATCAGAACTCATATCAAAGTCAAAATTTGTTCTGAAAGTAGTGTGGGAGGTATAGTGTTGATGAAGCCCGAAAACTAATGATAAAGAGAAAAGGATGAAGCGCGGCATCGTTGTCTCGTAGCTTTTAACTTATCAAACACTTCAAAACCCACTACATCTACATTTCCAACAAATTGAATTGATGTATGGAGTCCAAATCAGCGTCTTTGCGGTATTTAACTGCACCGGAAGCAACTGCACACCTACAAGTGATTAACAACAATTTTAAAGTTTGACTGATGTTCTGGTTGACCCCCTCATTATTATTAATATACAGCCGTTTGTTTGAAATAACGTCATCGCCTCATTATCCTACTAGCGTTTGGTCATTTGTTGCCATCATGGCAGAAGATTTCTTGCAGAGCTCGTCTATCTTTGATGCTGCCATCTGGAGAATATTTTTCCAAACTAAGCTTTCATTACTTTGAATTACATTGTTCATGTCTGTTGTCGTTTATGTTATAGCCGATAGTCTCAAGGTGGAATAAATCAATTATAATGTAGCATGGGGATGGGCTGATAGTATCTGAGTAATAATAGGAATGATATCTATATCTATATGCATATATATATATATATATATATATATATATATATATGTATGTATATAAGAAATTTGTGCTAAGTGTAAGTAGTAAGTGGGAAACATGAATGGTAGAAATGAGTTTGAGTTTATAAAGATTGTAAGGTAATATTTCTTAAAAGTAACATTAATGCATATCAATGCAGAAGGTTTATTAGAAAAGAATAGAGTAAAAATAAAAGGAAAAAGATATGCAGTCCCATTAGTTTATCTAAAGTTTTTTGATGAAATTTAGTTGACTTAAAAAGAGTTGGATGAAGTCAGATTTAGCCAAGACATTGGTAGAGTCATTCAAGTTGTTGACCATGACATCAAGTAATTAGATGTACTAATTAAGATGGGTGATGGTAAGCAAATAATATTGATTTTAAGGTAATATCATAGAAATATAAGTGGTAGTACATCCGTCGAAAGTAATATGATAATTTCAATTTATATTTCAAATTATGCTCTAGCTACCAAAGATATCTTTGTACATGCCTAGTGATTTGGCTACTGAGGTTTGCCACATAAAAAAATCATGCATGTAGAGAATTCTAGTGGCATGGTAGTTAGACATATGGTTAGATATAAGCACAAGCATATTTAATTACTAGGTGACCAAGATGTTTGTTGTGCGAGATGAACTAGTTTTTTTTCACATTCTAAGCCTGATTGTCACCTTAGTCTTCACTCTCTTGGTTGGTGGCACCATGGGAAAGTCCACCACTCTTAGCTCCAAAGACTTTCCATTACATTTTTTTATTGCTAAAGGTCTTATTCTAGCTTCATGGAGTTTCTATTCTTGATTTAATCTATTTCAACTTCTAATTTGCAGTGCTAACTTTTTAACTTCAGGGTTTCATTTTCTTAGAAAATATTAAGATGAGAATAAATATTTTAAATTTCTATGTTAGATATATGATATGTTGCATATTGCATAGAAGTTTTCTTACACTATATGTTCGATTAACTCACATAAGAATATTACCTTAGGCTCTACCAAAACATTCAAATGATTATAAGTTCTTATATATGCTTATCCATTCTAGCCATTATATGTCTCTAATTATTATTTCATTAAAATAAAATTTCCCATACTCCTTAGAATATTGATATTGATCACCTAAAATTTCCTAGCTACATATATTGATAGTTTTTCATGCAAATTTTATTTATTATCATTTTAGTAGAAATAAATATTAAGATATCCTCAATATTAGTAATTTATGATTCAACTAATTTATTTTTTTATTTGGTCCTTGAATAGATTAATAAAAAACTATTAAGTAATTTTAATAAGTTAATTTTATTAAAATAAAAAAAAATTCCATAAGGAAAATCAATATCTTTTATTACCCTAATTAACCACATATTCTTAGTGATTGGACCATGGGTTAACTCTAACATGTCCAAATTTCATTGCCTTTTGAGGTTCATTTGATTGGAAGGTTTGAAAGCATGAATTGGGCTACCTTAATTTATCCTGATTTTTTGTAAACCTCATAAGAATTATGAAACAAATCAAAATTAAACAAAATTAAAAGCATTAAACTCTTAAGAAATCCTACCAAATAATAAAAACTATTCAAACTTATTTTGAAGGTATAAACCCTAAACCCTAATTTAGTTTATCATTAGCGCTAAAATAATAAAAAAGATCTTAAAATATAGAGTAATTATAATTTAAACCACCTTAAAATAATATTTTTTTAATATTTTTTGAAAATTGAAACAAAAGTAAAACTTAATAGGAAGACAACCATACGGCCTAGCACACACTAGATGATGGATATAATACAAGATCTCGAGCATCATGGTTCAATGTATTTCTTATTGTGATGATGTAATTTTTGTTGTGATGTTGCTCTACTTTAATTATAAGTGATGTGGGACCAATGAAAGTGAATGCTCGCGGATTAATTTGGTTGATTAGTTATACCTTATTTTAGTCACGTTTAAAGAGGCTAAAATCAACCATTACAATTAACTATATAAGCATATATGTGCTTGCTTAACAATGCTAAATTCTTTAAGCATGATTAATCAAGAAAACAACTTAGCCTTATTATATGCTAGGATACTTGTGCTAAGGATATCTATGAAAGTTATGGCCTTCATGAACATGTGACAAACAAACAAAATAAGGAAGAACCCAAAGTGATGTCTTATGGCCTTTGTAACAAGAAGAATCTTGATGATCAAGCTTGCAGAACCACACACATTAAATATTGAAATATGTTTATCTGAATAGATTTAAGATGGGCTGTATAAGGCAATTAATGCTCAACTGCCATTCTACTTCTCTTTTACAAGATTGTGCTTGTGGACATAGCTTCTCAATTATTTATTTATGTTTCAATGATAGCTTTGCTTAATTTGATTACTTTGATTTTACATTAGGCTAGAATAATTTTTCTGATATTTTTAACTTGCTTGCTTGTGTATGGTGAGGACTAGGGCTGTCAAAACGGCTCTTTGTTCGCAAACAACTCGTTCAATAAGTTAACGAGCCGAGCATGAACAAATATTTGTTCGTTCGTGTTCGGTTCGTTTTGGCTCGAAATACTACTAATCAATTATATATATATATATATATCTCTCTCTCTTTGATGAGTAGTATTTTCAAAAATTTAATTGACTACAACGCTATAAAGATTTATAATCAATTAAAAGTATTAATGAAGAAAATAGAATAAAAATATTAAATTAGGTTCAAATGATGTTTTAAATCTTGCCCCAATCATTAACGTCTTTTGGCTACGTGCTTAGGGTTGTCAAAATGACTATTTGTTCGTGAACCTCTCGTTTTCGGCTCGCTAAGCAAACGAGCCGAACATGAACGCACTTTTTGAGCTCGAAATATAAACGAGCCTAACACGAGCTCGCTCGTGTTCGGCTCGTTTACACCCCTAGCGAGGGCATTTACATGAAAATATCCTAAGAATGAAACTTTCTACTTAATAAAAAAAAAAACTATAGAATATTAAACTAAAAACCCTTAGGATAATCTGCCTCCATTCTGAGTTAAGAAATTGAAGTCATTTCTTAGGGATTATCATGATATTATATCAAATTTTAGTAAGAAATTGTAATTTAAAATTATATCATATGCATTTTACATTAGAATTACTAAATGGAGGTCACATTGTAATTAAGCTTGGTAAAGCCAAGTTTGTCATTGATTTACTTGGTGTGGTTAGTTTATAAGTTGTTCATATTAAGCTCGTGCAAGATTCAAGCTTTCAAATGTATGTTCATACTCGGATTGTTATATATATATTTTAATAATCATATATGAATATATTTGGATTGCTTATAATTATTTAATGAGTATCTAACTTTTCATATAAAATTATTAACAAATAATTTGATAAATCTAAACAAAGAAGTAATTGAATAAATTTCAAATAAGCATCGAACTAATCTACACCAATAAAATAAATTAATATGTGAGTTTGCAAGCATATTTTCTTGCAATTAAATAACATAATTATGTATTAAAAAATTAGTGCCTTGAAATCAAAAAAATTAAATAGGAAAACAAATACATTGACTTAGAATGAATATTAATCAATAATAGTTAATGTGATTTATATGATGGATAAATATATATTATATATTTATATAATAACTAATTAATTAATATTAAAAAATAAAATGAATTAAATATATTGGATAATTGTTTATTAATTCAATAATTTAATTTAAATAATAAATATAAATTAATTAAATTACCCTATAATTAATAATTTATCTTAAAATATTATTTGATATTAAATTGTAATATACTAATAGTGAATATGTATCCAAACAAAATTTAGTTGATTAAATTTAATTTAAAAAATATATCTTTTTTTATATAATTTAAGCTATCATTCAGACATAATATTAAATATTTAATAAATTATTTATTGAACAACAGATAAAAATATTAATTTAAGCATATTTAAACCAGTATTATTTAAATTAAATCTGGTTTATTCCAGAAATACAGCAGCCCTCGCCAATCCTAAATGTCAAAGGAAAAATTATTTCATATCATGCAGAAATACTTGCGGTGTTCGATCCTAATCATAGATCAGGATGTATTTCGACCAATTTATTTATTTATTTCTTAAACAATGAAACCCCGGCGGCGTCGTGTGAAAAAGAAACGCAGTGTAACTGCACTTCACTGAGCAGACAGCAATGGATGAAATCTCCAGAAACCCTAACTTCGACGTCATCATCATCGGCGCCGGAATAATGGGCAGCTGCGCCGCTTACGAGGCCGCGAAGAGGGGGAAGAAAGTCCTCCTCCTCGAGCAATTCGATCTTCTCCATCATCTCGGCTCCTCTCACGGCGAATCCCGCACCATCCGCGCTACCTACTCTGCTCCCCACTACCCTCCCATGGCCATCGAATCCGCACGCCTCTGGGAACAAGCTCAGGCCCATTCAGGCTACCGTGTTCTAACCAGAACCAGTCATCTCGACCTCGGCTCAGCCAGCAACCCCGCCCTCCAATCCATAATTCGTAACTGCTCCACAAATCCCCTCGCACTCAAGGTGTTCGATACCGAGTCCCAACTCGCCGAACAGTTCTCCGGCGCCTTTCGGCTTCCGGTCGGTTGGCTTTCCGTCTCCACCGCCCTTGGTGGCGTTATCAAACCCACTAAAGCCGTCTCGATGTTCCAATCCCTAGCGTTCCGGCACGGAGCGACGATCAGAGACCGCACCGAGGTAACTGAGATCGAGCGAGATGAAATCGGTATCATCCGAGTCTCGACGGCCGATGGCCGACAATTCCGTGGAAAAAAGTGCGTGGTAACCGTCGGAGCATGGAGTGGGAAATTGATCAAAAAAATTACAGGGTTGGAGCTCCCGATCGAGCCCTTTCATATCTTGACCTGGTATTGGAAGATCAAGGGGGAGTTCCAGGCGGACATGTCAGTGGAGGGGGGATTTCCGACCTTCGCCTACTACGGGGAGCCGCACTTGTACAGCACGCCATCGATGGAGTTCCCCGGACTGATCAAGATCTCATTAGTATCCGGCTGGGCTTGCGATCCGGATCGTCGGGACTGGACGATTGGCGGAGGAGATGTAAGTGAAGTGGTGAAGCAAGTGGCGGAATGGATTGAATTGGTGATGCCGGGGAGGATAGAGACGGCGAGGGGACCGGTGATGACGCAGCCTTGTATGGTATCAATGACGCCGGATTTGGATTATGTGATTGATTTTGTAGGCGGGGAGTTTGGGAAGGATGTGGTGGTGGCCGGAGGGTTCTCCGGCCATGGTTTCAAGATGGGGCCTTTGGTGGGGCGGATTCTAGCTGAGATGGCCATTGCCGGCGAGACTGAATCCCTGGGGAAGATTGGTGTGGACGTCAATGTGTTTCGCATGGGAAGGTTTGAGGAGAATCCCAAGGGGAATGAATGGTAAGGAAGGACATCAAAGTTCTTGTTGCTCTTCCAGTGCAGTGAGGAGGTTTCGTTTCCATTTCCTTACTCTGTTCTGTACAATATTCCTTGTTCTTATGGAAGAAGATGGAACCATTTTTGGTAAAGTCATATTGATTTATGGTTTTGGAGTCAAAAAAAGGATTTTGAACATATAAAAGCAAGCCTTTAATAAAGTGGTAGAGTTCCTAATTAGAAATAACTAAGTCAAATTTTAGTAAGATCAAAAGAACAAGAGCTTGGTTTGAATTGACTTTACCAAAAATGCTTTATTAACTTGAAGGCAAGCCTAGTCAATGGTGTGTGACATGATGACTGATAAGAGATATATTTGGTCAAAAGGGCATGGTTAAATTAAGAAAAATCTAATAAAAGAGAATGATCAAATAAATATAAAAAATTAGAATCATAAGAGCATGACTCCGCAAAGAATGAACTCAATTAAAAGAACATGATTTTAGGGATAAAAAGCATAATCTAGAGAGCACAATTTTATAGAGGCTATATTTTGTCAATTTGATATGAATAGGTGTAAACGAAGGCGTAATTGAGAATGTATAACTATGCTAAGGATCATGTCATGATGATAACTAGATTAGTATATGCATATAGATGATGCAAATAACATTGACTAATCCTTAGTAAATCCAAATCAAATTCTCATTACTTTGTGTTCAAATTAACTTAAATATGGCCTCTAGTGCATCCCATGAACCTAGATAACCCATATAAAGTTCATGACATAACTTAGGAAATAAGAACCTTATAAGGTCCTTGGATGTAATGGACTCAAACTAATCCAAATATCCTTATTACATATTATAATGCCTTTTTTTTAGTTCAAGACACTTGGTCAACCCGGCTTAACATGTGAAACCTAGGTGACATAACGTGATTGTACCAACGCCAAGTATTTTTTTGGGATGAATATGGCTTTTAGTTGAATTAATTTTTCGTAGGATCACCAAGGTACAATTTTGATCCAATAAAGGGTCTTTAAGAGCTGTAAATTTATGTGATTTAGAGAAGTTGAAGCACACGAAGGAGTGTGGGAGGAAGTGGGAGAAAGATGAGGGTACCTTCTTCGAAGGTTTCAAGTAGGAACAGAAATAAGGAGGAGAAAGATTGGAAAGTTTCAGAGGTCTTTGGCGTCCTTTGAAGCTAGATTTATGGCTTTAATTTACTTTTATTTTGAAGGATCTTATGTATTTGCTAACACCTAAATTTCAATTGTATCCGGCCTTATTTATTGGCACATTTTAAATGCAAATGATGGAGAAATTCTTTAGAAGATTGTATTTTAAATCCAAATGATTGGCTGAGTTTAAAATTCTTTTTTTTTTTTCAATTTTTTACTAATACTCCATATGTTTACATTTTTACTTAAGCTTATTTTAATTAATTCTATTAAATCCCATAAATGATGGAAATTAAATGCCTGAAATTTGTTTCCAATAAATTTTCGTAGCCATTGGATTAATGACTGCACTTTGTTACAATGCGAATGTAAATATTCCTTCAATAACCTCAGATGCTGGAACTTAATTGCTGCATACTTGGGGGGTGATTTTAAAGAATTTATATTAGTATTTATTTTCTTATTTAATCTCTAATTTTTTGCTGAGGTTTTAAAGAATGTTAGACAATGAATCAAGCAAAGAAGATTACATTGCAAAACAAGAGAACGAAGTAAAGCCTCAAGCAAAGGATAGCTTGCTATATTTGAAAAAAGGCCCAGGTAGGTAAGGAATCTGCGGAAAACGAACTCTGTGCTCAAAGACGAATCTATGCAAGTTCTTTAAGATTGCCGGACTTGCTAGACTTCCAACTCTTCTTCTTCTTTACGCGGGTTGAGGGAAAAAAGAGATATATTGTTTGTTATCAGCCCAAACAAAACCCCTTGCTTCCATGGTCTGTTTATCGAGAAAGAGAGGGGGTGCTCATACGATTCGTAGTGGGGTATGATATTTATTTTTTATACGAACAATTGAAGTACATGTTCTAGTCTTTTTCAATACGAGAAAGTGATAGAATGTCTCTTTTTTAAGAATGGGTTTTGCTTTTGGTCTCGTATTTCATTGAATGAATACAACTCCAGTTTCTAGTTGGGCTGGCCCTATGAATTAGTGGTTTTTGATCCTTCTTATTCTACTCTATATCCAATGTAGAGACAAGGTATGCCCATCTGACTCTATTCTGCAATTGGGATTGGGCAACTCTAGCACTTCTATCTTTCAAGCAAAGTTGAGTGAAAATAGCATCTTTTTTGGCATACAAGGGGAGAATCTATCTATTTACCTTAGCGCTTGAAACTTTGCTTGGAGTTCGATCCGCCTGTTCACTTATCTTAACACGCTTGTTCTCTTACCACAAACACCTTACCATGCAATAACTTTCTAATTTTTTTTCTTTGATAAACCCCCTGCAAATTCAACTGTAAACTCATGGCCACCTTCAACTTGAGAAGATATCATATTTTCAGGGCCTAGAACAATGTAAATGTTTCAATGTCCATCAAAGAACCAATCCATTTTATTTTTTTGAATAGTTGAACTTGTCATTCAAAATTCCAATTTACAATTCAGTTAAATAAATTTTTAATTTTTGAAATACCTTCTTGGTAAAATTTACATTAGGTAAAATTGTTTCTTGCTGAAGTTTCTAATTGATGAAATTACATATGGAAAAGCAAATGATTTCATAGTGCTGATAAAATATGCACTGAAGTCAAATTGGCAATTCCTCAAATTTACTTCACATGAATCTACTTCCACGAGTTCATTTTGTTAACCTTGTTCTTACTAAATCCATTCAAAATTCGTTAGAATTTTTTTTTTTTTTGAAAGGCTTATCATCATTAAACCTCATTACATTTATTAAAAATTTTAAAACTTACTTCTCCAAATCATTTGAACCACAAAATTGTTAAATTGTTTCTTAATTGTAATCGCAAAATCTTAAGTTTTATTGATGCCAAGTTAACATTTCAAGCAAACTAAGAACACATTGTGTTGACGCTTAAATCACTTATTTAACTCAATCATCAAGATAATTTATAATGTGAAATTTCACTACTTATATTTTATATTTTTACAATTTACAGAAAAAACAAAATGCAAAATTGCAAAACAACCCTCTATCTTGAAAAATAAATTTTATATATTTACCAACTGCATTAGGAACAAATTAACCAAAGCAACCTGAAAAATTAATATTTTTAGCTTACCTTGACACCAAACCAAACAAGCATATGAGAATGAGCCACAGGGAGAGGACCAGGAGCACACTGAAAGTATCCATGTGGAAAGTAAAACATTACATGTCAGCCACCAAGTGGCAAATTCAAAACCAAACCGCGCTTATATGTTATGCAGCATTCATGTTTTTAACAAAAAGCGCCTAGAAAACATATGATGTAAATATATATATTTAGGACTGAGCAAGCAACTTGGAGTCACAGGCAACAATCTTTACCCGGCCAACAATCTCCTGGCACTCCTCATTCTTAAATATCGCATCGCGTAAGATGAAGGTCCACACGTTGTCGCAGAATCTGTAAGTGTGCAGATGTCCCTGACCACAAAGTGAGAATATAAATCGTTCCTCAATCACAATGACAATGTTACTGTTTTTTTATTGTCTGTAATTAAAAAAAGAATAGCATGTTGCATAAATGCATGAATATAAATGAACAATATTAAGGGTGACATTGAGGCTTAAGATCATATGCATTAAGTGTAATGAATTGCTTATGACCACAACATGAGAACCTGAATTATCAGTCTGAACCATATATTGCATTCAGACATTCATTAAACGTAGTACTTGTCATCAGATTCAAAGGATTCATGTCATAATTTTTTGACAAAAAATATGACATTCAATAGGACACAATGAAGAAAAAGCATTCATGTAGCTTACCACACTTGGTACAATAAAGACTTGTTGTTTTTGTTGTTGTTGTTGTTGTTGCAGTACGTGTGATCAGATATCAAAGTTCAATGTAGACTAAAAGTAACTTTTGGAGTGATCCAAGTTAAAAGGCACATGGTTGACAGCAAATGAAAATATTATCACAAGCCAAAACGCATAAAAAACCAGACTCTAGAGCAAAACCAGGTAGAAATCATAAAATGAAATGGTGCTTTAATCACATTGCCACAATATAAAACAAAGCAAGCTTAAAGATAGACAGGCAATGCTGAAAAAAATACATAGCAAAAAAAATAATAAGCATCCTTTGGAATTAGATTCCGTTGGGCTTCTCTGAAATCAGGTTTCCATAATTATTATATTTTGTATGCTTGGGAATGATGATCAATATTAATTCTAACAAGAAAAATCTTACTATAAGTTTAATCTTACTATAAGCTTTGAAAATCAAATTGAACATTAAACTAGAAAGAGAGTTCAATGTTCAATCATTCAATCAGAGGCTACGATAAGGAGTTTTGATCGAATGATGTAATAAGAATTAAATTTATTTTAATATGATTTAAAGGATATAATAAGGATACTTTTCTCCATTTTATATGGATTATTCTGATCTCACAAGAAAAATAAGAATAGGAATTATCTCATTAAAGATATCTACAAAATCTCATTGAATGACATTTCGAACCACTAAACCATCAAAATAAGGGGCAATTCACATTTTCATATGCATTCCTTTTTTTATATTTTATTAGGACTTAAATATCTCTAAAGCTAAATGAAAAAAATGCCATAGAAACACTGAACAGAAAGAATAAATCGTAGAGATTATTTATCTATCCATCCTTAGAAGCACTAAATAGAAAAATATATCCTGAAGACTATTCTATCTATCCAGGCAGCCAGCTAGCTAGCAAAAAACTAGAATTGCTTTGCAAAAATTGTAAGTATAAAAAAAGGATATAAAAAAATTAGGTTACCCCAATTAAGGTTGTGGAATTTGAGAAAACAAGAAAGCTGCTATGATGGAAATATAAAACTCTTTAGTTGAGCAAAATATAATATAGGTTGAGATAACTAGCTTCATTAAAAAAATTGCTTTAGAAATTTCAATGGATTTTATAAGTATTTGTGCATCAATTATGCCACTTAATATTGAAGTGATGAGGTACAAAATATTACTTGAGGAAAAGAAATGATGCTCTTAAAGAAAAAAAATGAAAACGATTGAGACTTGCATAAAAGAATGCAAGGACCCGTAAGTCCTGAAAGTATGAAGCAAAGAAATAATCATTTTACACTTTTTCTATTTGTTCATTTAGTTGCTTTTCTGATTGTTTTTATTTTAGCATCAAATAAAAATCTTTTTTGTTTGTTTATATTTTAACATCAAATAAAAGCAAGTTTGTTATTCTAGTCCAATTATGATATTTTTTAAAAAAAAGGAAAACCATACTGACACAGGAACGTCAGATTTGCAAGATGTCGCGATCTTGATTGCGAAAAGTCCATGACAGAGCGGAATTCAGGGATCCCACGATTCTGTTACAATTCAAACAGGGAACTCAATCAAGGTACTCAAAAATATGTGGTGAACCTCCTCGCTGCCCGTGCCACGTTGTTTAATGGCTCTTCTCGCTGTTTTCAGCAGATAGCTGCCGATCGACGCTTATTTCCGTCCAAGCACCGTCAAACTCCCAGATTTCATTATCTCACAATTCTAAACCAGTTCCCAGCTAAATCACCTTCCTAAATACCTTCCATTCTCCCTAGAACAAAATCATTTGGTATCAAAGGCCAACAAGCCCTAGATTTTTAGGAGTCTTTCTTATCTCAAGCCAAAGTTTCAAAACAAAAAAAATCCCCCACCATATCCAAATCAATATTACCATAACTCCTAGTCCTAACACTAAATTTCAAAATCTAATTTTTCTACCTCCACAAAATTTTACTCTCACACCTAACACCAAAACTTAATTCTACGACCAACTTTGAATTGCAATCTTATATCCGCCTAAAACTTGATCAGGAGCAAATGACACAATGCCGCTTAGGAGAAATTCGCGAAGAGGACACCAAGAGTTTAATATAAAAGAGATACAAAGAGAAATTCATCAACTGCAACAAAGGCTTACCTCCTATGAGAGAATAAAATATGATAAAATCATCCATAGCCACAACAGTAACTCTCCAGATTGAGAGGATGAAGTGAATCTATTCTACTAAGCAATTTTTAGTAATGAAGAACCAAAACATCAATGATTTGAAATAGCATATCAGAAGAGAAGCCACGACCTTTAGAGTAAAATTAGATTTACTGAATTTCAACAGTCGCATGGATCCGGATGAATTTATCGAGTGGCTTCAAATAGTAGAACGAGTTTTTTAGTACAAGGATGTTCCTCAGAATAAGAGATTTAAATTGACAACAATCCAGCTCCGGATAAATGCTTCATGACTGTGGGAAAAACTGAAATATCTTTAGCAGCGGGAATGAAAAGATAAATTATTACATGGTCCAAGATGAAAAGAGAAATATAGAGCAAACACCTTCCTTTGCATTACCGATAGGATATATTTACCAGACTTCATCACCTGCTCCAGAGAGATTCTTTTGTAGAGAACACAACTAAGTTCGAGTAACTTATGTCGAAGTTTGGGGTAGTGGAGTCCAAAGAGAGCACCATAGGTCGATTTATCTAAGAAGATTAAGACTGCCCATTAGTAATGTGGTACAATAGCAATTCCATTACATTACAGGATGTCCATACCTTACCTCTAAAATTGGAGAGACAACACAACAATATCAAGGTCCACACCACCCTCCAAACAGAGTTCAACCATCAGATCAAACAACAAGAGTAGACCCAGTAGAGACCAAAGCTGAATCAAATAGGGGAGAAACTCGAACAAAGAGGATAAAAAGTGAAGCCTCATTGTACTCCCAAATCTATTCCAGCCAATAAATGCTTCAAGTGTCATAATTTTGGCCACGTGACGCCTAATTGCCCAAAGAGAGGACGATCTCTTTCATTATGAAGGGAGCAGTTGAAGAAAATGATAGTGACACAAAGTAGAATGAAGAAGTTAGAGAGGACTCTCAATTTCCAACCTCTGAGGAGAAGAGGCTAGTGATTCAAGCTAAGCCCATGAGAGAGATTGCAGCATAATTAACATTGGTTATTCTAGAAGGTGGTGATTATGAGAAGTTGAGAGTAGAAAAGAGGTAGCCACGATTGAGGGAGTCGCTGGATATCCTGACCGACATTTATCTCTTCGGTAATTGCCATTAAGATATAAGGAGGGTGAAAAATATATGTATAAACTAGCCAAATAAAGAGAGAAGTAAAGATTTAACTAAGTAAAGTGTATTAAAGATGAAAATCAAAAAGCATTTTTCTTAGAAAAAGATATTCAACATAGGTGGGTGAGTTATTTTGATAAACTTTTTAATGAAATTTCTGAAAATATGATCGACCTTAGTGATCTTAATATCGTGAATAATAATAAAACATTTTATTTTTACTGTCGCATTAGTAAAAAAGAAGTTGAGGAGGCTTTAAATAAAACCAAGGGAGGAAAGTCTGTAGGACCTGATGATATCCCAAATTAAATATATGAATCCTATAATGAAGTTATGAGAAAATAATGCAATATAGCCTTACAAAAAAATAATAAAATATGATGATTTTGGAGAATCATTTAGATTGCATGCTAAGGAGATCTACTATTGAAGTTATTTTCTGTTAAGAAAATAAATTGACGAGTATATATAATTAAATAAAAGATCTTCATGTTACTTTTATTGATCCTAAGAAAGCATATTATGGAGAACTGCGAAGATTTATTTGTTGTGTAAGATGGAAAAGAGTGTCAAAAGCATTTCAAAGTTAAAAAGAATAGGCATGATGAAGCATTGGTCAATATTAATTGCCTCAGAGCAAGCAAATATTTTTAAATTAGAATAGGATTACATTAATCATAAACATTTAGTCATTGTTTTTTGCATAGGTTATGTAGACACCCTAGATGATGTAGCCTCTTGGTCCTATATTTTTCAGTAGATTTGGTCCACCACATCGACCAAAGATGACAGATGGAAACTCGATCAAATTGATCAAACATCCCTAGCAATTCTCCCCATACATATAAACCTAACTTCCAACGAAAAATATACAGCTCAATCATATCCTTGTAAGTGTATTGTTTGCACTAATGGGAAAGTGCAAATCCATTAGATTTAAAAATAAACCTCAACTTGTCTCATCACAAGCCAAGGAAAATCTTCAGAATCCCAACTTAATCTGTCTTTAAAATTTCATATTGCTCAATATTTTTTGCTAGAAACACCAAAAAGTAAAAAGAAAACACGTTGCAACATTAGCCCATAAGTAACTTTAGAGTCCATTGCGAGCTATTTTAAAAATAGTTTAAATCATAAAAATCAAGAGTACATTAATAATAATACAATATTAAAAGAGAAAAATATCATACAAGAAAAAATAATCAATGTCACATATATATAAAATCAAATTACTTGAGCACATGTAAAGGTGAATAAAATATAATGAAGTATAAGGATAAACTACCATGGCAAAATAAAAAACTTAACTTGCAAATAAAACTATTGATATGTTAGCCACATGAACTTAAGATTGTAATTATAAATTTGATGATAAACTAGTATGCGCTAAAATTCTACATGCATGAGTATTCTTACTTTTGGTCAAGCATAAAATTATAAATCAAGTATAATGAATACAATGAATTGCATTTATGACTCAAAGCTAGGGCTTGATTAGCCCAAGTAAAGCAAATCACCATCATAAAATAAAAAATTACGCAAAAATTGTTTAATTTTTATTGAGTCATGAAGTTATTATTTTCAAGAACTTGATAAAGTTCTGACGACTAACACACATAATTAAATTAATAATTAGCAATATCAAGTAAAAAAACATCATTGGAAAATCTAGAACCAGTCATATTGTGTGTTGTTGGATTGAAAAGTATGATCATGCTAGATTTTGATTCAAGCAAACTGCACATCTCAATTAGTTAATCAATATTATGATAATGTCAATTGATCTACAGATCATAATGTATAATATTCTACAATACACCATGCATAATCAAAATTAGGCATTAAACAAAGTAATTTGAAAATGAACTAATCATATTATATGATAGTGATCAAACACTATGAATATGTCCTAAATTAAATTAATTATCATGTGTATAAATTATCCTAAGATTAAATTCAATAGATAAAATCTAAGCATCATATTGAACAATACAATTTATAAAGAAAAATATTCGATCAATATATTAATCAAACTAACTGAACTATACAAGCAAGATTGTCTGGAATGATTGGCCAGTAACTTCAAATCCAAGTTCAAATTAGCATTAATTAAGAATTATATTTGATTGAGAGCTAATGACTATTAACAGGTGCGTAGTATGAATGTGCAACAGGTAGGATAAAATTATTCACTTGCGAATCTTAAGAGATAAATTATAGAGAATTTTAAATATTCCTATTTCCTATAACAACTATATCATTATAACTCAGTTTGCCCAAATTATATTTTTGCACAAATCTACATTTCGTAACTCCTTAAATCTTATAATCATTATTACTACTCTTTCACTGCTATACTTTGACCGATACATTACTCACGTTTGTCAATTAAAAAAAAAAAAAAAACATGACAAAAAACAAAACATTCTTTATACTATGATAATCTATTAGAAGATATCAGAAGATTTATTAGAAGACATTAGAAGATTTTTCTATTTATATGTTGTCCTTCCTATTATTTGTTTTTATATGTATTTCCTAGTTTATGTCTTTCCTTTTTATTTTTTATGTGTTATTAGGAAAGATTTAGGCATTATATCATTCCTTTCTATACCCCTGTGTCATGTATTTATAATGCTTTTGCACCTCAATAAGATCATTCTTTTGAGTAAATACATTAGTTTCTAAAATTCTTTGAAAGCGACTATAATTTAAATTAACTAGCTAGTGGCAACAGTTTCATTGCATTTGAAAATCTTATAGCCATATTGTTATTGTGATAGAATAAAAGAAAAAATTAGATATTTTAATTGACTGGTGTGCGCCATTCCCTTATTCATAAGAAATTAAATGTATTCTCTAACAGATTTATTATTTTAACTGAATATGAAAAGAAGCTTTTTATTTTAGAAGGATTTTTGAAAAACTCAACTGAACCACTCTTATTAGTGTCATAACATTCAAAATGTTGTAGGATGCATACTAATAGAACAAAACACTACTGCTGGAGCTTAGGCTGAAAAACTAAACTAACAAATTGTAATCTTCAAATTTTTAATTATTTCATAGCACCACTTACTCTTCAACTCAATGTAAATTTTTCTTCATCCAATAATAATTCATTCTCTTATTTAACTCGTCATCTGACTTTCATGTTAATAGGCCGTTGGAATTATTCTTGTCATTCAAAAAATAAACAATAAAATAAAAAACCAAAAAATATGCACTATGTGCGCTAAGCGTTATGGCCAATAACTCACAAATAATACAAAAAAATGATATTTTTCTTTTTTTTCATTTTTATGGCAATTTGAATAAGGCGTGCAAAAGAGGTGCCTTTAAATATAAAAAAGGAACTAATTTCTTATGAACAAGGAACTAAAAAATGAAAAAAAAAAAGTTATGTATGAAGTATGATGAGACAGTAATAGAATTTACTGAAGAATTAGATATTCAAATGTCCATGCATTATAGGAAAAATATCACTCGAATCAAATTTTGAAATGGGAAGCATCGATACACCTAAGATGAAAAGCCTTATTAATCATTTTATCATAAACTAGGAAAATAAAGGCATCAAAAAGAAACCAAAAGACAAATAAGAATTAAGGAGACCTTAAATAGTGAAATAATAGACAAAGCAGCAAAAGAAATAGCTAGGTGGTTTTATCAAGTAGAAACCCTTTTCAGTGTAGTAAATTTAAGAGCTTAGATCACATGGTTGAGACAATTGCATAACATGAAATGGGCCTTAGACATCAATCTTATCATAAGTTGAGTCCCTTTGCTTGAAAGAGAAATTAAGGTGCTGAAAATATCAAGAATTACAAATTTTAAAAAAGAGAATAGTTGCACTCTTATGTCAAAGGGGGACTGATAATAGAAAGAAATCAGTAATAATTCTTTTTTCGATAATTTACCATCAAGCATAATGCATCATATATGAGTGCAGCCCAAATTGTTGAACAAACCATGAGGTATTGGTAGATGAAGATTTTCAGAATGTCATCCATGATAGTGTTGCTAAATTCAGTTGGAATATGACATTCCGTCGCTATCACATCATATGCTAAAGACAATAAACATTACAGTTTTTTTTCCCCGTCGTTCAATGAAGAAAATGAAGGGACGATAAAAGTTTATGTACCACAGATACTTCTATAAGAAAGTTTGATATGCATTTGAAACAAGAACAGAACTTAGGACACCCATAAGCTCTATAAAAACTAAATGACGTGCTTGTCATACAGATATAAGAAAGACTAGTTCGATGAATGGTTTGTACTATAATTCTTTTGAGATCCAATTTAGGATTAAAATTGTATTTTTATGTTGCGCTCTTCTGTACTGTAGGAAGTCTCGCACAATGTTTTTACTAGTAAATATATTTGCAGATTTTGATCATGAATTTGGATAATCGTTCCATTCATTTTTCCATAGGAGTATATGTACATATGAAGTCTTAGAAGCAGGTATTATTCACATGCAAACATATGTATGCTATGCTCACGTAATGTACTGATAAATTTTTGCATTTCATGCTTTAAGAAAAAGCGGACATAGAAAGAAAGGGCAGTGAATATAATTCTTCTATCATTGATTCAATATAATGAACCTACATATAGACTTTTCTAGGAGATGGAAAAAGGAAACAAAAATAAACTGAAATCAAAAACAAAAAAATAACATAATATAATACACTAGTCAAAATTATATAAAATTTTGACTAATATATGTTCAAATATCTTTCTAAAACATACAAGAAAATTGTAGAATTAATTAATTCCTTGGCCATCCAAAGTAGGTTTGATAGCAGATGCAGGCAAAGCTGGATTCCTTATGAATACAATGTGCCTTCAAAGCTCAAATCTTACTTTCCCCAATATTGTTGTGACCTTCCAATATTGTCTTGATGCCTTCCTAAACTCACACTCACGCAAGAAAATAAATGTCTTCCATTTTCAGATTGATGCATTCCCTACAAGCAGAATGTGCCTTCAATGCCCAAATCTTACATTTTACAACCTTGTTGCGACCTTTTAATATTGTCTTGACGCATTCCAAAACTCACCCTTGAGCAAGAGAATAAATGTCTTCCATCCCCAAGTTGAAAAAAATACCAATAAAAACCGCACAACTGAGTTCCTTAAGGAAAAAAACAATTGTCCATTGTCATTTTAAGGGTACAAAGGGTATCCAGATAAATCCTTCTTCAAAATTTTCCTTGACAAAATGTTAGTAAATTTTAATGTGTTTTTTTTTCCACCACGTTGATTAGATTACAAGCAATAGCTACAGTTTACTTGTCACAACTGAGTCCCCTAAGAAAAAAACATTTGCCATTGTCATTTTAAGAGTATATAGGGTATGCAGATAAATCCTTCTTCAAACTTTTCCTTGATGAAATGTTAGTAAATTTTAATGTGTTTTTTTTTTCTACCATGTCGATTGGATTACAAGATAGCTACTGTTTACTTGTCACAATCCAGTTTCATGGATTCTTCCTAATTATTCTTAACTCATCCAAGATAATCTTCAGCAATAACAATTTACAAATTCACTATGCCATGGTTCTGAATTTTGATCAAAACTACACCTTGTGACTAGATTTTATTTTTTACTTCTATATGTTACAAAATTTCCTCCAATAAATCTACACTCGATCTACTATATAGACAAAGCATGAATAATCAACATCCAAATAGGCCTCTAATGCAAATTTATTATTTCTACTAAATAAATCTCATCCTCTAATATCGCATTTCAATTAATGTAGCACTGAGTAAGCAGTTTACAAATGTGTTTCTTTTATTCATGAATTGAATAAACCCACTTACTGTGTATGCAATATTTGGAGAATATGGGCAAGTTAGATAATACTTCCAACCAGCCTTGCATACATTTTCCCATCAATTGCATGTTATTTTGCCTCCGACTTTGTCTAATTTGGTTCGATAGGTCACTGATTAACACCCAAGCTTTTAAGTTTCCCTTAACAGATATGTGGCAGTACTTTTGTTGTGAAATAAAAATAACTTGTCTTGGGTATGAGATGTCTATACTTAATAAATACTTCATACGTCCAAGTCTCATGTCAAATTCATTGATCAAGTATTGTTTTAGATTCTAATATTCCACCTCATCATTTCATATAATTATGATACCATTAACATACACTAGAAAAATTATTACCGCAAAACAAGACTTCTTTGTCATAATTGAAGAGACACATCCTTTTTTTATTTGTTTTCATATTGTACCTTTCACTACTTAAAAAACCACCAAAACAAGACTTTGGGTGAATTTTTTAGTCATAATTGACTTCTTTATTTTGCACACCTTATCGCCTATTTTATTTTCTTTATATATTGGAGGGAAAGTTCGTGTAGATTTCTTCTTCTAGATTTCCATGTAAAATGATATTTTTTTTACATCAGACTCAGGAGATAACACGATTCTCAAAATGGTCACTTTTGCCATAGTGGCAAAGGATTCTTGATAGTTAACTTTGTAAGTTTGGGTGTGCCCCTTTGCAACCAATTTTGTCTAATATATTTTAATAAATCCATCAATTTTGTATTCCAAGGTAAAGGCTCATTTGCAGCCTACTATATTTTTTTTCTTTAGGTTTACTAACAAACTCCCAGGTGTTGCCTTTTTCAATACATCTATTTCTTATCTCAAAGCATTTTTTCATTTAAATCTTAATAATGCCTCATATATAGTAATTGAAATAAAAACAATATTTAGACTCAAAATAAAGTTTCTATGAACAAGATAAAAGAACTCAATGGGATACATAGTGAGACAATGCATATAAAGATCGTTGGTAAAAGTTCTTGCGCCCTTTTCTAAAAGCAATGGGAAGATTAAGCTCCTTTTCAAGTGATGTTTCAACAGGAGGACTGAAACTTACCATTTCTACATCAGCAACACTCAATATGGTGTTCTGATCGTGTTCAGGCCTGGTATGGTTATTCTTCTTGAATAAATTCAAGGAAATCTAATGAAATCAGGGATATGAAAAATCATGGTTATACTTTTGAGAATAAGTTCAGAATGAAGCATTGAGATAGGATAATTTTGAGAGAACACTGCGGACAGAGGATAGATAAAGTGGATTAAAGTTGGTTTGATCACAATTTTTATCTTCCATAAGAGAAATCTCCCCATTGATGTTAAGTTTATGAGAAGTAAGGCTTTTTCAGCCAATGTGACATCAACAAATATATAAAGTTTCTTTGAAAAAGGAAAGTATCCGTACACTTTCTGTGTTGGGCAGCAATGAAGAAATACAAAGTTGCTCTATGATTTAAATTAATTCTATTATTATAAATATATACAAAAGAACTGCAACCAAATATTTCAGGTAAAAGGTCAACATAATTTTTAACATGCAAATATAATCTTTGCTACTAACTATATAAGATTTTTATATTCCAAAACTTATGAATAATGCCCTGTCTATCGAAGCTACAAGGTTATGCATTGAATGATATAATATTTCACATATTACATCTAAAAACTTATAATTTATACTTCACATTGATTTTGAATCATGGAATAGAAGTTAATGATAATGTTGCTAGCACCATATTTTTGCTTAATCAAGAATATCTATGTAACTTTAATAAAATCATCGATTAAAGAGATACCCCATTGAGCATCTATAATCTTTAAGAGGAAGCATGATCATTATGCATCAATATGGATTAATTTGAAGGGATATGTACTTTATAATTAATAATAAGAAAAGATAAAGGAGCGTGCTTTTGGTATCTTGTAGATTTCATAATGAAATTGCATGACAAGTACACCTTATAAAAAAAAATGAAACACTTTAAGAGAACTAAGAAATATAAATGACCTAGATAAATGGATGAACACAAATGGTATTCTTAGTTGAGAAACAAGAAAATAAAAAAGACAAGTAGATTATGAATAATTGAATAACTAGATGTCCCATGATGGTAAAGTTCATCGTTTGCCTTAACAAGTTTAATCTTTCTCCTCGAATCTTGGTCCATAAATACAAGCGATGAAAAATTACAAAGCATTTTATATATTTGGCGAGGTTTTTTAATGAAAACAAGGTTTATATATAACCTTAGTGCATGGGCATTTTTAAAAGGAAGGGTGTTACATTGATATCTCAATGTGCTATGACAACAACAACGGAATAATATGCTATAATGAGTAATGTATTAAAATATTGTGAATGGTGAGACATGTGAATTGTAGCTCTTCAATCAATTGTACAAAAATTAGTCAAACTTTTTCCTGAGACATTTAAATCAGGGAATTAAAGATGAATCTGAGAGTGCCAATGAGCATGTACAAGCAAGTTTCATCTCAAGAGATGCTATTAAAACTATGTGTTTTTCAAATATCTTCATTGTTTAATCATCTCTCCTGATTTTTACAATGGTTATCTTCTTTGAGCCAAATAGGCTTGAATTAAAATTTAAGTTGTCCTTTATTATTCCTTCATTCTCGACACGGTAGTTGTCCAATAAGCTTACAACAATTATCCTTCGAATACCTTAATTCTTGTAGCAAGCACAACATATATTGTCCATGTTGTCTTTCAATTGTCAATCTTTTCAAAAAAAATTTGGATAAATTTTCACTCCCTCTTTCTTGTATTGGAGATTTAATCCTGGTCATAAGGATTGAATTTTTTTACGTATTGGGGCTCATGCAGTATTACCCTGTTGGTTTCTTAAGCACTAACTGAGGAAATTATAAGAGTCTGAACCCTCACCCAGTCAAATGTATAGTCAAAAAAGTTATAAACACAATCTTTGAAATAAATTCTATAAGAATGATAGGATCTTCTGGGCACACCAAATACTGAATAATGACTCAACTATTGCCACAAATTTTTGGATAGGCATATTCAATTATTTTATCCTTCTTATTTGGTTCCACTCGTTTTTTTCTTGATTTCATATATTTTATGCAACATCATGAGCTTTTGCATAAGTATGACAAATAAAGTCCAAAATCTCCTTCCCATATGGCTGTTACTAATTGACGGCTCCATTGAATTGGAGAGCCATGGCATAATTAAAGAGTCAAATTTATCCTATGTATCAAACATGGATCTCTTCTTTTTTGTTTGGTTCCAAAAGGATGGTCAAGTCTCTACTTATCTTTCAAATAACTTGTGACAATCTGTTACCATTTGAGATGTTTTTTTTTTTTTTCATTCAATCAATGGACAGGGCTTTCATTCTATGGATCTCTAATTTGTTCATCATAAGAATGACTTTATCATATTGGATGGTAGTCTCTGATTTTGCCATTGTGATGGGTCAACAGAAGGTGTTGGGCTTCAACAGCTAGGAAAAACAGCTGTTTGAGCAAAAATAGAGAAGGCTGCAGTAAGCGAGAAAAATTCATAGCTCAAAGAAAAAAAGGTTATTTCCAGCCATCGGAGTAAGGGATAGACAACAGTTTATGTGAATAGTATCAAAAGGCAATGCAGTCTAGACTGCACCAACTAGAGGATTTGATTGAATAATAAAAAAAAAACCTATGACAATGAAGGCCACACCCCAAGAAAAAGAAAATCCTCAAGGCTATAATACCACAAACGAAAAAGTAGAGAAAGAAAAAAGGGCCAGCAAATGCAGGTTTTATAGCAATTCTTCTTTCATTGATTCAAAGTTCTGGTCAATATATATGTGCTTTAAGAGATAAATAATAAATTGAGCAAAACTGAAACAGAAACAATTATATAAGATTATATTAACATATTCTTAGAAAAAAATGTATAAAAGCCAATCTAACATACATGTAAATATCTTGCAAATATACACAAATAAATTTCAGAATGTGCTGTGATCGGCTGTCCTTCCAATATTGTCATGACCATCTTGGACCCTTGCCTTCCAGCACATACAAATGTCCATATGTACTTTTAGTTACTTTTTTTTTTTTGTATTGCTATTCACTTGGATTATTTACCGTATCTCCATCAATGATTTGTAGGAGAGAAACCATACTACCTACTTTTATCCTATTTGTTATATCTATGGTGCACCTCTCCATTAAGAGTGATTCACACAGCAGATAGTTTGATTGGTACGTGGGACACCGCTAGCTGAAGCATTATTTCAGTCATCTCTTTGCAATAATGCATTTTCTTATTTGTTCACTCAACATTACTTCACTTGTTATTGGGCCTTAGCAAATGAAAAATGATTTGTCTGAGCTTGTCAATCCACATATGAATACTTCTTCAAGCAGCTATCACATGTATATACTATAACGGTTTTCTTTAATCCAGTGCCATTTTTCCACCGTGCTGTTCCAAATTATTTTCATTATTCAGCGTTAATTTATTATTTTGATTTGGTTCTGATTACATAGTGATTTTAGCAGCTTATCTCTTCTATTACATCTTTCACGTTTATTCTAGACTTCAAAATGTCATACATTTTCTTACTTGCACTCTTAACTTATCTATAATGACCTTCAAGATGCTTGATAATTGCAACAAGTATCAGCTTTGCCCAGTAAAATATCACAAATTTCTTCGTTCATAAGTTTTATAAGTAGTTTCAGAGGAATTAGCTTTTATGTGTGCAAGTCTTTCCATAAAAAAAATGGTCATGTTACATTTGGCCTACTATTTTTCTTGTCCAACCTTCAACATTGATTCTATCCACACATTTTATCTGTACATCTTATACATTTATGGGACATGCAAGGCCGTCTACTTTCTGCTTACTTTTCATTGAGTGCTACTCTTTAAGATCTATCTCATATAATTATATCTATTTTTTACTGCATATACATCAAAGAATTCACATCTTCAATCAATGTGTCAAACACAAAGTGCAAAGCGATATACAAGAGTTCCTTTTTTAATTCATTGTGCAATATATATATAAACACATTGTAATATTTTTTAATAACTCTGATCAGACATTCAGTAATACGTGTAAAACACGAATTATTTAATAAATGACTTAAACTTGATATAAATTTGAAAAAAAATGTAATGTATAAACCTAATTTAATGATAAGCTTTGAGAATGAATCTACAAATTAAAATTTTTAATAATTTCTATTATACATAGAAATTAACAAAAATTTAAAAAAACTGAATGTGTTCACAAAATATAAAATACATTTAATTACTAGCTAGCTACAATAAAGCTATAGAGACTATTTGTAACCAATAAGGTGCAATCTTTTTACCAATCTTTTCAATCTGTACATCAAAGAGCATGATAAAATTTTATATATTCTTTGACCATTCAGTTGCATCCATTGACTTCAAAGCTCTTTAGAAAATATTTCTCACTTGATTAGTCTTCCCAATATCCTCCAACATCAGATTAATGCAATGAATTGCCCATTGTGTCCAATAAATGTAAATCCTCTTTATATAAACATTTGTGCTATAAAAAATTTAGAATTTCTTCACACTCCACGACGAGATAAAAAATTAAATTTATATGCATAAAATACTTTAAATTACTAACTTGCAACATATCTAGAGTTATTAATCATAATCACTTGGAGCGCATTTTTTTTCCTAATCTTTTTAATTTGTTCATAAAGAACCCCAAAGAACTTTAATGCAATCTTTGAATATTCAGATGCAACTATTGACTCCAACAAGTCCTTGTTACTGAATTAATAAAAAAATATATTATAAATAACTTTATATGATCCATCCACAAATTTGACGCAAGAATACAACCCTTATCTTGCATTTTTTTTTTTGATCATCTATATCATTCATAGTCTCTTTAATAATTCTCTTTCATGCAAGAAGACTCTTATATCATAAAAAGATGGAGGTTTAAAAAGAAATCCATGTTGTGTCAATAAGCTCCACTATACAATCAAAACTCTCCAACTTTAATTACATTAAAAAAGAATGCCTGCCAAGGACTATGTATTGTTTAATTATATCCCTTACTCCCTCATGTAAGATTTCTTTCATTCCCATGTTTCTTATACTTTACATTTTTTAACTTTTTAGGATTTTTCATCTTAAGATGCAATGATAATTCTTGTTCCATAACTTGATTCAAATGATCTCTTTCTACAATACATGGAGAATTAAATAAATATTCTTTACTAGCCTCTATCAACCTCTCATTTTTTTTCATAACTAAACTTTAATTCAATTTCTTTTTGTTTATTTTTCATATGAAACTAGTTTCCTTTTACATCCAAAAGCACCGTCTTGAATTTAGTCACATAAATCCATTTAAATGCACCATTGGGACTGAAAATATGCCCATTGACCCAAGATGTACCTTTTTTATCTATTTAACATTTGCATGTGAGAAGAATTCTTGGCTCGTACTTTATCTTCATATACTTCGAATTTGGATCCTTTCTACTCATGTTTGGATTCAACCATACCTAAATTTCATTAAACATAAGAATCAGATCAATGATTTCATTTGTACATGAGGGTGGATTCATCCATGCCCATGAAAATCAAAAGTCCCCTGGACTTATGCAAACAAAAAAAATTAAAGCTAATCATATTATTAGAAACAAAATGTGCTTTTAACAAGTTCTTGCAATGTCAACATTAGTTCTTAAAGCTTAATTCTATAATCCAATAGGTTTCATTGCTTTTATCTTCCTTCATTTAATAACGAATTTTCTTGGTATCATTCAATAATAGCATGGAACTTACAAATAATATAGAACATTGGTAAATTGACTTAAAAATAAATTAAATAAATGATAATTTTCATTATTCCTGATACAATCCCCAGTTAACATTTTAATATCCAACAGATTCCCACCAAAATAGATGATTATCAGCTGTGCTCCTCAGATTTTTTATTTCAAGCAATCAAATAAAGACCAAAAACATGCAAAAGCATTTAGAGAGCTGCAAACAGTGGATAATAGATTTCATTTTAATGGGAAAAAACTGCAAAAAGTGCTTTTGCTACACAATCATTAAATAAAACAACTTATTTAACTTCCTAACGTCCATAAAACTCATCAAAGAGCAACCAAGACATAAGTGCTGAATTAAAATCTATGAGTACCAATGCAAGAAAATCCAGTAAAGTCCTAACGTCCATAAACCTCATCAAAGAGCAACCAAGACATAAGTGCTGAATTAAAATCTATGAGTACCAATGCAAGAAAATCCAGTAAAGCAACAATACCTTAATAGAGACTTTGCTCTTCACTTGATTTTCCAAAGCCTCCGTCATAGACTGCAAGCAAAAAATATAAAACAGCTGATAAATCAAATTCACGGCTCACATGAATAATTCTTTTCAACCCAACCTTATCAAACTGCACAAGCACTTGAATGGCAAGCTCTGGGTTGAGGGTGCCATTGGAGACCATCTCATCTAGGGTTTCCGTCAGGCACATGCCGATAGTTGACCTCCTATACAATTCAAATGTAGCCATCACCTGCAATCCAGTTCTCATACATAACTCATCCAAATAAATTGTAATCACGAGACTAATAAAATTCTCAATTGGCAAAACATAAAAAACATAAAAAATAAATGCATAAATAATGAATGAATGACTTCAATCATGTTAGGCTTTCATCTTCTCACATCGCATATCAAAGCTCTCTAAATTTAGAGGCGGGGAAAAAGAAAAAAAATAAAAAATCACCTCTAGCCGTCAAATAGAGTTTTGAGTAATGAATATCGGTGGCAGTCGGCCTCAAGGTTGTCAGCGCTAGGCGAGGCGATGCAGTTCAGCTGTTAAGATTGAGCTGGAGAAAGGTGCGAGCTGTCAGCTTACTGCTTCTGTTCGTGTGTACAAGGAGCTAGGTCTAGGGCTGAACTTGAGGGGCTACTTAGTAGCAGGATTTATACAGAGCTTAAGCAGGATTAACCTAAATCCTGCCAGGGAACGACAATGATCCCGTTTCTGAAGGATTTAACTTGAATCAATATTGCCCACAATATCCTCTTCTTTCGCTTTCGCTTCTGTTTCTGTGGCGGGGGGAAGGGTTTCAGGAAGAGCAGCAATGTCGACCCGTCGGGGTTAGGATTTTAACCGTGGCGTGTTAATTTTGTTTTATTTAAATGTTTTGACTGCATAAAATGTAAATATTAAAATTTAGGTGTGAAATATGTCAATTATATAGTTTTGGGTGCTATGCATGTAAATCTCTCTCATTTTATTTATTATTTAATTATTAATTAATAAAAAAATAAATATACTTTTTTATTCATTCAATAAATTTATAACTAAGTATTAATAAATATAATTAATAACTAATTAATTACTTTCTATAAATGTTAAGCTTCTATTTAATAATTCACTTGATAAAAAAAATTGTAATAATTAATTAATTTAGTAAATATATAATTATTAATTATCATATTTTGAAATAAACTATCAATTGAATTTAAGAAGTTAGTTTGACATTTTTAAAATGTTTTAAGAAAGTCAAATTTACATAATTTCCTAAATCTTACTATGATTTACTTTAACAACTATAATGGATTTTTAAATCATGATAGAAATTGTAAAATAATTTAAGAAGATTTAACAGTATTTATTAAATATATTGCCAAAAAGCTTTTGGGATTTAACCCTTTTAAGATTTATTGAATTTGGATTTTTACAAAATCCTACTAACTTAAATCTCATTTGTTGTCATATAATGTCTGAGCGATTTTGGTTTTTGCAAAAGAAAAGATACTTATATTAGTTGTATTATGTTTTGCAAGGTCGAATATGCCCTTAATTATATTTACAAATGTGCCACTGTGTATTCTATCCATATATGCTTTTGTATCATAACAAAGTAAGAGAATTAAACAAAGGGTTTAGTTCTTATCTTACTTTAGGCTCCTCTTCCTCTTCTTTGTTCTATGATCTTCCAATTAGTCGGAGATGTGGTGAAAATGAGGAGCCTGAAAGCGGCGCGGAAGATGAGGGTAGGAGCAAAGGGAAGAGAGCGGGGTTTTTGGTGAGTGGGAGAAAGAAAATGTGAAATTTTAAAAATAGAATTATTTAAAAATTTTATATTTAAAGTAGATTGATTTTGAAATTAACATATAAAGTAGACAAAATCACTGCGCAGTGTGGCAATTTTTTCTCCACGTCGATCTACTAACGGTCATTTGTTTGCATCATGATCACCCCAGTAAGCCGTGTCAATGATGCTTTTATGCATACACCACAAGTCCACTTGTCTGATAAACTCAAGAAAGAATATATAAAAAATTATTGTAACTTTATTAATTAAATTCATTGTATTATATGATTTGTTTTATTGCACGTTCATTAATATTCTTGTAACTTACAGATACAAAGCCCAAGGCAGGGCTGAGCCATCATCATGGGCAAGGGGTTTAGGATAACAATGATCCCTGTGGCCTTGATTATGTTTTTAATTTTATTTTGAAAAACATTCTATCTATGATTTTATTTTTCGTAACTTATTGGAATTAAGTGTGTTGCTTGTTAGCTTTATGCGACATTTATGCTAAATATATTTTAATTTTAGGGCATTAGATTTTATAGCATTGCATCTCTCATAGTCACTTTCATTATTTAAAATGCTTAGGATTTATGCACGTAGTTAAATGTAAGTTTATGCTTACAGTTGTAACTAATAGCTTAATTCAAATTGAATGCAGGAGCATCTCATAATGTAACATGCTTAGAATATTTTCACTTCTTGAATATAACCTAGTAATAAACTCCTATCCCTAACCATGACAAATTCTTTACCTTGATCGCGTAACTTATTATTTTTTCCTACTTCTGCATGTTTTTGAGATGCAGGCTTTGGCCATCATTAAGGACAAAATTTCTTACCCGAAGAGAACTGCTGCTTCAATTTTATCCCTGCTTCCTACTACATGCTCTGTTGTTGGCCCAAAAATGTCATCCGGCGTTCAGGGTCATTTATTGTCTCCATCTCGATTGCATCTAGAAGTTGGAAAGCCAAAAGTTGTTTGTACGCTTGGACTGATGTTCTATGGGCTGCGGACGATTTGAGTAGTATTTCTTGAACCTGATGCTTGTTTGTAAGAACATATGATGTTTATGTATGTACGAGCTACCTAAGAGTTGTTTGTATAAGATTTTTTGACTGTAGTATGTAAACTTTTAGTTTGCATATCATAATTAATTACTTTGTTTTCAAATGAGCATTCAGCTTCGATGCGAAGCTTTAATTGAATGTATTATTTCTGTTATATTATGCTTGTTGTCTTTATTTATTTCAGGCTGTAATAGGGAATATACATAATTTTTTAAAAATTTAATTAAAAGAAAGTGCCATGTGGCAGGGAGATTTCTGCCACATGGCGAAATTGCCGTCCGCACCACATGGTGATTTTAGCGACGTGGCACAAATCACCACGCCACATGGTGATTTTGTTAATTTTATAAAATAAAATTTTAACAGTTTTAATTAGGAGAATAAAATAAAAAAAATGTCACTTTTAAAATTTCGTCCGTAGAAAATGGGATCTGCCGATGGGCAAAAGACCCATAAACTCTTTTTGTGTGTGTGTGCGCACGCGCGCGTGCTTGTGGATTGATTGGGGTATAGTATGGTGGAGTATGGGAGAGCTCCAAGTAGGTGGAGGGTGGATTGGGTGGTGCAGGTAAGGTTATAGGAGATGAAATGTGAAGCATGGAGGTTGACGGCAAAAATCAAATAAAATATTTAATAATTAAATTTTAATAAAAATTGATTATATATAGATAACTGTGTACTAAAAAAATAGTACCCGACAGAATACACACTAAAATATGATGTATTACCCTATTGTAAAGTAAAAGTAACATTACAATTTATTTTGTTGATTTTTTATCATCTATAAATTGGAGGACCATTTCATATAAAGGAGTTTTTAGCTCTCCTCACTAGTAAACTTTATTTTTATAGAATAAAATGGGTCAAAGAGTCCGGAAACACCCTGATTTGCCCCCGATGGGGCAAATCTCTCTCTCTCTCTCTCTCTCTCCAACTCTATTCCTTGGCTACGATCTACCAAACAATTTTTGATTCAACACCTCATAAAAGGTGCAGTAAGTATGTATTGCGTCGTTAACAAGAACATGAGCAATACCAAGGAGAAACTCTTTAGAGAAATGCTTCTAGTAAAGAGCAAACACTAGGGGAACTCGCACAGCAGGGGATTAATTCCATTTATTCCTCACCGCCGACGATCTCCAAGAAACTACACCTCTTTCCCCATAGGTCCATTAATGGTGCCATTGAAATGTTTCTTAAAATATCACACGGTTGGATATGGGGAAGCGGAGATGCCATAAATCTTTATTAGGTAAAACTATATATTTTAATGTTTATGTAGAGGTTCAAAGCTCGAGCTACAGTATTTTCTTTCCTCACTGCTGGCTTCTCCATCGATCGAATGTATATGCCAGACAAACGGTCGGCCTCCCCGTCAGCCATCTGCTTCACCGGCCGGCCTCACCATTTTGGCCGCCTCTGCTCAAGGTCGACAACTCCGAATGGTTGGTTGCCTCACTCCCAGAGCGTCCTTGCTGTCAAACCATACTGCCTCACCGTGCTAGTCGGCCACCTCTGCCCCATTGGTGGATAACTTCAAAACAAGTGGAAGCCCTGCAAAGCTGAATAGCCATTGCTGCCGAGTGTTTCACTGCCGACTCCTTGTCATCATGGTTGGTCATCGAAGCCCAAAGATCCCCTCGTTGCTGCATCGCAAAAGCCGCTAGCTGCCTTCCTTGCCCTCACGGTCGGGATCCAAGAAAGCATCAGCCAACGGCAGTCACCGTTCCCAAGACGACAATAAAATCAGTTTTAAATATTGCATCCCCCTCAATGTGTTTTCATTTTTTTTTTTTTTTGGGTTGTCAGATTATTTATTGTCATATAATTCTCTTATCTGAATAAATTTCTTTTCTGAATCATATGGATGATCTGGAGTAGAAAGAAATCATAAGGGAATGACATACGAAAATAAAGGAAAATGAGAAAAAAACACGTGAAAACTTTCGTGGAGCAAGCTTCGCATGATAGCCCAAAAACGTACGTCCGAAATGAGCTCGGATCGAAAATGGTTTGGAACATATCCGCGACGAAGACCCTACAAAAACAACTAACAACCAAAGATTCAAAGTTTGAGTGCTTGTTCTGGGGTTGAGAGCAACTCTCAAAAGAATGTATCCATTTAATTAATTAAGGAATCCTGCTAACACTTGTATAACGACTAGTACATGGTGTCACAAAGAACGATTATCTCACAGGAGTGTCTGATGCTTTCAAAGCTCATGCCAATTCATATAGGCAGAGAGTAAATCTGTCACGATCCCGTACGAAGGACGGCTTATATACGCCATGGTCTATGAAATAATTGAGTCGTCCATAGGATCCACACTATGCTTCCAAGGTCAGATCGAACCATAAGGGTAGAGGTAATCATCGTATCCAAAATGGGCGGCGGCCTATCCGTAATCGGGGCCAATGAGACGTCATCGACGAAGTGTCAAAATGAGCGACAGGGCTCAAAGGGGGAAAATAAAGGAAGGGAAGAGTAATCTTAATCAGATAGAGATAGTCGGGTCAGGATAACACAAATCCGTCATCCCAAGCTATATGGACCCTAAGTCTACATCGTTATGAAGGTAGTCGACCAAACACAATTGGAGACCCCCTCATCTTACCAATCCGTGAATTGTGTCATCCAAGGAGATCTCGGTAGTTTTAAGGCCAAAATAAGATAACTCTAATCCTATAAATCTATGTAGGTAGAAGAGCAAATGTGAGACTTATACCTGCCAAAATGACGAGGATGTCACTGGAGTGAAAAAAGCAATGAGGTCTAGCTACAAAACTAAAAATACTCCAAACAAAGGATTTACTCCCGATCTGGGTAAGGGATGCCACTAGCACCCTAAGTGTACTAGACAACCACCTGAGTAGAAAACTTTGTTGGGTCATTCGAGTTGGAGAAATATGAAGACTTCTCCTCAGAACATGCAATATGATGTATCTATCTAATAAGTCCTTAGCGTGAAGGCCCTATTAGTTATGTCTTGGGTTATGTTAATGTTATGCAACCCATTTAAAATCAGTCCCGAATGCCATGCAGAAAAGTAAAGATATATTTTGAAAAATATTAAAAGTATTAATCCTAAATTTTAATCAGACCTGAAACTTGTATTAGGATTTTATAGAAAATTTAAATTAGATTTTAAGGAACCTAAGTGGTCTGCACGATTCCCTAACAAAATCACAAGCAAAAAAGAGCAAGACACTGCATAAGTACATACCTGGTCCCAATTTCATACATCAATGAGATTTAGAATTAAAGTACGAGAAATGAGCAAGCGACATCTTGCCCCCCTCATGTGGTTCCATCCACCTGGTATCTTGTAATATCTTGGAACCCGTGCCAGTATCCTATTTATAATACAAGACTCTCCTAAGGACTCTAAAAAATACATAAGAAAAGTAAAAAAAAAAAAAAAACTCAACCTACATAAAAATAAGTTTAACATAAAAACTATCTACATGCAACTTATATGAGTCATGTTTAATCGAAGGAGCTTAGTAGCACCTGCAGAAAAAACGTTAAGTCATTCAAATCATTACTTGCTCATCCCTGTTACATGTGTGTGTATGTGTTTAAGCACGACTCCCCTGCAAGAAAATCACTCTTAACATACTAGTGTGCATGTCTCAAACTCGGTAAACACACAAAAGCACACAAAAGGTGATGTTTGGCTAGGGCAATCAAACCAGCAGAGAACTATAGCTAGGACATCGAAAAAACTACCTAACACCCTAGTCCTTAGCCTATCATGCTATCTAACGTAGTGTCCTAACATAACATCTAAGTGAGTGCAGAGTTATGCTAGAAGGCTGGCGTATGTTTTGACGGGTTGTTGTCTCCGACCCCATCCTAAAGAGCAAAGGATTCTAAGAGGTCTCGTTAGATGTAGATCTTGTAAAACTTTAAGTTTTAAAATGACTGGTCTTACATATGATCTAAGGTAGGGATGTAAATAATTTCAAAGTAAATTTTGAAAAATATGATGCATATAAGTAATAAAAATATAATTTTTTTTTTACTTTAAAATAGGTCCTAAGAAGGAAAAGCCTGGTGAAACCCCTTAGACCCCTTGGAATCTTATCACAACATACGCGTGCTAGTCACGGTGCGATAGCTAGTATTGCCTACCGAGACGTCCTCGCGGGCAATACTAGCTATCGCATCATGGCTAAGGGGGAGTCACTCAACTAAAGAGCCAATTTCGTCATCGAGACAATCGGGGATGCACATGCGATGCAAAGTAATCCAGTGTAGTGTGATCATCCTATCAAAGTAAGAGTGATCGAAAGGTAGCAAATATTTGCCACAAGTATATGGGGTCATATAATAATGACGAATGTGTCGACAATGTGAAGTGGTGCATGCAAATGCAACACAGGTGGAGGTGAGTGTGATGAGGAGACACTGATTCGAGAGTCAGTGTGCCGAAGAGGTAGTGACTCAGAGAATGAGTGTTTTGAGGAGGCAGTGACTCGAGATTGAGTGTACTGAGGAGGCATTGACTCGGGATTGAGTCTGCCAAGGAAAGGAGGCAGTGACTCGGAGAATGACATGTTGAGGAGAACCACACTACGGGTAGGCTTGATATGCAAGTCGTCCACAAGGACACGAGAGTGTTGAAGGATGAGTGTGCAAGAGCAGTGACTCGATTGAAAACCACAAACATACCACATGCTATGAAATCAAGCATGTGAGGGTGCAAATGAGAGTACTAACATACAAGGTGTTGATGCATCGTCACATAGGGATGTCAAGAGGTAGGCACATAAAGTCATGTCAAAGCGAGGCCTGACACAAGCATATGGGGGTCTATGCTCATGGATGCACAACAGGGCGAGTGGTGCGTGTTTTTATCACTTTTTCTCTTTTATTTTTTAAGGAGTCGCTAGCATGTATATCATTGTATAATTCTCTTTTATAAGTAAATCTCTTTTCCGGATCATATGAATGATCTGGAAAAGAAAGAAATAAGAAAAAAAGAGATATAGGACGATGAAGACGAACGAGAAAAAATATGTGGAGAACTTTCTTAAGGTAAACCTTGCATGATAGCCCAAAAGCGTACACAAAAAAGAAATGAAATTGGGTCAAAAATGTCTTGAAAGCATATCCACAAAGAAGACTTACGAAAGCAACCCACAATCAGATATTCAAGTGGGTGTTCTTATTCTGGGGTCAAGAGCTACTCTCGAAGGGATGTATCCCTTTGACTAATTAAGTCTTAGGAGTGCCCAAGAATACTCTCGATGAAAGAAATCATGCTTACAATTGTATAACGACTAGTAAAAGTGTCAAAAAGGAAGGACGGTTATCTTACGGGAGCTGGTGTCGCTTGAAGTAGCGTCGTTGGTCTTAATTTTGTCGTTTGCTTGATGTCGTTGGAGTCGTGGAGTCGCAAGCTTGAATTTCATTATATTGGTCCTTTCCCAATACTTATTTTCTTCAGATCATGTTAATGATCTAGAGAAGTGAGAATTTAGGGAAGAAGAAGTAGTTAATAATGGAATCAAACGAAAGAAAAATGTAAGGGAAAGTACTTTCAGGAGTGAATCCTATAGAGAAGGTATCAAAGTGCTTAACCAAAGTACAGTCGGTTTTTAAGACCTTTAAAAACATCTCTATAAGAAAGCTTCATAAAAATCAAACCCCCTTAACCAGAGATTTTACGTAGCATCATCTGTTTTAGGGTTCAACTTCTCTTATAAGGATAAACTTTTATAGTTAATTGAAAGTGATCGGTCGACTCAGCCGTGGAGGCCGGCCAAACCAAGGGTGTGGGTCGATTGATCTGGGATGATTGATCGAACACATGAAATGGGTAATAGGCCTGAGACGGTGGATCAGACCTAATGTAGGTTATCGACGTGAGGCGTTGATTGAACCCAAAAGATGGAGTAATCGACCCGGGAAGACCGATCGCACCCAAAGCAATTTATCGACATGTGACAGTCAACCAAACTAGAATAATATGGTGAGCAGCCCGGGACGACCGATCAAACCCAAAGTGGGTGATCGAAACATGACAGTCGATCAAACTCAAAAGAGCAGGTAATCGGCCCGGGACGACTGATCAAACCCAAAGGATTGAGTGACTGGCCCGGGACTGTCGATCAAACTCAAAGTGGGTGATCGGTCCGGGATTGTCAATCGAAGCCAAATGATCGGCCTGGGATGATCGATCAAACCCAAAGTGGGTGATCGACACTGGGCAACGCAAAGTTGACATTTATTTGCCTGACATGGAGCAAATAGTTAACTCTTGAGGAGAACTCTTCGTGATCGAGCAAATGACAACTAAAGGGGTGTCTTCGTCTACCCAATTCTTAGATTTCCCTTGTCCATCCAATTGAACCGTCAGAGCAAACAACAAGGTCTCACCAAACCTCAGCTTTCATAGGATTTTGGTGCTAAGCCTCAAGTAAACACTCAAACTCGTAACGGGGATGTCCTCGAATGGCTTCCTATCCTATAGGCCTTCTCTAAGCACAACAAAACCTAGTTCTTAATGCTCTACACATCCAGACCTAGGGGGCTATAGGAAGAAAGAAGTGAAATTTTAAGGAGTTATGTCGCCGCGATGATTGTCCGACGTCCAACGATGTCAGGGAAGATGATCTCCTATTGGTAGGAGAAAATGTTCACCTCGCCAAATCTCGTCTTCCCCAAAGATGTGAGGAAGCTTTCTTCATTGCCTCGTCAGAATGTCACCGGAGACGATAAAGATGATTGAGTTCCTTCTCCCAAGTGATGAAGAAGCTCTCCTCACCAGATAGAATGAATAGGTTGCTGGAGTTGGCCTTCCCCAAAGCAGTAAGGAAGCTTTCCTCGTCATCTTGTCGAAATGCCGCCGAAGATGAAGAACAAGACCAGAGAAATGGAGGAAAAGAAGGAGAACATGGAGTTAAATTGTTTCCCTGGACTTCTCTTGTAGAAAGACGAAACTCACCAAAAATCTCCTTGGAAGCTCCTTGAATCCTCCCCTTGCTCTCAGCGTTTCTCCTCACCAAATGATTGTCGATCCCTCAAAATGAGGCATTTTCCTCTGGTTAAATCTCCTCAACTAAGCTACCTTCCTCAGGTAGCATTGTCCCAAAATGCTTTCTATACCATTTTAGGGTGGAGAATCATAAAAAAAGGAGGGCCACTGGTCATCACAGCCTCACTGGTGGGAAACCATGGTCTGACGGCCCAAATTTGTGAAATGGGTCATGGTGGCGTGGTCACGTTAGGCTCGGGCATGCTCACGCTACTGTTTAACGTGTCGTAGAACGAGGTCTGGCGTGACTACGCTCCAGGCTTAACATAATTATGCCCGATGCTTTGCCTGGCGGCGTGACTATGCCGCCCTCGAGCATGGTCACTGTCCGAAGGACTTGTGCGCCTCTTCAAATTTGGGTGTGGTCACGCCCATTTTATGATGTAATTACGTCGTAGGTTGAGGCGTGGTGACGCCGACTATAGCTCATTTGAGGTCTTTTTGGAGGCATTGGCATGGCCATGCCCGGTTTAGACTTGGCCACACCAAATCCCAAAAAACTTAGGCATCATGAAAAGCTTGTCAGGGGGGTCCGAGCCTCGTGGGACCTCCATAGGATCGTATATGAGCATTTACAATCTTAAGACCTCCGCATGGGTCCCAAATGCGTCTTAAAAGAGCTCGAGAAGTTGAATCGTGCCTGTGTCACTGAGCACGACGGTTCAGATCGTAAAATTATATTTTTGGACCTTAAGCTTAAGGAATGAACACGTATGGGGTAGCTTTGTCAACGGTCTATGTCACGGGAACATCTGTACTAGCCAGCTATGACCCCGTGCTACAAGAACGAATGTCAACGCAGTAGCTACAGAGGCGATGCTGGTCTGACCACTATCGACTTGGAGCACAACTATAGTGGTGTACAACCCAACTATAGTGTTGTGTTACTCAACGAGGATGTCTTGCATATGTTGTATCAAAAATGGATGCCAACAGGATAGCATAATATGGATTTCCTAACATAATAAAAGGATTTCCTAACCCAAATGAGGGCCATAATGTGGGTTCATTGAAGAGCATCAAGGAGGAGATGAGAGAGCTGTAATGTGGTCTCACTGGAGAGCATAATATGGTGGTGGTGATGGTGGTATAAAGACTAACCATTGTGTCACTCATTGTTTAACACCTGTAAATACTTTCAAAAATGTAACTAGTTAAAAATGCTAAATAAGCTTGGTTAGAAGCATAGTTCCTCAATTCCTTTCCATCCTATTATTGTTGTTGAGTTTGGCATGTCGAAGAAAAAACAAAATTATCATTAGCAGATCAAATAATAGAGAAACTATTAATAAGCAATTTTTTTCCTATAAGGAGAGTAGAATTACCACTGTTTAATCCTGCCAAAACATATAAAAAACTTCACCTTTCCAAATATAACCAATATTAATTTTTAAATGCACTAAATAAATGGCCACAAAGTAGCAGCTTAAGCTGTAATTCATATTTATGCCCTGAACTAATTTCTTTTAAATAACACAAAACAGTCAAAACCTTGCTAAATAAGATTATGAAGCCCACAAATGTACAATTTAGTTTACCACTACGTGATACTAGACTTTATACCAATTTGGACGAGCTTTCGGCCACATGAGTGTTAAAACAGAAACTCATTATTCATGAACAACATCTCTTTCTTCTTTGAGTGGGATAATATTCCCATTAGTATCCCCAGCTCCCAACTTCCAAGCCATTGCCTACAAGAATTTGACAACCATTTAGTGGGAGAATCTAACCTAAGAAGAACACAAAAAATTCCAAAGCAATTCACAATACAACAGGCCTTACCCGAGCAAAATTACCAAAAATTTAAAACACAAAACTAAACTGGGAAATTTTACATTTCCAACTATAATCAGTTTAAACAAGAAAAATTAAAATGTCTTAGCACTCCAAATGTTATCTAAGTGTTCATTTAAAAGAAGTCACCCAATACAATTACTCCTAAATAAACTTCTCGAAAAAAAAAAAAATCATCACTGAATCTATACTTTCAGATTAGGAGTTCAAACTTCATCTTTGCTTTTAAGAAAAAAATTGTATAAAGATCAAAACATAAATGAAATTTTCAAGAAAACAATCTAGTAGAGATGATCATCATCCAATCAGAAGTCCCTCTACAGTCAAAGACTATTTTTTGCAGCTACGAGAATAGATCCATCAATCAACAATCTCAAGTCAATATTAACCTTGAACTACAAAACATGGTGCTTTATTTTTATTTTGTTTTATCATATTCCAATTTTAAATTTCTACAAAAGAGGTCAGAGGCAATATAAATAAAATTTTACATGCCATCAAAATTATAGACGCTGCATTTAAAAAGAAAAACTGCAACCTAGAGTAAAAGAATTTTGCATCCTAACTTTGCTCAAAAGTTTTAAATGCAAATCAATGAAAAGTGAACACACGAAACGCTGCAGAATTTTATGAAAAAAACTCATTAAAAAAAAATCATTGAACCTAACCCAATTAAATTAGTTTTATTATATAAGTGAAACTAAAAATATAAGAAAGAAAGATTACGAGTTTTTATTCGCAGCTAAAGCTACCTTCAAAGGAGGTGGAAAAATTTTGAGAAGATTGTAAGGGGCGATCAAATAGTTATGACTAGAAGATGATGGTTTGTCAGGTATTGAGTAGCGAGGACCAGGAGGTGATAAGTTGAAAGTTAGCAAGTGAGCGATGAAGGTCTGATGGCAGAGAGCAGGCTGGCACGATTGGACAATGATGGTCTTATGGTAGAGGTCGGGCAACAACGATTGGACAACGATGGTCGAGTTAGTCATAGTCTTATAATGGCAATTCTATGATGGTTGCCTGACAAATGCAATTTGGCGGTGGTGGTACAATGATGGTGGTTATACGACGGCGATTTGATATTTGTGGTAGGTTTACAATGATGATCAGGTTGTGATGATATGATATGAAAATGAAGGCCCAATGATGGTGGTCAGGCGACTGTGATCCAAAAATAATGGTTGGGTGGCAATGAGCAATGCCAATCTGATGATAGTGGCTAGGCAACGACAATTCGATGGCAATGACTATCAGACAACAATCACGTGGCAGTGGTCTAATGGGTTAGTAAAGCTCAAGAATTTTCTAAGCTTCCAAGTTTTCTCTATTTTTAGTTTTGTAGTTGAGAGATGTTTATAGATTTTGTGAGTGAAATCCACTAAGTAACCATCTAAATCCAAAAGACTATCAAAATGTTCAAAGTGATTCTCTTGATAATGAGGTATTTTTTGAGTGCTTGAGTGTCTTAATGGTTTCAAAATTAAATTAAATAGAGCATGTTAGGCCCATCCTGTTAAGACACTGAGTTTTAATATAAATTGACAAGATTTAAAGATCAATTAGTTTTCCAAATAATGCTTCAAATTTTTATCTATGCTTTAAATGCTTGATCTATGTTTGTTTGCTCCCAAATTGGGTAATATTAGTGTTGTTCTATTAGTCTTATTAAGACATTCAGTTTGACTATAAATTTAAAGAAGCCAAGCTTCAAATGATCCTTAATATGATTCTTGACTTCCAAACTGCGGCAAGACTTATGTCTGATCAGATAAATTTTTGGGCGATGTATCAATAAATATTTTTTATTCTAGTACCATTTTAAAAAATGAAATAATAAACCCATGCAATTAAGAATGCTTAAACCAAAAAAGTTACAAAGTTAATGCTTTGTTGAGTGCTCTGAATTTCGATGTTTGCATGAAAATTAATTTGATAAACGATGATATTTTGTTAGTATTGTAAATGGCCAAGTTTTCGGTGAAATTTATAAAATCATAATAGCAAGAATTTGTATATTCCACAGGTATTATGCATCCTGATAAATCTAACACCATTCTATCTAATTGTGTGTGTTATGAGAAAATCATTAAGAATTTAATGAAACCAACAAACAAGGTTAGGGCTTCGTTGAAAACTTTAATATCTGGGTGGCACTTGACGAGTTGAAATATGAGGTGTTAGTGCTGCAAATAGCAATATTTAAGTGGTATATATGAACTACACATTTGAAAATATGATACATCTTGCAAACACAAATGCAAACACAAAATAAGAATTATAGTTGATATGGATAACATAAAATTACAACTACGATCAGACAACATTGGATTGAATTAGTTTTCATGAAATTTCTCGGGTTAGAAGATCTTGCCCTCTTAAAAAAGAAACAGCACTAAGCTCTAGTTTCCCTCACTAATTGTTTCTATGGTTTCTAACAAGTCGCTTTGCTGTGCATTATGATTACTTGCATGAAAAGGAAAAGGAGAAAGAATTTTAGGCTCTGTTAGGTTTGAAAGAACAGAAAGAGACGAAATGAAAATGATAAATGAAGTGCGATAAAACATTTGAGCAGCTGTATGATGCAAAAAGGTTCAACAGCAGAATCTCACCGTCAGGATCAAAGAAGAAGACCTGCCTGGTCTTCCCATCAGGCTGCGTCTTCTCAAAGGTCTCAATCCCACTTTCCTAAAATAAAACCATCGCTTTAATTCAACAAAGTCGTTATGTTTGGTATATATCTGAAAAACTTGCCTTCAAAGATTTAACAAATTGGTCGTAATTGGAGACGCCGAACGAAATATGGTGACCGCGAGGAAGTCCTCTCGGATCGGCGACGGTACCTTCAGGCGGCGCGCCATGGGGGCCCTCTGGAAGTCTTGACTGCGGGTCGCGCTCGATTAGATGGAGGGAAAAGTCCGGAGGAAGGCGGAGCCAGATAACGTCGAAGTTTCCGAAGTTGGGCGTTTCGATCCTCTCGAAACCTAGCACCTACGGAGTGGAGAGAAAGGTAAGGAAAGATAAAGAGAAAACGGGATGTGAGAAGGTGGAGAGGCCGTAGTTTACCTCTTGATAGAAGGCAGCCAATCGTTTAACGTCCGGCGATTCGCGGGCGATGTGGTTCAGCTTGATTCCGGCGGCGGCCATGAAAGCGCAGGGGCGGCTGAAAATGGTACGGATGAGTTCTTGAGTTGTCTGAAGTTCTAATCGCTAGTGACGGCAGAACACGCGTCGCTATTAGAGTTGCTCCATTGTAAATGCTCACACCGATATGATTTTTGAGAAAAGTGCTAAAATGATGCCCAGTTATTTAAAGAGGTCATTTTAGTCCACGACTTTTAAAAAATGTCAAATTAGCCCCAAATTATTGAAAAAAAAAATGAAATAATCCTACCCTTAAAACAAAATTTGGAATTGGGGTTAAGGGTGTTTAAAATAGGGGTATTTTTGAAATTATATTTTTTTCTCGGTGTTAAAAATAATCCAACTGATTCCCCTCGGACTGGAGGCTTCGAAACCCTCATGTGCTGGTTTCACTGTTCAACAGTCTTCAGTGCTCAACAATTTACGTGTATTGAAATGTCATGTTTATTGGGCATTGATGAATTTAAGTGAACTTCCTAACCAACGCACCATGTCTCGCCCACACCCCTAAAACGATCGGCGGTCTTACCTTAACTATCGTTATGCTTGACAGTATTGCCTTAACTGTCGTTAGCTTGACGATCTTCATTGCTCAACACCCCTGTAATGTTACGCTTGTTATGCTCACCTCGTCTCGCAAGCCATGACATTCCCGATCACGTGAAAGTCCTAAACGGTTGGTGGTATGTATGTAAATCTGTTAGTAAAATATTAAAACTTCGAAATACCCCTCCGACCCCCAACACCACTGTTAATTTTAGTCTCAATGTCAGATTTTTTTTACTAAGCGGCTATCTCAACCCTTTTTTCTCAATAGTCTGGGACTAATTTGACACCTTTTAAAAGTCAGAGAACAAAATGACCGCCCATCAGTAGTCAGGGGACCATTTTGGCACTTTTATCATAATTAGTTATATCACACCTTTCGGCACTTTTAAATTTATATAAATTTTTTAAAAACCGCTAATTTAGAGCACATTTAAATTTATATAATTTAAAAAAAAAGTTATTTTTTTTTTTTGCATAAATTACCATACTCTAATTATGTGAACCTTGCAAATCATTTCCTAACAATCTGACCTTTACGAACAACCAACCCGAATAGATTCTCGCATTGAAACATAAACATCATAACTTACATTTTTGGCATGAAAACATAAACATCACAACTTGCATTTTACATGAAAATATAAACATCTCAACTTGCATTTTTGCACGAGAAATGAAACTAACACGATTTGCATTTTGCACGAGACATGAAGCTAACATAACTTGCATTTTACATGAGAAATGAAAGCATAAACATCTGGATTAATTCTTTTTTTTTTCTTTTTTGAATTTGATCATATAAATAAATAAATAAAAGAAAGAAACCAAGCACTCCAAATTAAATTTATACACATACCACAAGGCTTTATGCACTCATATGTCTAGCATATACATGTTGTATTTACCTATATGATACCTTAGCTATGCTTGAAATGGTTTGTTTCGCTTAATAAATTTCATGTAATATAAGGAGTCCGGTAGGTATAAATGTAAACATTAAGTTTAGGCGTTAATATGTAAATACATAGCAATTAAGCGGTATGTAGGGGTGTAAATGAGCCAAACACAAGTGAGCCCAAGCTCATCTCGTGTTTGGCTCGTTTATATTTTGAGCTCAAAAAGTGTGTTTGTGTTCGGCTCGTTTGCGTAGCGAGCTAAACACGGGCCGTTGAAGAACAAATAGTAGTTTTGATAATCTTAATCACGTAGTTATAAGATGTTAAGGATTGTGACAAAATTTTGTTAATTAATACTTTTAATTGATTATAAATTTTTGTAGTCTTATAGTCAATTAATTTTTTTAAAAATACTACTAATCAATTATATATATATATAATTGATTAGTAGTATTTTGAGCCAAAACGAACCGAACACGGACAAACAAATATTAGTTCGTGTTGTATTTGTTCGGCTTGTTAACTTAGCAAACGAGTTGAACACGAGCTTCTTAATGAGCCGAACACGAGTTGTTTACGAACAATGAGCAGTTTTGACGGCCCTAGCGGTATGTAACATTTTCTTGTCTCCTTCTTTCATGCACTCGTGAGGAAGAGGCGGCCTAAGGGCTGGGCACCTTTGTCGTTGGAGAAGTTTTGCTGCATTTGATTAATAATGGCTAAGACTAGATAATTATTATTTAAGTACTTAAAGCTAAGGCTTGAACTTTAGGTTGCAGAACTTTAAGGTAATGTAGAAATATGGTACAAAGGATTTGTGGGACAGTTTTGAACAGTTTTCTTTCTGCAGTTTTTTGAGGCTTTGGATTCTTCTTGCTTGTTTGACAGTGAGAAGCTTCATGTACTTTTCCATACATGCTTATGAGAAGACCTTTTTTTTAGTTTAAATGGTGGTATTTTTTTGTGATGTCAAGGATTTAGATGGTATAAACGTAAGAAGTGAAGTTTAGGAGTTGAAAATGTGCAAACACATAGGAGTTGGGTTGTGTGCATGCAGGCCTTCTTGAAGCTTTGATATATTGTGGCAATATATGGATCATCAAAACGAGACATGTGCATATGGATCATCGAGCTTGACTATAAGGCAGCGATTTAGTGGGTAAGAGCAATGAAGGAGAACCCTATCTAGGTATGTGGTGAAGTGTCGCATATCCTCAGCCCAAGGGCAAAGAATTAGCATCACTGTTCTCTAACACTTAGTAAAGGGTTATCCTTTTGCACTCAAGGGCTGCTGGCAGTTTCGACCCGACAATGTGGTTGACATATGATTTGTCTAATGGTATAAAATTAGCAAAGGTATAATACAACTACTTTGTTGGATAAAGATCACACTTTCACATGATAACATGAAAATTTGAAGCATTTCATGTCTGCAAAATTAAAGACTTTTGAATGCCACTTTCGACCAACTCACATGTCAGCCACACAAGCTCGGTTGAGAATTACTCTCCCTTGGAAACTTTACGGGAAGTATTTTACCCTATGTTGAATCCCACAGACATGATGGTTATCAAAGTTGCCTACGCAGTTCCTTTGGGAAGAATTGCTAGGGCTTCGGTCCTGGTTCTGAGCTCCCCCTTTACTAAACTTTTATACCCACCTCAATCTTCTATATGTGTGCCACCCAATCTGCTCTACATGTTTTGTTTTTTTTTTTTTTTAACGTTGCTATCTAGTCCTTTGTACATATATGCATGATATGTTTATAGTACCAACCCTTTTTTGCAGCAAAGGAAGGAATCCCCGGTACACACTGTAAATTCCTTTTACCGTAGTTCTTCTTTCATTGTACTCTACAACAAATCTTACTTAGGTATATTTTAAAACATATGCAAGACTTTTAGGGTAGAGAACGGTGGACCAGCTGTAGGAGCTACACCACACTGGGCCTTAAGACCCAACAATAATTACACGTGTAAATAAAATAGATAAAACCCTAAACCTTAGGTCGCTACGTTACGAAGCTTGGAGCACACTTTGTGGGCATCACAACGAGGAGCTTGGAGCAAAATGCAAGCGGACAGAGGACGAAGATCAACGCTCAGCACAAAGCTGATCAACTTCGGCACAGCATAGAATGCACAAAATAACATTTTTGAGAGAACAAACAAGGTTTACATCAACAAAATATTTCTTTAGTTTAAACAATAACAAATTCACAGGGCTTCGAGGTGGTCCGCCTAGTGTGACATAAATCATCACATTATCTTTATGTTTTTGCACAACCATGTTATGAGTCTTAACTTCTTTTAGGATTCTGAGGTTATCGTTTGATACAACGTAAATTCTCATATCTCCATAGGTTATTTGCACGATCGAATATCGTGCAAATGTAAGACTTAAGTTCTAAAATAAATTGCAGAATCGAAACACTACATAATATTATTTCAAAGACATAAATCCAAACAATATGATAGTTTGAAAAGCCATCAAGGCTTGCCTTCAAAATCCGTGACATCTTCAACTCTTTTGCTCATTCAGACTCTTAAAATAACTGTTCCTATTTTGAGTCATTCCCTTTTGAGTTTTATGTGTTCGACCTTGAAAACTAACTTTGAAATTTTAATGACAGAATCACTAATCTTAATTGAGAGTTTTCTTAAGTGACTATGGTCATTTAAGATGTAATTCAAACACACAGAAAATTAATTCAGTTCAGAACATGGTCTAGAACACTTAAGCAAACACATTATAAGTGAAGACTTCTAACAATATAGTTGGTTAATAGTTTAAGGATACAGACAAACCCAGAAGAGTGAAAAGTCATGTTCATATTGACTGGCGACGTTATGCCAAAAATTAGGTTAGTTCACATATTTAGTCTCATTATAGAGTCTAGGCTTATGTTAGAATTTGAAGTTCACTTCAATCTAAAAATTCTTGTAGCTTGTCATGTCTCTCAGTCTAGAGTTCAACTCCAATCAAACCTCTTCAACCCAAATCAAACTTTCCTCAATTCAAATTTTTAATCATTTTTAAACATAAAAAAATCCTAAACAATCAAAACTTCAAAAAATTTCAAAAAACAAAACTTTTAAAATATCAAAAATCATTCTAAAACTTCAAAGCCTTTAAAATTTTAAAACTTCAAAATCTTTCCAAAACTTCAAATTTTTAAACAATCAATACTTCATACTATTTCTTAAAACTTCAAATCCTTTTCAAAACCTAAGAAATTAAAATTTCAAATCCATTTCAAAATTAAACAATTAAAATTTCAAATACTCTTTAAAATCCCAAGCAATTAAAACTTCAAAAAATTTCTCAAAAACTTTAAAGTCTTGAACATTTAAACAACTTCAAAAGCTTTTCAAACTAAAAAAAAAAAAAATCAAAACTTCCAGACCTTTAATAAATTAAAAACCAACCTTCAAATTTTAAATAACTTCAAACACACTTCAAATAATTTTTATATAAATTCAAAGAACCTCAAACAAATTTCAAAAAAAAACTCAAACAACCTCAAATAACTTCAAATACATTCCAAATGACTTTTTCAAACGTAAATAATTCAATTATATAAAAACCACTTGTCAATTGTAAGTCTCCTCTTGTATATGATTCAAATCTCTTCCAGTATTAGGTGTGGTGCTCAAATTCTTAGGCGTAAGAGGGATGACCGATGCTAGTATAATAGACTCCGACCATTTTTTTTAATATATATATTCTAGAACAAATTTAAAAGAGAGAACATAAAATATTATTATAATTAATTGATATCTACACTTTTGTCCGACTACATATACATATTTTAAGAAACGATTCTATCCCATGCATGCTCCAGCCCATCCTGACACTCACTATCGCCCCAGAGATAAAACTTGTAAGTGTGTGGATGTCAGCCGCTCTCTAATCACCAAAGATTGAACCCTAGAGACTCAACGTATGCCCTAAATCCACCGCAAATAATTACCAGGCTCCCTGACAATTTCTCCTCATATCGTTAGTCAGATCCAATCACAGCCGACTTCTCCCCACCCTTCTCCCTACCATTCACGTGACTCATACGCATTTGGCCACGTTGGCAGAAAATCTCAACCAGCTAATCGCAACGCTCCACGTCACCCAATGAGCCATCTCTTTTTGGTTTTGGATATCGCATGTTGGCCTTTTATACCGTCAGATTCTCTTTTAAGAAAAATATAATAATAATAGTAATAAAACAAAGCCAATATCTTACTTTCAAAGAAAATAAAAGCTAGGCTTGTTTTTGATAAATTTTGATAAAGGCCCCCCTCTAACAAGCTTCTAATATTATATTTATGTGTATATTATTATTCTCAATCCAAACAAATATGAGGTACTTGTATGTTGCAATATAACAAAAAGTAACAAATTAACTTCCTCGTCTATGATCACTAACATATTTAAAGTAATAATATTGATGTGTGATAGAGTATTTGTGGCGGTAGACTAATAGATTATCGTTTTAGTGTTGTTCGAAGTTTCAACACACACTTAGATAAAAGAAAATAACAAGTTGAAACACCAGAAATTTCTACGTGAGAAAACCGTAGAGAAAAAAAAAACATCTTTTTTAACTATATATATATATATATATATATATATATATATATATATATATATATATATATATATATATATATATATATATATGACTGATTTATAATGTACAAATCAACAGACAAAAGACAAGAAACACTTGCGTTGGAAAGAGAAAAATGGCAAGGGAGCAAAAGAAAGGTGGTCCATATATATCACACCCCGTGCTCTTCATCTACTCTTGATGAAATCGCACACATTTTCTCTACTCTCAAATCCATCCGAAATTCGTCACCTCTCTTCCCAATTGCCGCAGTTTTCTGATTCTTAATCAGATACTCCTCCTGAATCCATTTATTTCCTTCTATGTTCTGAGTTTTTGGGTTATGGAATCCATAAACTGTCAGCCTGCTTCTCTGTCAAGCTGGGATTTTGATTCAGTTATGGTTGCAAACAGAATTTTTGAGATATAGCAGCCGAAATCAAGCTTCTCCTGGTTTTTAATTACTCTGCAGAAGTCCGGCTATGCCTTCTCCAACCTTCCCAATGTCCTCATGCCTGACTTGCTCCGGCGGCCGAACCTGCCGGTTCGACCTAGACATCCTCCCCAATTCTCCTTGCTCCTCCCACTCCTCAGCTTCCTCCACTCTATCAGAATCTAGCAATTCCACTCACTTTTTCATCTCCACCAAGAGAAACAGAGCTCCCCGGAAACGGCCAAACCAATGCTCCGCTGAGGCTGCTGCTCTCCTCTCCTCAATCTACCCCAAACTCTTCTCCACCACCAAAATCCAGAGATCGAGTTTCCATCTCAAACAACCCGCCGACGACCCTTTCCCGATCCTCATCCCTTCCTTCCCTATTTCTGGCGGTGATGCCGGCCTCCTGCTTCAAAACCTCCCTTCTCCAGCCATGTCCCCTGTCCAGCACAAACCCACAAAGTCCCAATACGCTATAATTAACAGCAACACAGATTTTCATTACCAGGATCCGGGCTCCCCGGACTTTGATGCGGAATCAATCCTCGACGAAGAGGCCGAGGATGGAGGCATCGACAGCATAATGGGAAATCTATCCACGAGCAAAGAAAACAATTGGGATTGCCTCAATTCTTCCAATTCAAATTCAATCATCGATCCTCGCCTCGCAAGTCTGAAGAGTTTTGGCCTCAGCGGTGGTTTCGGGTTTTGCTTTGGCATTTCGTCAAACCTCAGGGGAGCATTGAGGCGGTCCAATGAAGGAGAGTGGTGGAGGTCACCGACGGTGGCTGTGAGGGACATTGTTCCGACACTCAGCATGCTGCCGGAGAAGGCTGTGATTGCGGACAGCAAGCCAAAGAAGAAGAAGATCAAGAAGAAGAAGAAGAAGAAAGTTGAGGACTTGGAGGAAGCCATAGAGAGAAAGTTCAATAGCGCCGTCTCTTTGCCGGAAGATGACATTTTGAAGGCAAAGCTTGGGTTGAAGCTTAACTATGATGGCGTTATCAAGGAGTGGTCCGGCGGTTCTCCGTTCTCCGGCGACACAAAGTTTCCCTATTCCGCCGCCCAAATTATTGTACGTACTTAATAATTGCTTGCTATCTTATTGGATTGGATTAATACGGGTGTAAGTGAGACCGCTTGGGCTCGGCTTGATATAAGTGGCTCATGAACTGAGCTCAAAGAACTAACAAGTCAAGCTTAAGCTAACCTCGACTTGATTTGTTGGCTCTTGAGCCAGCTTGTTTATCGGCTTGAACTCTAGACTTCAGCTTGAGCACGAGCTCAAATTTAATAAAATTAATCAAATTCAAGCTCAAATAGAGAGTGGCTTGAGCTTGAATTGACTCGTTTACACTCCTAATTAAAATCATTGTCTAATTTTTCAAAGGGGCAAGTCAGCTTGACTGATATGGAGGATACTAGAGATGCAGCTGCGAGAGAATCGAGCATGCAAAGGTACAAGGAGAAACGAAGGAATCGTCTTTTCTCCAAAAAAATCCGCTATGAGGTTCGCAAGAGTAATGCAAATCAACGCCCTCGGATTAAGGCAAGCCTAATCTCTCTCTCTCTCTCCACACGCGCACACACACATACATACATATATATACATGTTGATTTTAGCTTGAAGATAGTTAAGTGTTCGAAAATTAATTTTATTTCTAGATCAAATCGGGATTGAATTGAAATAAATTAACTGAAATTTTGGATTGAATATTTTTTTGAGCTGATTTCAAGCCCTCAAAGTACTTTTTATTTATAAAAATTATATATATATATATATATATATATATATATATATATATAATCAAATATAATAAGGTATTAGCTGATTTGAGTTAGGACGGATCCAAATAACTCAATTTGAACAAGCTCGTTTGGATTTCGAGTTGAATTGAGCTCGATTCAATTTCGAGCCGAGTTAGCTTGAAATCGAATATAACGAGCCACGAGCTGATTTCGACCTGCACTCAATCCATTCGAGCCAATTTAGAGCCAACCCTAACTCGTCTCGGAATCGGATAATCAACAATCGCATTTACATTATGCATTTTTTGCTGTGGATTTGGCAGGGTCGATTTGTTAGGGGAGCTCTACTGCAGGAAGCAATGGCAGAAAGATGCACATAATATCATGAGCACAGATTTTATGTTTAGTGGGCTCATAATTGCCCATCTCTCTTTGGTTTTGTTATTAAGAGGAGATCAGGAGAACACAGAATCAATTTGCAATGACCATTTTTGTTTTCTTTCTTTTCTTCATAGGATGTTTATAAGGAATTTGTGGATTTGTTGTGCCATGACAAGGCATTAAATGTTTATTTTTAGCAAGAATTAATGTAATCTGAATAAATTGTAACATGTGTTTGCAATTTTTTTTTTTTTTTTACTGAAATGGTGAGAGAATGATTTGATCAAGTAAAAACTAAAGTGTTGAATCCTAAAGCGTTCGGGGAATCACACCCGAGATATGGAGCATATAATGAGAGGGAAGTAAGAAGAGAAGAGGAAATGAACAGTAAAAATTAGAGCATCTAGAGTTTTTCTTCATGAAATGATCTCCTATTTATAGGTGTAGGAGAAACTCTGATACATAATTACAGCTAAGACCTCATTCTATACAAAGAAGCTTAGGGGTATTAAGGTCACTTGTACAATATATAAATATATTAATAATGATTTTAATGGTCTATCATGATGACTTTTGGTCGTCAGTTCACGTTTATTTGTTCGGTAATGAGAATGATATGAAAACTTCCCGACTATGCTTATCTATGACTTTGCTCCAGTCTTCGAAGACTCACCTTCCTCGTTTGTTTGGCAGTGAGTTTTCTTTCGTTCAGCCTAGGGTAAAGCTATCTTTTGTTCGGTTTGCTAAGTCAAGAGGCCCTTCGTTTGGCCTTCTATGGGATTTGAAATATTTTTCTCTTGGCTAAGCATCAATTTTTACTCCAATAATGTAAATCAATGTTTTAACTAGATCTTTGTATACTTTGATCATGGGTCCCACTTATTAGTCATGTTTTTTCATTTTTCTTCGAGATTCGTGTTATCACGAATAAAACAAGTAAATTAAATGTTACATTAAATTCATTTATTTCATAATCAATATTTAATAATCAAAATTCCTAGTTTTATGTGCACTTTCATTTTATAAATAGGTTGTTATTGATGCGCTCGCTCTTGCACTTTTCTTTTATCCAGAGCTTTGGTCATTTCTTGTTGAAGGTATTCTGATGGCAAGTGGTAGGAAGGTTCACCTTGGTGAGCCAGTGGATGATATTCTGATGAAGATCTTAGAACTGTCGGCAGAGAAAATCCATCCTTCGAGTATTCCCGCAAAAAGTTGTCATCCCGAGGGGGTGTGATCGATGATCGGGGAAAGCATCCTGAGGGTAGAAAACTTGCCAAGAAGAAACGGGTGAAGCAACTAACCTTTAAGAGGAGGCCATTGGACGATGATGACAAATTATTTTGATGATGTTCCCTTGTTGCGTCAGAAGTTGGGCAAGGGTCTGACCATTTCCCCTGCTATAGCATCGGCCAAACCCTAAAGAATAAAGATCACCAGACTCAACTTGAACCCAGGTGTTTCAGATATACGAAGATCTCTTGGATGACACAATCTGTGGTTGCTTACAAGAATCTTCTAGTCCTGGTTTAACTACATTTCGAACTAAGTAGATCTGAATACCTTGACGACCCCGGGATGACGGAGCCATAGACATCATGACCGGGTTGTCTAACAAATTCAACCAACTAAATTGAAAAATTAAGATATAACCTCAAGCTAACTTTGTTTTGCATGATTGTTTAAGACACAAGGCAAGTTGCACTTTATATTTATTTTACATGTTATTAGGGAGTGCTAACTCTGTTTTGCAAAGACGACACAAGGAACGGTGGATTTCAAGACAAACAACAAAACAAAACGACAAAAAAAAAAATAAATAAATAAAACGAAAAAAACAAAACAAAACAAAACAGAATGACAAAAATAAAACAAAATAAAGCTTTTAGGGTAGTATCATATCCTTAGAAATTGATTACCCTTAAGACTGAACATCGGCGTTTCTTTCCTTGATCTTGACACTTAAAATTTTTCGAGAACAAATGTTAACCTTAATCAGGAGTTCTTTAAAGCAGTTTTAACTGCTTAAGATGTAATTAACTATAAGAGCTTGCTCTTATAGGAGAAAGATAAACTCAAAATAGGTATCATACCTAAATCTCTGGTTAACAAATTCTCTATGTGGTTTACTTTACATGAGAATCTCAAGAGTCAAACACTCTAGAGTTCTGTCTGCAATACTTGCCACAATAAAATTCTTCTCAAACTTTTTTGTTTTCTATTTTCATTTGCCCTTTTCCTCCTTCTCCAAGTTTCTTAAGATCTTAAGGTCATTCATGTGATATGAGAGAATTAGTTATTTGGAGAATATGACAATAAAATAGATAAACAGAGTGGCAACTCCTCGACAACGACGATACCAACAAACCAATGACATCACAAAAACCACGGAGAATTGGGGGCAACGACAGTGACAGTCCGACGACGACACTCTAAGATGCAAAGAGAGTTCTTCGGCTGGCCTTGGACTTTGGAGGAGTGGTGGTGAAATTAGTAATCTTTGAGTCTTTTGAACGCTTCATTGCATTTGGTGGTCCACTCAAAATGCTTGGTTTTTCTCAGAGCTTTGAAAAATGTGGCACACTGTTGGCCAATTAGTAGATGAATTGGTTAAAACCCATTATTCGATCGACCAGTCTTTGTACCTTCTTTGTGCTTCGAGGAGAAGACATGCTCAACAATGCTTGCACTTTTTTCTGGGTTGACCTTGATACCTTCAAAGTTAGAAGATAATCTAGGAATTTTCTAGTTGAGGCTCCAAAATATATATTTTAGGGGGTTCAACTTTATATTAAAATTTTCTAAGGGTTTTAAATATTTTCGTTAGATCTTTTATGTGTTGTTTGGCAGTTTTAATTTTTATCAATACATCATCCACATACACATCAATATTTCTTCCTTTTTTGTTTATTGACATCAATTTCTGATGTCACACGCGTATGATGTTCACTTGAATGACTTGGACTATTTACTATTTATTCATAGCATCTCGTAGCTCAAGAGATCCATCTGTATCTCCTGGTATGCGTTCGAGGTACAAAACTAGGGTCTACAATGAATCAACCTTACCCAAGAGAGTCCACCGTTCAGTTGCATCAATTATGATTTAGGAAGTGTTCTGTAGCAATTCTAATGTTGGTTACTGCTCAGAGGTAGCATGTCCTCGACTGCTCCAGGTCTCCTCAAATGTTAATGATCTCTCTGTCTCCTAAGATTTACGGCTACATGATAGGTGGGGGTCATCGCCCGGAAGTTGTTCAGTAGTGCTCGACCGAAGATGACATTGTATGTTGGCGGTGAGTTGACCACCAGAAAATCATCGGTCCTTGTGAATTGCTTGTTCTTGTCTCCCAGGTGATCATCAAAGTGATCACACCAAGGGCGGCCTTCCTTTTTCTGAGAAACCATAAAGGGTTCCATAAAACACTTTCATATGTTATCTCGCTAGGTTAAACTTGTCGAACAACGCTTTGAACAAAATATTTACCGAGCTCCTGGTGTCGATGAAGGTGCTTCCTACTTGATAATTTGTTAATCAAAGCAGTAATGATATTGCCTCGTTATAGGGGTTACCATTTTTGACAAGTCTTCATCGACGAACATAATGGGGGGATGTGTCACCCTCCGTGGGTTAAGAACAGCAGCGAGTAGTTCTCTTGACCATATCCTCTTTAAGCTTGATCGACGAGAAGACTCTCCACCTTCTCCAAGTATCACTGGTATGATTCTCGCGATCTGAATGGTGTTCACCTTGACAGGTTCGTCGAATGTTTCATTTGTTGGGGCCTTCCTCTACCTGCGAGTGGTTGGTTGACGACTACAAATTCTTTCAGCTTTCCATCCTTGATCAAGTCTTTGACAAAACTCCTAAGATGTTTGCATTCTTCTGTGTTGTGTTCGTGGTCCCTGTGGTAGGCATAGAACTTGCTCGGATTTTGTGTTGAACTCCCGACCTAGATGGGCTGAGGTTTTTTGAAGTATTCTTTATCGCGGATGACCTACCAGTTAGACCATCAAAATTCTCAATGGGGTCATATTGGGTGGCTCCTGTTGTGTCAGTAGTCATTTGTTATAGTGGGTCGATCGTTGATCAAAGTATCAAGACCATATCGGTTGTTGCCTTTAGTGTTCCCTTTGTTTTTGAGGGGTAGTTGTTGTTTTCACAATGAGGACAAGTGGGAGGGTAAGGACCATCGTTCGCTCTCCAACCATCGTCTGTCGATGCTCTCTTTTGTTGGTCATCAAATTTTGCTTGTGCCTTCTCTCGCCGATCGTTGAGGACATATTCTTCTATTGTGATGTGGTGGTTGGCCATCTCCAGTAACTCTACCACAGACTTCGATTCGTACTGGCTCAGGACGTACTTGAAATGTTCCTTTTCACTGCCTATGTCAGGGCAGTTTGAGCAATCAAGGGTTCCAGGTTATGTATTTCTAGCATTTCCTACCAGAACCTTGCGATGTACGAGCAGAGAGTCTCCTTCCTCCTGCTTGATCTGCAAGAGCTTGGGATTTCTTTCGCGGCTTCTATGCACTGACAAAGTGGGCTACGAACAACCTTTTAAATTTGAAGAAAGAACGGATAATCCTTGCCAAGAGAGCGTTGAACTACTTGAAGGTCAACTCCCTAAATGTGGTAAGGAACAAACGACACTTGAATGCATCAATGATATTTAATTAATAACAGCCAATTCGAAAGCAACGACATGATCAGTTGGGTTGGTGAAACCCTTATATGAATTGAGGTAGGAGTTTTGAGCTTTTCTGTAGGTTTGGACTTGGAGATTTATCAGTAAAAAGAGTTTTCGGCTTGACAGAGGTTTGTAGTTCACACGGTGCGATGTCTTTCTACTGGGGCCAACCTGACACTATATTGATAATGGGAATCCTCAACCCTTTTTTCTATAGGTTGAGATTTTTGACTATTGAGGACCAATCCATCAGGCCGGTCGTTGGGTGCTGGTTCATCCCGACAATCGGGCTCTTGACGACTATATTCTTATAGGTTCTGACTTTGAGGATTTCAGCTTCCTCTGGTCAGAGCTTCTTAAAAAGCACCTACCATTTACTCTCTCATTTCTGACATCAGTTGTTCTTTTATCTCCATCACTTGTTGTCGCATTATCTCCCTTATGGTATCTACATCCATTCTTTGGTTCAATGTTTTTCTTCTGAGCGGCAATTTTTTTCCTTGTGTTGTGCTTTTCTTCTAATTGGTGGCATGATCCATGCTCGCCGCACTTTTTAGGATATTGAATCCTAAAGTGTTCGGGGAATCACGCCAATGCATGTGTATAAAGAGAAGAAAACAAGAATGGAAGAGAAAATGAACAATAAAAAAGAGAGTATCTAGAGTTTTTCCTTATGAATTATCTCCTATTTATAAGTATAGAAGAAACTTATTGTACATAATTACATCTAAGATCATCTTCTATACAAAGAAGCTCAAGGGTTTTAAGGTCATTTAAACAATATATAAATATATTAATAATGATTTTAATAGTCGATCATGATGCCTTTCGAACGTCGATTCACGTTTATTAGTCTGGTAATGACGAAATGAATCACATGAGAATGATATGAAAACTTCTCGACTAAGCTTATTCATGGCATGGTTTTAGTCTTCGATTCACCTTCTTCGTTAATTTGGAGGTGAGTTGTCTTTCATTCGGCCTGGTGTAGAGCTGTCTAACGTTCAGTTCGCTATGTCGATCTGTCATTTGTTCAACCTGCTCTGTTGAGCCGTCCTTTGTTCGACCTGCTATGTCAATTGGCTTGCCTGCTGAAGGGTCTGACTTATCAGAGCTTTGAGATGTTTTTCTCTTGCCTTAGCATCAATTTTTACTCCAATTAAACAAATCAGTGTTTGGACTGGATCTCCGTATACTTTGACCATAGGTCCCACCTATATGTGGTGTATTTATATTTTTTTCAGAGATTCATGCTATCTCAATTTTTGTCATACATAAAGGGAGACTTAAATCCAATATATTTACATATCCAACACATAAATTTCAATTTTTACATATATACTTCATCTTATTTATTGATGAAAATTTGTGTTTCACATTTAAAAAAAACAATGATTTGTCTAATGTGACATTAAAGATAAATTTTAGCTCTTAGATATGCAAATACATAAAAATTGTGTGGTGTGTCAGTAAATGCCCCAAAAATTAAATGAAAGACATAATTCTCGCTTGCTTGTACTTTGCTTTGTTAAGATTTAAGTGATTTAATATCTTCATTAGCTCAGGATGGGCTGCCAATGAAGTTATTAGACAACTAGGAAAGCAAAATTTTTTTTCAAAGGAAAATGAAAAACAGAAGTAATAACATCTAGAACTGGTGGAAGTGGCTTGTTTTTATTTTTATTTTGCCTTGGTTGTTGGTTGCTGATGGAAAAAAATATCACTTGAGTGGCAAAATTATATATATATATATATATATATTTATTTATATATATATATATATATATATAGAATAAAAAAAATGAATGGTCGGAAGTCATTATACGAGCCCCGACCATCCCTCATGCGCCTAAGAATTCGAGTATCACACCCTACAATCGGGGGGAATCGAATACCGAACCAGAGGGGACTTACAACTGACAAACAGATGCCCAACAAACTGATCTGAGAAAAAGCCGCATATATATACATATTTGTCTGATAATGTTTTATTCAGTTAAAATAACTTGATCCCTTTATAAATAGAACTTTAAAAATTCTCAATGCACTTATGTCGAAGAAAGGTGAATGACGCATAAATACATATGGCTCATTTTTCTCAGTAAAAAGTTGAAATAGAGATGATTATGTAGAGACGGGGCCACAATAAAATTCACTTTTTTCCACAATATGTTTTGCTCACTATGCCTCTTAAAAGGCAAGAAAAACAAAAGATATAAAAAAATGGACATCAACATTAGTTTGGGTTGGACCGATTGAACCAAAATAAGAGCCTTAATGGATTTCATCAAGTCATTGTTCTTGTAACTGGAACATAAATTTAGAATTCCTTTGAATCCCTATGACAATCAAACTCTTAAGTTACCTAAAGTTGAAACTTACCAAGTCTCCTAATACATTAATTTAACTCATGCAACTATTAGATATTGAACTTATATAAAAGGCGATGAAGTTGTTTCAATGTACACAGTCACTTGAAGATTTTTGCTACTTCCAATCCAATTTGATGATCTCACCAAACTCATTTGAGGTTATTATCCAAAGAACTCATTAAGGATACTCATCCTTTATCCGAAACTCAAACGAACTTATTTGTCCGGTGGAAGGCTAGTTAATTAGCTATATTGAGTTGAACAAAGAACTCTTTTTTTAAAAATTTTTCACCATGTGCCATAAGCCTACATGTCACTAATTTGGCATATACATTATGTGATCATGTACTCAAAAAAATCTATCCATCTAGAATTTTATGGACATTTTTTTCTTACAAACTAGTTATAGCATTGTAATATCACTCCATTTCTCTCTCTAATAAGGTTAGCAAAGTATTCTCAAAATCTAACTCAATTTAACATATTATTTAATCAGATGTCTCTTTTTCTTCTTTTTCTTCCTTTTCTTTTATAGTAAAAATCTAAAACATTCCCTAAAAGCTAGATGCAAGCTTTGTTGCCTACATGTATACCTATACATTTAATTCTATATGTCTACTATACTCAAAACCATACCCCAAACTCTATAGCCTTCAAGTAACCTACAAACCCCTCGAAATCTTTCGCCCAAACTAGATTCATCCTACATAGTATGAGCCCCCTCCATTTTCAAATCTCTAGAATATCTCTTTATTATCTACTCCAAAACAAATCTACATGCATTCATCTAACCTCCCCAATCCATTCCATCATCTATATTCACCCTTAATCCCAACCCTAATTTTTTGATAAAGCATTCCCTTTTTTAATAAAATAGGAATGCATTATGACAATAGACAATGTCATGGAAAATATTAATTTTAAGTAATTAAATTCTGAAAGGAAAATAATTTATTTAAGAAGGAAAAGAAAACAATCTTCAGTCTACACTACTTGTACTAAAAACCCTGCCACATTACAGTTGCCATAAATATAACAACTTAATGTGAACCAAACAGTTCGTGTGACCATGAAACCTTGTTCCAGAGAACGGCAACATTCAGACTTGCCATCTTTCTAGTAGATAGAAGCTTTGTTCCAATTAGTTTTAAAGAGAAAAGTACACAGATAATAAAAAAAACTATTGGAGTTTCCACGGAAATATAAGCCATAATAACTCCCAAAAACTATTCTTACATGACAGGAATTTCTCTCGTGGCTAATATGCAGTAAAGTATAGCATTTGCAGTGCCCAGGTGTTGCATCAGAATAGGACAAAAAACTATATGAGAATTATACGAATATATATATATATATATATATATATATATATATATATATATATTATTTGAGAAATTTACATATGTAGCACGCAAGTCTTATGGATTTGTGTATTTCACATCTAAACTTCCATATTTACATGAATAGACTTTACCTCTGCACGAAAAGGAGGATATGAATTTTAAAAGTGGTAATTAGTGCTATTTTTGATGTGATATAAGGAAATTGGATGCTATGAATGTAAAAATGGAAGTTTTGGTGTGATTTGCGTAAATCCATAAGAATTGAGTGCTATGTATGTAAATGGCCCTAATTATTTTCCTCTCTATAGAAGCACCAAGCATATTATGAAGAAGCTCATTGGTAGGGCCGGATCCTTCTATATTGTGTTCAGAAAAAAAATTCAAAGTCATGACCTGATGATTTCGCAACATGATTTCTGTTTTATCTCTGCAACTGGAACATAGATTACAGCCATTTCTCCAGAAAGATTTTTCACCTGCACCTCATTATCAGCTTTGCAAGCCACCAATTGCTGCTTCAGTTGATGAAGCCTCCTTTCAAGGACCCAAATCATCTGCATCTCGTTTAAATAGACTTGCTCTTCTTCAGGCACAATAGCAGCAATCTTCAATGAGGCAAGGTTTCCATCTCTACTTACTGTATGCTTAGTCAGCCTCACAGCATTTCTCAATTTTGACCGCACCTATTCCATACGAAAGAATTTGAAATAATTTGGGAATCAAATTTCAAAGTGAAACACATGAAAGCAGAAATAAAACATTTGAATGGATTTCAAAATTTTGAAAAACAACCCATTTTTTGTGGAAGCTATATCTCTACATTTCACAATCCACGATAAAAAGACTATCCATAACATGGCCTCCAGTCAACAAAACAATGCAGAAACATGGTATCGTGAGCCAAACCATTTGAACTGTACATCACAATAAAGACGACCAACTTAGCGATCCAGCCCCCCCTCTCCCACCAACTACACTATCTTTCAAAAACAAAAAAATAAATACATTTACCCATATTGTCTAGGTCAAGTTGATCAAGTCAACATAAGAACATGAATCAAGTTCAGCACAAACAGATATTCACAAAAGTAAAAAATAAATGCATTTCCTACATGAGAACTAACTCAGACAGCATATGACAAGATATTAACAAAACTTATACTTGTTATGCGAAAACAATGCTGAAACGAAGAAATTCACACAACAACAATCAAACACAAAAGATTTATGTGGTTTGACATTAAATTGATTTGTCTACATCCACAGGGAGGGAGATTTCACTAGCGCCGGGATGGGAGAAAGAAAAAGGCTAGGGGTTACAACTCACATTTCTCACCATACAACTCTCAATAAGCCTTTAAGTATCTTTTAAAGAAGAAGACTAGGATACAAGTAAATAAAGTCAAAAGAACTAATTACCCTTAATTACAATAAAAGCCATAAATACAACAATATCCATCTTGAGTCTTACTTCTAGATAAGTGAGAGATGATCAAAGGAGTTTCAAACTCCAATTCAGCTACACCATGATGGTTGCCTACATACCCCCCTCATGAAGGAATAAAGCCTTGCGTAGTTCTTCAAAATGTCTGACTGGGCAATCAGTGAACTTCTGGACTAGCAGTACCTTCACGAGCATGTCCGCTGGAGTCTCCTGCATATCTATCTTATTCAGAACCTTGCTTTCTTCAATTAAGTCTCAAACAAATTGATACCTCACATCAATGTGCTTGGTACGAGCATGATGAACTAGATTTATAGCAAAAAATATTGCACTCTCACTGTCACAGAAGACCGTCAGAGACTCATGATCAACTCCTAAGTCATCCAATAGGCTCTGCATCCATATTGCTTCATTCATCGCCTTTGTCAATGTCATGTACTCAACCTCCATAGTAGACAAAACAATAGTAAACTGAAGAACTGACCTCCAACTAACTGGACCTTCTACCAATGTGAATAAATAGTCAGTCATAGATCTTTGTCTATCCACATCACCTGCATAGTCTGAGTCAATATAACCTACACACAAATCTGCAATAGATGAATGTCTCCCAAATACCAAACCAATATTAATTGTAACCTTCAGATACCTCAAAATACTCTTCACAGCCTGTCAATGTTTCCTTCATGGATCATGCATGAACATGCTCACAACACCAACTGATTGTGCAATTTTTGATATAATACAAACCATGACATACATCCTACTGCCCATTGCACTGGCATAAGAAACTGATAATATATTTTGCCTTTCCTGATCACCTTTAGGACACTGTCTAAACTCAACTGAAAGTGAGATGCAATGGATAAACTTGTCGCCTTGCTAGAGTTATCAACTCCAAATTTCTTCAGCATCTTCCTAACATAAGCTCCTTACGAAAGTCAAACCTTTCCAACTGCCTGTCCCTAAGAATCTCTATGCCAAGAATTTTGCGAGCATCACCCTACTTCATTTCAAAATATTTGAACAGTTGGTTATTCATCCTACCAACCTCAATCTGACTAGCAGATGCAATCAACATATAAAAGTAAATAAATAAACTCACCGTTGGCCAACTTTGAAAAATATGCACAATAATCATACCAGCTCCTCGTGCACTCCTATCCCCTCATGAATCGATCAAATTTTTTTATATCACTGTCATGGTGACTATTTCAACCCATACAAAGATTGGTCCAGTTTGCAAACCAAGTTTTTTTATGCTTCATATCCAGACGACTGCAACATACATCTCTTCTAATAATATTTCGTGTAGAAATGTAGTCTTCAAATCGAGTTGTTCCAAGAAACTGTACTGTACTACAAGCGCTAAGAAAACACAGATTGAGGGACACTTGAGCACTGGGGAGAACACGTCGTCATCATCAATCTTTTCATATTGTGTAAAGCCTTTTGCCACTAATCTTGCCTTGTACTGCACATCAACTCCATGAGATCCTTCTTTGCAAACACCCATTTGCACCCAATGACTTTCCTTCCTGGAGGAAGCTTCACCAACCTCCAAGTACAATTCTTCTAAAGGGACTCTTATCTTCATCCATTGCTGCTCTCCAAAGATCATAATCTGGGCTCTCTACCGCATCTTTATAGTGACAAAATTTATGTCTCTGTCTGAAAGTGTAAATGCAATGTGATCCCTCAACCAAATTGATTCTGGGACATTCCAAAGTCTAGTCCAGCTCCTAGCAATTGATTCCTGAGCAGGAATCTCATCCTCAGCATCTTGTTCCACCTCCTCCTAAACACTATCAACAAATACCTCATGAGTTACAACAGAATAAGATATTTGAGTCGGAGTGGAAGAACTCTATGGAACAAATGAAGTTGCAACAAACTCCAATTTTTGTTGCATATATGTGGTCCCAGCAAAACTCTTCACCTGCTTTGAGTCTTGATTTTTTAACAAGATTGTCTCATTGAATATAACATCCCTGCTAATGAAAACCTTCCTTTCTAACTGATCATACAGCTTAAAGCCCCTGCTCCACGCCTAAAGCTAATGAAGTTCATATTCTTTGCTCATGGCTCTAGTTTATCATTCTGCACGTGATAGTAAAGTTGAATATCAAACAATCACGTGCTCATAATCTCTAGCAGGATGCCCTGACCATATTTTCTTTGGAGTCTTCTTCCCCATAGTTGCAGAAAACGAAAGGTTCACCATGTGACATACATATTCTATGTCCTCAGCCATACATTCTATCCAACCCAGTATTGGATAACATATACCAAAATTTCTCCACCAAAGTCCGGTTTATCCTCATTGTCACCCATTCTGTTGTGGTGTCTCTCGAACAATGAAGAGGTACTGTAACATCCTCATCCAAATTTAACGGATCTGCTAACAACATTATTAAGTCATTCAAGTGTTTATCAATAGTAATCTCCTGTCTCAACTGGAATATGTAGAGTCGACGCTTCATATGGAGATGGTTTTTCACGCTCTTAGTGAGATATTTGTTCTTCAATGTCCTCCACAATTTCCTTGCAGAATTCTCCATCATCACCCATTTTGATTTCCTGAATCATGCAATTTCGAATCAAGCCACAAGCACTCATATTCATCTTCAACCAATCACTCTCTAACATCTCTTCAGGACATTTTTTCTTATCCAAGACTTTCTTCAGATTTAGAGAACACAGCGCATCCACCACATCACATCGTCACATGCTAAAATTTTCTGTCATTAAATTTTATCACATCAATTTTGACAAGATACATAAATATCTGATGAATCGACTTTTTCACCACCATAGTAGATATTGAAAAACCTAACAACGTGTTATAGTATCAGTTGTTATATGAAAACAATACGGAAAAAAAAAATCACACAACAACAATCAAACGCAAAAGATTTACGTTGTTCGACATTGAGTTGATTCACCTACGTTCTCGGAGAGAGAGATTTCATTAGCACCGGATGGGTGAAAAAAAAAATATTAGGGGTTACAACTCACACTTCTCACCGTACAACTCTCATAAAGACCAAATTACCTTTAATTACAATAAAAGCCATAAATAGGACAATGCTCACCCAAAATCACGAGTCATCCTAAAGCTAGAACTTGTCAAGTTTCCCCCAATAGAAAGAAATTTCAATCCTCAGTACTCAATGAATAGCTTCCTTGAAGAACTCGTAAGGTTGTGGTACTGATGAATGAACTTGTTCAGTGCAGCTGCCTTCCTACAAGGGGTTCTTATCAGAAAATCTAATGGAGGTTACTTACCCTATATTTAGAACACACAAAAATTTCCTACCTAGTGAATAGCTATCAACCTAATTCAGTTGCCAAACAACAACTTGGAGTCAATTTATGTATTTTTCCTATGACTTATCGAATATCCCATTTTATATCAAGGGCATTCACCCTCACCCTCACCTTTATAAGAGTTATTGTTCAAGAATATGTATGATGTTTATAGATATCTCTCTAAGTTTAATTTAAACAGCCCGTCTTTCTAAAGCGCCAAATGAGTCCACTATAAACGAAAAATCTATTTCATTTCTCTACTCCCATGGGCACAATTTGTACCTTCGGTGAAGTCTTATTGTTCGTTTCATAAACAATATTGGATTCAGCATCTTAGGAGTGTATTGCAAAAATGTCGAAGATTAATAACCTGGTCATAATTGAAGAAACTAGAAAAGTACCCAAAGAGTGTCGCCCTTACAACATCACCTTTAAATAAATTCTAAGACATGGAGGATTGTCTAACTAGAATGAATCAGAGAACCTTTAATAGACCTCGTAGTCTGCTCGTCTCGTACAGACTGCTTGATAGCACAACTAAGCCGCCTCTCTTATTTTTAATCACCAACCTACCCCTTATTTGTTATTCTAACTCTTGTAGATGATGAGCAATATCTCCCAAAAAAGAAGACCATGAAGATTCCTTCTCTTCGTCAATCAAAAAAGCGATAAGTACAACCTAACAATGCTCTCTGTGGAGACTACAAAGTCACAAACTCGATCAAATTTAAGATGCCAATGATAAAATTCTACTAGGTGGGGCCCAGCCAACTATGTCACACTTGACTCAATTATCTCACCTCTGATCATTAATGATGCGAAGAAATACAAACTTCTCTGCATCAAATTCATAGAAATAAACGGGACTCTGATGGTTCTCTCACCTGCCTCTAAGTAGCATGACCTCCCTCACCACTATCAAGCAGTAATTCATGGATTGGCGGATGAATTCGTAAGCTCTATTGAACAAAGAGATACGAGCCTGGCAAGTCGAACATGATTTTAACACTCTTCAAACGTGAGATGCTTAGCATCCAGTCTTGACCTAGCGGCACAAAACTTGATGTTGTTTATACTTATCATTAGCCATGTCACTAAAGGAATAAAGGTATGGTGTAAACGAGCCGAACACGAGCGAGCCCAGGCTCAGCTCGTGTATAGTTTGTCCATATTTCGAGCTAAAAAAATGTGTTCGTGTTCGGCTTGTTTGCACGAGCTGTTCACAAACAATGAGTCATTTTGACAACTTTAATCACGTATTCAAAAGATGTTAAGAGTTGGGGCATGATTTAAAAATTATTGTTTATATTAAAACATCATTTGAATCTAGTTTAATAATTTTTATTCTGTTTTTTTATTTAATACTTTTAATTGATTATAAATCTTGGTAGCGTTGTAGTTAATTAAATTTTTTAAAAACACTACTCTTCAATATATATATATATATATATATATATATGGGGAAAGAGCAGCGGTGGCTCCCTACGCGTTAATTACAAAAAAAAAAGGTACAAGAATTGGGAGGGGGGAGGATCCCCATCTATGAAAAAAAAAATACATTTGACACACCCCTAGGGGTTCCTCTCCCCACAGTACAACTCACACAAAAAGGAATCTCCAAAAATACAGGTATACCCAAAACCAAAAAACAAAGACCCAAAAATAAGTAAAATTGTGTTCTTGTGTAACTCGATATGTAAAATAGAAAAAAATGTACAAAAAAGTGATTTCAGATTAGTAGAGTTCTCCAAAAGGATCTCCACGAGCAGACCAAAACCATTTGAGAAATAAGAGTGTAGTGCAAAGAGATTAGCCAGCAAAAACCGTGAGATCAAAACAATAACAGAAAGCAGAAACAGGGAGCAGGAAGACTGAAAGCAAGTCTGCAGCAAAACATTGAAACCTGTCAAACAAAATAAAAACCCGTAAGAGGAGAAATGCAGCTCCCATCCATCAAACCAAGAGCAGTCCCACATTAGAGCCAAGAAGCATAAATAATTAGATACGGACATAAGGCAGAATTAAATTATCCCCAATGAGGAGGTGTCTAAGAGGAGCAGGGGGGTAGATGCCGACGTGACAGATCTCCCCTACATGCTTGGCAAGCCAATGAGCAAGGGAGTTGCCCTCTCTATGAATGAATTTCCACTTTACCTCAAGATGTCTTTCAGCCATAAAATTTAAAATACGTTTAAAAATGCAAAATATATCCCAGAAGGGAGGAGACCCAAAAGAATATCATAGAGCATTTTAGAATCAGTTTCCACCTCAATTTTATGAAAGTTGAAAACACTAGTCACCATTAAGGCCAAAAAAAACCACCAGCATTCTGTGACCAATGGATCATCAGCGACAACAGGGGAGGTGAAAAAACAGAGACACCTACCCTCAAGATATCTAAATATGCCCCAAACCGCAACATAATCACTAAATATGCCCCCAACAACAACATAATCAGGATGTCAACAGCCATTCACATTTAATTTAACAGAACCCGGGGAGGGGGGAGCCCACCTAATGAGCCAAGGGGGCGCCTTAAAACAGGAACATCAATAAAACAAGCCCTTAAGACTTTATTGTAGTAGGCAAGCACATAAGCAACAGTCATAGAAGCGGTGGGGGGAGAAGTGTGGTATTTAAAACTGTTTTTGGAGTTCCAGAGGAACCAAAGAACCAACAAAGGGAGGGGAAACCCCCCTTTCCAACATCAAAATCCTTCTATTGCCACAAGTAGTTGCTTGAACTGCCTATGAGATTCCGAAATGAGAACCAAGCATATTCCAAACCTTTAAAGAAAACACACATTCAAAGAAAATGTGTCTCGTATCTTTCTCCTCAACTTTGCACATATAACATCTCGAGGCCATTTTTAAGCTTTTTAACTTAAGAATGTCATCAATAGGTATTAAAGAAGTAAGATAGCGCCAAAGGAAAAAGGATATAGAAGGAGTTAAAAATTTATGCCGAATCCATTTTCCCTAGATCCAATCACGGTGTGAATGTAAAGTGCTATAAATAAATTTGCAAACCGATTGAGAGTTGTTTCTTTTCCACATGGGGAGATCCTTTCATGAAGGTGTAATAGGAATAGTGAGTATATGCTTTGCATTTTGTTCCCCCACAATAGAGCACAATTTGGAAAAATCCCAGCCATCATAAGTAAAAAAATCAGAAACCAATAAGGAATTAGTATGAGTAGGGTGTGAGTATTCAGAGAGGTGTGACAACCCCCAATTATCGTATCTGTATATTTCTTTCTATTATATATATATATATATATATATATATATATATATATATATATATATATATATATATATATATATACTTTTTTAAAAAAACCCAAGGGCAATTATATTAAAGAAAAAAGAGTACATATAGATTGTATGAGTGGACCCAAAAGTAGGCACCCAACCCACACGGTACAACATACAAAAAAAATCCAAAAAAGAGAGGGTACATATAAGATCAATTGAGACGACCCAATTTAGTTATGACTCTACCTTTAGTTCTCGGAAGAGAACCAACTAACAAATTGGTAAGGTGTGTACCATTATCCGAAGTAACCAAAGTATCATCCATTAGATTCTTGAGCTCAAGTAGATCTCCATTCTTCTTCTTCCTCCTGGAAGTGTAAACCCGTCAATTCTTATCCGAAGATTATTACAAATTTGAACGAGTGGTAGAGCTGTACTAGAAAGAATGTCAACGGTTGTACCCACAATAGGTTCTAGTGTATGTGAAGTATGAGTTGTCGCATCTACACCGAATACTTCATAAATATGGGGAGCTGCAAGGTTCTCCTGATTATCAGTCCGAACACTATCCTTTGTAGGTAATGAACCTTCAGTATTGTTTTCATGGGGTTTGAAGGTGTAGGTTGTCCAGCAGAGTCATCCAGCATCACATCAATCGCAGAAACAATATTGTCAGGGGGGGTCTACAGGGGCAATTATATCAAACACCAAAATCTGTCCTGTGGTAGTTTTCTCTGCAGGTGAAGCAGATATGTCCAGAACAGTGAGGCTAGACCCATCCTTATTCACTTGGTCTTTAAATTTCAAATTAGAATGGAGCTTGTGGCATTTATCAAGGATATGCCCAAATATCTTACAGTGAGAACAATAAGAAAGTCTATGTTCCATGATGATTTGTTGTCAATATCCATTATAGGTTGTGCCCAACCAAACTTCAGTAACATCAGGTAAAGTAATATTCATTTTCACAAGTATCCTGGCCACAAAAGGTCTAGTTAGGTTGAAAGTGGGAGGATCTAGTTTCATAGGGTCCCAAAGTATGACCCCAATAGAGTAAAGAACTTGATGATTAAAAAGTGCAGCTTGAGACCAGGTAAACTAAACCATACCGTTACAGTAGAAGATTCATGATTTGGGTCAAAATCAGATCACTTGAGTAACTTCATTGACTTGCCTGCAATATTGAGATATTTCTAGGAGAAAATTCGAGTGTAGTCTTCAGCCACAGTTAATTGAATCAACACATGTCTCCCATCCATGGGCCCCACTTTCCATTTGCCTGCTGGATCATCAAAACTTTTTCGGATAACTTCCATAAGTGGGTACCCCCACTGAAATTTTCCAACAAAAGCGAACTTGATATATAATTGATGAGTAGTATTTTGAGCCAAAATGAGCCGAACACAAATGAACAAATCTTTGTCCGTGCTCGGCTCGTTAACTTAGCGAACAAGTCGAACACGATCTGTTCACGAACGAGTCGTTTTGACAGCCCTAACTATGAGTTTTCCTCTAAGTTATAATACTCCGAGAAATTAACAAACTTTCCAGGATACTCTCACATCTAAATGAATAAGTCATATAATAATTATGACAAGATAATAAAAAAGACACCAATTTCGCCACCATCAACAATAATAGCATTTTGGCTTCCAACCTAAGAGGCAATAATAGGGCCAACAAAACGTTTTAACTCATAGAAGGTCACGCGGGGCTCCTGGGGGACCGATCGGGCATAGGTCCAGCCCAACTGGACCGATGGGCCCCTTGGAGGGGGCCCACCGCACCTCTTCTACTTATTCTCCTTTCCTTTCTCCCATCTCCCTCTTGCCTTTTTCCTTCCTTTCCTATCTTCTTTCGTAGGCCTATCCTAATTCCAAAACCTTCTTAAAATACTGAGATTTGATTTTATTTCCTCTCTTAAATTAAAAGCCTCTCCTAAAAGCCTAAAATCTAATTTGATTCTTTTCTTTAAATCTGAGATCTAATTTTATGTTCTTTCTTAATTTAATGTTCCTTAATTAGGTCAAATCTTTTTTTAAAGAGGAGTTATTGTATCTAGAGTTAGAGAGTTGATTGTTGAGAACTTATTTCAGTTCTAGCTGATTATTTTTTCCCTTGAGGGTTGTATCCAACACAAGGAAGGTGCTCTGGCTGTATTCAAAACAAGTTAGTAAAAAAATCGTGTCTTGCGTCATGGTTTGGGTTAACTCCAGCATCAGGTAGAGGTAGCCCTAACAATCAAAATATGACACATTCCTCAAACTATAGCTTGAAGATGTCAACAGTATAGCCTCGAAGAACTTAAGCTAATAAAGGTCCATGTTACCTCCATTTTGAGCTCATCTTTTATGGAGGTTCCTATCAGCTTCACTATCTAGATCAGCCAACATATAGGAATCCCTGCAATGACATGATCATTGTTATTGCACTGATCACCAATTATTGTTATGATGGCATCCTTATCAACGCAAGAAGTTCTATTAAATTTATTATGGGGCATTTACAAGCAGATCTGATATCGAAGTTAACCCAAACCACAACAGTAAAATAAATAATATTACTAAAAGTAAATAAACGATTAAAACCAATACACTTAAAAAGGAAAATAAAATAATAAGACACAAGCAAACACCACAAAAGTTTATCCCCAGAGTGGTGGGGGTCGGCTAGGTGGATCTAAATGGCTAGCGATAGCAAAGAAATGCTGATGGCAGGGGGGTCTGAAAATACAAGGACAAGTATGATTGATGTTCTGGATGGTGGCAGCGAGGCGTTGGGGTGGGTAGCGGCGGAACAACAGGAAGGAGGTGTTCCATGGTTGTCCTTGACGACTACAACACGGTGGGAGGGCTGGAACAACAGAAACAAGGGGCAATTTTTGGGCGGCACGCCGGAAAAGGGTGGGTTGGAGGTGAAGGGATTTCTAGGTGGCCGCAGCAGTATAAGATGCTTGGACAACGATAACAACAATGTTGATGGGCTAGAACTGCTGGGTTTAGTGAAGTAGGTGAGGATAAGGCAATGACGATGGTTGGAACTACATAAAACAACAACCAAAATGCTCTCCTAGGCGGTTGCAACGATGAAGGGCGACCATGAGCAAAGTGAGGATAATGCATAAGGAAATAGAGAAGATATATAGCGCTTGGGGGGGACCAAGATACAATTGAAACACAACATGGAACACTAAGATACAACACTCGAAAGAAAGAAGAAATATCGGCAGCTGTTCTGAAACAACAACAAGCCTTCATCCCACTAAGTGGGTTCGGCTACATAAATACTTTTCCTCCATTGCATCATATTAAGTGACATTTTCATTTAATTCTAATAGATTAAGATCATTTTTTATACAATATGCCCAAGTATTTTTAGGTTTACCTATGTCTTTCTTAACATAAATCGAATCTAAAGCATCTATTCTCCTAACAAAATCAATAGATGGTCAGCATTTAATTTGACCAAACCATCTAAGAAGACTCTCTAATCTTGTCTGCCACTGGAGCTTCACTAACCCTATCACAGATATATTCATTTCACATTTTGTCTCCAAGTGTCAACCCACTCACCCACCTAAGCATTCTCATCTCAGCAATACTTAACTTTGTTTTATGCTTATCTTTTAAAGGCCAACATTCTGTGCCATAGGGCAATGCAGTTCTCACCACCATCTAGTAAAATTTATCTTTAAGTCTAAGCGATACTTTTTTATCAGACAATAGGCATAATGAATTCCTTCACTTCAACCAACCAACTTGAATTCCACTAATAACATCCCCATCTCCAGGTTAAAAATACAAAAAAAATTGGTTTCCAAACCCAAATACAACACATGTATAGGAAATAATTAAAAAAATGAAGGATAAAAGGAAAGAGAGTATAAGAAAGGAAAACGAGATTATTTCAGCCTGTTTCTCGCGATAGCTATTCCCGCAGTACTGTAGCAGCTACTGTACCGTCGTAATTTTGGATGGTAGGCTCTAGCGTCAATCTCCAAGGGTTGGAGGGAGCTTCGACCTCATCCATCGAAGCTTCTATCTCCTCATCGTATAGCAACAGATCAACGAATGTGGTGGAAATATTGTAATCTCCCGGTGAGTCAATCCTGCTTGCGTTGACAATCCAAAACACATCTTGATAGAATATGTATCAATCTTATGGCACAGTCATAAATGAAATTGCACATGGATGGGTATCCTCACAAACCAACCCTCGAGTCATCAAATCTATAATCGACTTCCTCTACTCTTCGTACTCGTCCGATTGTATTTGATAAACGAGTAAGGAGGAATCAATTCTGAGTCGAAATCTATGACAAGATGGACCAAACTAAAGTATAACCACTAATGAGAGACCTCTTCTTCTTATCTGAAAGAACCTGGATCCTCACAAACCTGAACCTGGATCTCACTTCGACCTCATCCATCGAAGCTTCTATCTCCCATCGTATAACAACAAATCAACGTATGTGGCAGAAATGTTTTAATCTCCCGGTGAGTCAATCCTGCTTGCGTTGACAATCCAAAACACATCTTGATAGAATATGTATCAATCTTATGGCACAGTCATAAATGAAACTGCACATGGATGGGTATCCTCACAAACCAACCCTCGAGCCATCAAATCTATAATTGACTTCCTCTACTCTTCGTACTCGTCCGATTGTATTTGATAAACGAGTAAGGAGGAATCAATTCTGAGTCGAAATCTATGGCAAGCTGGACCAAACTAAAGTATAACCATTAATGAGAGACCTCTTCTTCTTCTCTGAAAGAACCTAGATCTCACTGTATGATGTTCCTTCCTACGAAGCTCCTAAGGTGATTTCCAACACTACGGTTCGTTCATCATTTCTAATCAACTCTCAGTGAGTATACTGCTGCACTGAATTTAATACTCCAATACATCCTTATAGGCTTTCATAAGTGGCACAAAAGAGTCCCACCTCGGACATATTGGACCTCCCACAGCAGAGACAACTCATGAAGTATCCTATCTATCTCAAAATTCTGAATTTATCTTATCTTAGCTTGCCCTGTGTCTGATATCGGCTCCTCAATCTCACGACTCTTTTGGACATCCAATACAATTCCTGTTGATGCTCCTCTCAACATCTGCAAAATGGTAGCTCGATGCCCCACAATCTCATTCTCTGTATGAATGTTCATTGCCTCAGACTCACTACTTTCTAGAACAGTTATTGTCAACTCAGTTGGAATCCCTCCTAGGTTTAACAAGGATCGTTGACGTCTCTTCCTCGTCTGCTGGAAATTGAGAGTCATCTTTGAAATCTTAATCTTCTCCTGGATCACTGTTTATTTCTTCAATTGTTCCTTGATCTATGAATAGATCATTTTCCTAGTTGTGCAATCTGATTCGGTATGCCCAAATCCGTGATACTTTAAAGACTTCCTGACATGGATGGATTTTGGCATACTGGTTGGTGCCCTTTGTTTTCCCCTCTGAATTAGTGTCTCATAAGACAAAGCCAACTTGGATGTTCCCTTGAGTGTACTCTGGCAATAAGATCCTCGGGTTGAACCCTGCCTGTAAGTTGTGGTGGTCGCTCGATGATGTGATCTCTCCACTTTTGAAGTTGTGCTCTGAATATCCGAGCTGCAGTGAGCTGGTAGGAAAGGGTATTGCATCTCTCATTTCATCTTGAAACAAGTAGTAATTTATCTTTTCCTTCTCGTCGGCGTAGGTACTTCAGATTTTGCCATCAAAATAATGCACTCTTCTTCAGCTTGCTGGCGGCTAATTTCACTATTCCATCCGATGGGAAGTCCTGACACTCGAAGATACATTCTAAAGTCCAAAGCCACTCGATGGCCTTGTCCAACACTATGCAGCTGTCGAAATATAGTAAATCCACATTTCAAAATTTTAACTTCTTAAATATTTCAGATCACATGTTCAAGGTAGAAATCTTTCATCCTTGACATTTTCATGGAGGAAGAGATTCACCCTCTTCCTTTGATCTAGAAGTCACCATTGTGGCTACGAGTGACCCATCTAGATTGCTTCCTCTCAAAGGTTGTAAGCCTCGGTTGTAGTAGGCGGGCTTCCTCTGCATATCCTCCCTGGAAATTCCTTGGACACCTCTTTGTAAATTTCTCATAAACGATATCACGTCATTCTCCCTCGATCAAGCTTATGACAATTATCTCATTGGCGACATCGCTAGGTATTGGGTGTGGGTGGGTGGAAGGTAAGGGTGATGTAGGGAGAGAATGAAAAATTTTAGGTGGAGATAAGGTTGGGTATTAGTGGATGTTAGAACTCTAAGATAGGACTAGGATTAGATTAGCTCATATACTAAATGATACTATAGTTAACCAAAATCACAGCAAGAAAATAAATAATATTTACTAAAAGTAAATAAACGGTTATAACCAACACACTTGAAAGAGAAAATAAAATTACACAAAACAAGAAAACACCACTAAAAGTCATCCCAAAAGTGGTGGAGGTCGGCCAGGTGGATTGGAATGGCTAGTGAGTGTGACGAAAGCAAATGAATGCTGGTGGCAGGGAGAGGTGCGAAAATGTAGGGACAACAAGTATAATTGCTGTCATGGAAGATGGCAGCGAGGAATTGGGATGGATAGCGGCAGAATAGCAGGAAAGTGGTGTTCCTTGGATGTTTGAGATGGCAGCGGCACAGTGGGAGAAATGGAACAGTAGGAATAAGGGGTGATTTGGGCGCAACAATACCAAAAGGGAGGGGGAGGCTGGAGACCGCAGGAAAACTGCAAGCTGAATGGGTTTCTGGGTGGCGACAGTGGTATAGGATGGTTGGACAGAGGCAACAAAGATGTTGGTGGGTTGGAACCATTGGGTGTAGCGAAGCGCGGAGAGGAGAAGGTAATGGCGATGGTTGAAACTACAGAAACCAACAACCACAATGTTGTCCTAGGAGGCTGCAGCAATGAAGGGTGGTCAAAGTGATGTGGGGAGTATGAGGAAGAGAATAGAGAAGATATACACTACCTGGGAGCCAAAATACAACTGAGCACTAGGGTGCATCCCTCGAAGGGAAGAAAAGACATCGGCGGCTATCTCAATACAAAGCACAAAAAATTGACTTCTAAACCCTAATACAATACAAAGAAAAAAAAGACTAAAAAGAAATAAAAGATAATAGAAAATAAAGCATAAGAAAAGAAAATAAGATTATTTCATTCTGTCTCCCGTGATAGATATTCCCGCAGTACTTTAGTAGCTACAGTACCACAGTAATTTTAAGCGGTAAGCACCCGCATCAATCTCTTAGGGTTGGAGGGAGTTTCGACCTCATCCGTCGAAGCTTCTGTCTCACCGCATGGCTATTAGTCGACCATGTTGAAGATGGCAGAAACATTGTAATCTCCCACCAAGTCAATCATGTTGGCATTGGCATTCCAAAGCATATCTTGATAGAATAGGAATCCATCCTGTTTCGGTACAATCATAAATGGAACTGTACGTGGATGGAGATCCTCACGAACCAAGCCTTGAGACATCAAACCTATAATTTGATTCTTTCATGCCTCATACTTATCTGAATGTATCTGATAATCAAGTATGCAAGGAGGAATCAAATCTAGGTTGAAATCTATGAGAGACAGGACCACACTAAAATATAACCACTGAAGAGAGGCCTCTTCTTCTTCTTTTCTGAAAGGATCTGAATCCCATTGTAGAATGTTTCTTTCTACAGATCTTCTAAGGTGATTTCCAACACTATGGTTCATCCATCATGCCTGATCAATTTTCGGTGGATATAATGTTGAACTGAATTTAACACCACAGTGACTACCGATGGGCTTCCAAAAGTGGCACAAAAGAGTGTCATCTCGGACATATTGGACCTCTCTCAGCAGGGGCAAATCAGGAAGTTATCTTATGAGTTTCAACAGCCAAATCGAATAACCAAACTTAAAAAAAAAACAAATAAAATCAATCAAAATATTACTAACTTCAATTAGACTACCCTTTTAAACCACAAACGAAATTAAAACTCAAACACTGAAGCCTAATTCAGACTCACAACCCCAACTTGGAATACACGATAGATTTGCTCTTAGGTTAGAATAATTATGATTGATTATTGAAACTGGATATAACGATGATTGCTTGTGAGTAAATGCCAGTTTTGTAGTTCTAACATTTATTTTCTATAAGAGACAGTGCTTAATAGGGTGATTGCCAAAAGTAATAAAAAAATTAAAATTAATGAGTTTTTCTACAGGTGCTTGCTAAATCATGCCCAAAGCACGGTCTATTAGGACAGGAAGTTTGGTATCGTGTGTGCTTAGTTCATTTAGTTTGCTATACTTGTAGTGTTTGTGTGATTTTCTATATTAACCTTTATTTTGCAGGAGTTATTGTAAATGTAGGTTTCACTTTGCTTGCCATGAGTTTGTATACAAAATTTAGGTGAGTGTCAATCTATTATGGCCTGTGGATGATCAAAAGTTGGACGAGTGCCTAGACTTGAAGATAGAGTTAAACTTGAACTTGAACATAAAGATGAAGCTAAACTTGAACCTAAACTTGACAATGAATTTGAACCTATAATTGAATCTACAACTAAAACTAAAGCTGAACTCAATGATAAAAACAACAATCTCAAAAAAAGCAAAAAAATAAGGATGAGCGGGGATGACCTAGGATGAACCTTCAAATGCATGTTACTCCAAGTGAAGTCTCGTGATGCCTAGAGAATCTCAAAGAAGAAGATGAAGAGCCCACAAACCTAATCAATTTGTATGTATTGGGTCGAGGGTGGGATATATAAGGAGTGGATGCTCGTTCACCCCATTTTCTCCTCTGGAACGCAATCGCACCAACCTTCAATTATTGCTTTGTTATTTTTGTTTGCTTAGCTTTATTTGTTTTCCTTTATTTGATTGTGTTTACTCTTTTAATGTTTGCATGATTAGAATTTGCATGCTCTTTCTAGGTCTGTTGGTGATTTGTGCTTGACCTAAATTTTTTGCAATTTTGGCATGCTAATATATTTTCTACCCAACCTAACAATTTAAATAAAATCAATTAAGAATTCAAAACAAAATCAATCAAAATCCTTAAGAGACAATCAATAAAATTCATTAGAAAACTTAGAAATAACAAAATCATATGCATTGCATACTACATTCTTTTTTAGGCACTTCACCCATTACATGTAAAGGAGAATTTGTGCAGTGAGGATAATTGTCTTTCCTCGAAAAATCTGCCTAAATTTTATTTAGATGTTAATTCTGAATTTAATGCATACATACATATATTGTTGCATACCTATTGGCATTCAAAATAAATCAAGACAAATAAATAAATAATTATAAAAAATAAAATATTGCATTAGTTCAAAGCATTGCACATCATCATACTTAGCTTGATTCTAGTAATCGAGTTATAAGATATATTTTTTCCTAATGAACAACAGTACAGCCTATATTACATTTAATTTGACTAGATCATATGATTTTGAGACGACTATATGGGTTTAGATGCTAAAAATTCTTTCCAGGTATGATTATATGTCCAATAGAGTCAGACTTATTTCCTTCCTAAATAGGATTGAACACTAAAAATCAATGATATTTTGTTAAACTAGGTTTGAGACCCTATAGCATAGTAGATTTGACCATAAGTTTAGGTTCTGAAGTAGATTGTTTCACTTCACCTCCTAGGTATTTCTTCGACATTATGTCGTTACAATACAAGTCCTAACATAAATCGAATAACTCTAATAAAATTAAATCTTAAATTCAAAAATGTAAAGTCCAACCATAAGAATGTTGGAGTGCTACATAACTTCTCAGTATCTGAGCATTTTCTACATTTTCTTTTGGATTCTAAAAAGAACAACTCCAATTTGATCATTTTTGGTTGTAATTCAAATTAACAATCTTTAAAATCAAGCTTTAAAATTTATAGGTATGTTATCGTACTCATGCACATTAAATAATAAATGAAATGATAAACGTGTATCTTTATGGTACAAATGATAAATGTGTATCTTTATGATAGAAATGATAAATGTGTCTTTATGGTACAACATAATAAAGGTTTTGATGGTGCTCTTAAGATAACTCCATAAAAGAAAAAGAATAATGAAAGAAAAATTGTAAAAGATTAAAAACGATGAAAATATAATTGATTAAGATACAATAAATAATTTTCTAAAATGAAAAATGTGAAAATTACTTTAAAGTTGATCAGCATGCTCATTTGAATCATCATTTTAGGCATTTGCATAAAAAGTTAATGCACAGTAGATAGCAATTATTCACCAAGTTTCTTAAAATTTAATTTGTTCTTTAAATATCATTTTTAGGAAGATTTACTAGATTGATATGTCTAATAAAAGAGGATTGGTTTATACGAGGAGAGAAACTTTGCATGATAGCAGAGTTTGTTTTTATGTTATGTTGCTTTTACTGTAAAACTTGGCATGATCTAATCCTTTTATGGCCAAAACTCACTCACACTATAATCTCTCTACATTCTCTAATACATCCTCAGTCTTCAAGCTTACTTTAAGGTTAGTTTGCTTCTCTCATTCTCCATTCTCTATCTAAGAGGTCAACTAGGCCTACTATAATCCAAAGTCATTTAAGACTCCCTCTCTCTCTCTCTCTCTTTGTTCCAATGGGCTTCATCTATATCTATAGTATTGTTACTTTCCAAATAGAATATTAGATCCAACAAGATGCATATGCATAGAAATACATTATATATATATATATATATAGAGAGAGAGAGAGAGAGAGAGAGAGAGAGAGAGATTAAAACACTGCCCCATCTGTTTCCCTTCTATCTTTTTTTTTAGATTGCTTTTTGTTAAAATTATTCTAAGTTCATCTGTGAGTCAATTATAAATTATTTAGAGAAACATTTGTTTGTGCATGTTATTGGTCAAAGGCCGATGGGCAATGCGGCGCCCATTGGATCTTAACAGTTTGAACATAAATATAATTTTGAGAGAGCATGGAGAAAGCAACTATGTACTGGAACGTATTGTGGTTGCTGCTACCTTCTGTCGCTTCAAAGGGAATGCTGCATATGTCAAATTATCTCTCCTAGGGATCCTCTTCTTATGTCGAGGTAAGTGGAAGATCGATGCCAGGGGAAGCAAGCAAGAGCTGTCCAATGATAGAGCTGGTTCAGATATGCCTCTTTGCCCTTCATTTACCATTGATAAATCAGATCTATGGTCAGGTTGCTTTGTAGTTTCTTCCTGTTCAAGAAAAACAAACAAGTCCAATATCAAACCTCATGAAAATAAGGAAATTAACTTGAAAATAAATCATAGTTAATACATGACAGCTTAGTTTACAATCACGGTAAAAAAAGAATGACAACTACAGAAGAACTGCATAACAGGAAGAAATAAATATTTAAGTCCATCAAGGTCAAGTAATTTGAGCATTGAAAGCAAAGTAAGAAGTTAGTTGGTAATGCAAGTATGGTGGAGTTCAGCTGAAGATATTCTTATTCCATTGTTGAGCTAAGAGAGTGCATCCGCATTCTCCCAAATAAAACACATTAATAAGTATAGTTGAGTCATTCACTAACTTGCCGCTAAATGAGTACAGGCAATTATCATTAAGCTTTATACAAAATATATGCGAGGGAGTATAAACTAAAAATATATAAAAAATAAAATAATTACCAGATTTAATTTTAACAGAGAAAGTAAGATTAGTATTTCTTTGGATGAGTATATTGCCGAAAATTCAAATATTTTACACCATTTAACCAAGAAACATAAATATATTTCAAAAATGAAGAGCTGAAAGATCTAGAAATGCAGACATTATCATAGACAATTGCAGATAAGTTCAAGCACTTTTCCATTATTTGAGGCTAATCTTATTATTTAAAACCAATATTGCTTGTGGACAGAACTTCTTGCTAATCTTTTATCAATTGAGCAATGATATAGGTTGGCTTACACAAATGGTTTAATTTAAAATATTCATGGATTGTAAAATTCAAGCATGCGGTGGTAACAATAATCAATTTCAAATTTCTTTTTTAGGGATGTTATTCAGAATGACCACAAATAATACTCTTTAAAAAAACTAAAGACAAATATTCTGGATGTTTGCATATTTGCCGGATTGAAACGAAAATATGTCCCATGCTACATTCATACTCAAAAGCCTAATAACTGGTTTCACAAGAATCAGGTTTTTAGGGACTACAGCAACAACAACAATCCTTTATCCCACTAAATGGGTTCAATCAGGTTTTAGGGACTGTGTGAATTTAAATGTAACAGAAACGAAAATGAATTTGATAGAACGGTTGAAAATAATGAAAAAAAAAACAAATAATCTGGAACCTGAGATTGAACGCTTGTAAATAACAGAGAAATCATCATGTGAAATAACCTTTTTCATCTTAATGGCAGCATATCTTGTATTCTTAAACCACTTGTCAATCTGTAGCATGAGTAATAAATAAAATGCATCATATTTCTGCAGGCATCCCGACGAAATTTGAAAGAAAATAGTTGAATCTAATCAATCATCAGAGCCAAACCAACTCTGATTACTTGCATTGTATTCCAAAAAAAAAAGGTTATAATCCATTTCCATGACATCTGCAAAAACTAGAATAGATTATGCTAATGTTGAAATTAAATAAAAATAGGAAAAACAATGTACATATCTTCCAAATACTCCTTACTAAAAATCTAATACCCAAGCAAAAAGAAGAAAGAATTAGCAAACCTTTGCCGCACTCAAATCATTGAGAAAGCAAAAAATTCCAATTGTAATTTTGTTTATACTCTTCAAAATTAACTGGGACATTGTAAATAGAAGTAATTGGTGTTAGTTTTGTAAACAAACAACATTTTGAGTGTTGCACAGAAATGTTTTCCAATAAAGTAATAAAGAAATAAGATTTTGAGTTCTGTTAAAAAATCCCAATTTAACTGAAGAATATGGGTACAAAAATGACTTGGCTTTGCCTCATGTTGGTTTCATCATATTGACATAATATAAAGCCTCTTACATCACTTGGTCCAAAGCTTCAGCAGCTAATGAAGAAATTTTGGATTCACGATTACTTTCAACTTCATCAAGAACATTAGATAAATGACTCAAATGAGGAAAGAAATCCATGAACTTACGATAAATCAAAAGGGGAAAAGCGAGTAAAAAATGTTGGTACCTTCTCAACTGATATTCCCAATTGCTTTGAAAGGTTCTCCTTGACAGGCCTAGAAGGAAGTTCATTTTCATGGAAAATTTGTCGAAGCTTCTGGTAAGAGCAAAATGCATTAAAGCACTAAAACCAGCTTATCAACATAGATGTAAATTCTTATAACAATACTTGCAGGTTAGTAAACATAGTTGCCTACATTTGTTAAGGAACTGACAAGAAGCGCGAACTTAAAAGTAACACTATTTTTGTGCAATATTGTAATAAATCATTTATTTCCATATACCACCGAAAGATTGCACTACAATGAATATTATGTTTAGAAGGATAGTAAGAAAAAGGTTAACGGCCATAAGGTCCCAATGTTTCTCCGCCCTCAATCCCATTTAACAACCGTAATGAAAAAATAATAATAATATAAACAAAAAAAAGCAGCAAAAGTGCAAGAATAGTGATACTAGAGTTACTCAAGGAAAAATAAATATTATTACTTGAAGCAAATAAGTGGTTACAAGATCACAAAGAAAAAGAAATACAACAAAAATCGCACAACACAGACACCCAAGTAGGGTTTGTTCACGGCGGAAGGAAGAATGCAGTAAGGTGCTGAGGTTGGAGAAAGGAGGTGGATAGGGTGGTTTGATGAAAAAGGACATCAGATGGGAGGACTGCAGCAAGGAGACAGCAGATGGGGAGGGCCAGCGGCGAGGAGACAACAGCTGGAAAGGGCTGGCGGCAAAGAGACAACAGCTGGAAAGGGCTGGCGGCACAAAGATAGCAGCTAGGAGGGCTGGCGGCAAGGAGAGCAGCTGAGAGAGATGGCCTGCTGCAGGGAAACAAAAGGGAGGCGGTGTCCGAGTGACGGCAGCAACCACGACGACAACTAAAACAAGTTGTAGGCAAAAGAAACATTGCCGGAGGGAAATCGAAGATAAACATTCCCGCAGTATCGAACTACAGCTGGAGCACCCTTGGGATACGGTCACCACCTCGGATGAGTTACAGCCATAACAACTCCTTTTTAGATACAGCCCTAGAAGAAAAACATCGGCAGCCTACAAATTTTATGAACAAAAAACATACAAAAAACTGACCTAAACATGCAGAAATAACAAATATATAATCCTAGGGTCAAGAGGATTGGGCCCCACTCCGAATAGGAAGGAAATCCACGAAGAGGAGTGCCAACCGGTCCAAACCGTGAAAGCTCCCGACATTGTAGTAGGGATCCCAAATGGTGCCTCTACGGAACGGCTCCAGCAACAGACTTTTGGAGTTGAGGGAGCTTCAACCTCATCCATTGAAGCTTCTATTTGCACGTTGAATTGTTGTAATCCCCCATAGTTGAATGGTTTTCGATTGCGTTGATATGAGAACCAGGATCCCACCACCGGTGGCACTAATTCCAAAAATACTTAAGGAGCTTTCCTCACTTGCAAGCAGTGATTCATATCAATCCATCTTTACTGAATTGAATTGGGTATGCATGTCACATATATATTGTTGAATCCTCCCAAAGCAACTTTAGGTAGACTCAACCTGATTTGAAGTAATCGCAACCAAAATCTCCCAGAATGGTGGCAACTCTAGCGGTAAGCTATCAATCAGAATGTCCTAAAACTTCCTTTATACGGAATGCCTGTGTCTACGACCGGCTCTTCTATCTCGCAGTCCTTTGTCAACACCAATATTGATCCTCCTGAGATTTCTCTACTAGCATAAGCACCCAAAACCTCAAACACTGCAGAAAAGTAAGAGAATGATATGTTTTCCATCATCCGTTAATGAGTAGGTGTTCATGTACCTATCATGTTGGGTCGATGATCATACAATCATGGTCTCCCTAACAAAAGATGACCATATCGCACTAGACCTGATCTTGCAACTTGCTTCCAATCGAAAATTTTACGAAACACCTCCTGTTAATGACAACACTTTTTTTTGTCAACCATGTTAGGGAATACGGTTGAGAATGCCTCTAATTCATGAGGCTCAATTTATTCACCATCTATGTAGATTTCATGTTATTATTGTTCCTTACATCAATGATGATACTGCATACCCTTCTTTTCATAGTGCAACTAGTGTAGAATATGTTGTGATGAAGCCACTGTTATTCCCTCGTATCCTCGGTTTGTAGGACAAGTTGAACCACGAGCATCTCATCCTAATTCGATGGATGATGGTACTCCTCACATTGTTCTTCAGCTGTCTCTTCTTCGCTAACTTCTTTCATTGCACCGTACTCGGTGAATGACACAACTCAATTAGTTGAACAATTGAAAGCGAGTGTCGATCCCATGGCATCTGAAACATTTCCCATAAGAAAGTGTAGTGGGTGTGCTACTCTTTTCAGGCTTTTTCTCTCTCGGAGTGGCTATCCTACTCCTGACTAATCTCCTTCACTTCCTAAAGTGTGGTCCTTCTGAGGCCTCCAACAGTGGGTGGTTGTCTGACAGACGGTGGTTGTTTGCTTTTCTTTTGTTGTCTCTCCACTTTCAATGCTAAAGTCTGCCCATCCCTCAATATCCAATAAGGTTGCAGCTAGCCACATTATTGATGACAGGCTTTAGGCCTCCAAAGTACCTGGCACTTCAGCTTAAGCTACATAAATTCTGACATGTACTCCTCCACTGATAACTCCTGCTGAAGTTAGTGGAGCTTCAAGAAATATATTGACGAAAGTGCGGGAGTAGGTGTTGTCGCTGTATCTCCCGTTTTATCTTCTCTCAAGAAGTGATTTTGTCCCGCCCTCCTGTCAGTTTCTCCCTCTTCAGATTTTCTCACTGCAGAGATATATTCTTCCTCAATTTAATGGAGGTGAGCTTCACTTTTATATCATCAGGACCTTTTTGTATTCAAAGATCCGCTCAACTGTTTGTATCCACTAGAGAAAATCATTTGGATCTATTCTCCCCTCAAGAATTGGTAGGTCTACCTTCATACCCAGATCTTCATAACCTCCAATAGGCATGTCATCTCTTCAAAGATGCATTCTTCTTCAATTTAATGGAGGCAAGCTTCACTCCTATATCATCAGGACCTTTTTGAATTCAAAGATCCGCTCAACTTTCTATATCCACTCGTAAAAATCATTTGGATCTATTCTCCCCTTGAGATTTGGTAGGTCCACCTTCATTCCCAGATCTTTATATCCTACAATAGGCACGTCATCTTTGCATCTTCTAATAGGCACTCCATCTTTGTATTCTCTAACAGACACCGTCATTCCCTAAACCAGTTGAACCACGAGCATGTCAACCTCATTCGGTGTAAGATGGTACTTCTCACAATATTCTTCAGTTGCCTCTTCATCGTTAACTTCATCCACTGCACCCTGCTCAGTGAAGAACACAATTCGGCTCGTCGAGCAACTGTAAGCAATGTATCCAAAACCCATGCCATCTAAAATATTTCCTGACTAGGACTATAGTGGATGTGTTACACTTTTCAAGCTTCTTCAAACTCAGAGTAGCTATGTCCTGCTCCTGACCAATCTGCTCCACTCCCTGAGGTGCGGTCCTCCCGAGGTCTCCAATTATGGGTGGTGATTTGACTGGTTGTGTTTGCTTGCTTTGCTTCTGTTATCTCTCTATTTTCAGTGCTAGAGTCTGCACATCCATGTGTCCAATAAGGTTGCAGTTGGATGACATTACTGATGACAATCTTTAGACCTCTAAGTAACTGTCCATGGTGTGCTCATCTGACTCCTTCGACTCACACTTCAACTTAAGCTGCATAAATTCCGTAGTGTACTCCACTGGTAGCTCCTACTGTAGGTAGTGGAGCTTCAAGAAAATATCTCGACGATAGTGTTAGGTAAGCATTGTCGTTGCCTCTTCAGGTTATACCACCACAAAGACATATTCTTCTTTAGTGTAATGGCGGCGAGCTTTATTCTTATATCATCGGGCACCTCTTTGTATTCAAGGTTAAGCTAGCAGTGTTTTCTATTTTGGTTTTAAAAAATCTTGGTCAGCAAAGAATATGAAAGGTGTGATTAATGCGTGTAGTTGTAATATAGTGCATGTCAATCAACATAAATGCTTGCATTATGATATCCCACAGAAATAAAAATCTTAATCCTCAATCTACTTGATGGATTACTAAAAACTCTAAGGAAACCTATGCAAAACAAATATGAAGAAAACACCCTCATTTTGATTTGAAGGTGGGAATTATGAAGGAAAGGTCCAAATATTGGGATACATGATAACTAAGAAGTTTAGCTCTCACATTACCTAGAGCATTATCTAGAAAGGAAGGAAACAAGCTATTGGATCATTAATCGGTTTTTCTCGCTTTGCTCTCCCTTTACTCACCGCAACAATCCTCTAACAACTTAGATATCAACCAGTTCTATCCTCTAGTAAAGAGTTCAAAGCCACTCCCTTTGGGACAGCTTTCTACATGTTTTACTTCTCAGACCTCCAACACAATTTTGTTCGGGGAACTGCTTTCTTACTTCTTTTAGAAATTTTTGTGGTAGAAATTTATTTTTTTCAACTTAAACTCTTAAAATGCAGTGGTTGCCAGAAAGCAACAATCTGACTTTTTGAAAATAAAATAAGTTTGTAATAGTTATCGCAACTTTTTAAAAAGAAATTTCTTTCCTAGTAGCTTCATAGCAGCATCTGTCCGAAACAGACCCTCAATCTTTGCTAAAATCCAAAAAAGATTGTCAGCACGCTTAATTTTAGTCTTTGACCTAATCTTTAGCATCATTCCAGACACAAAATATCTTCCATTGACCAGTCCATCACAAAGAAAAAAATAAAATCTACTGTAAGAAAAAGCCATAGATTAGAATTACAATCCACATAAAAATAATTCTTAGATTTCAACCATAATAATATTTTTAATTCTTCTATCCATCTAAGCCAAGTTGCAATTAAAAATATAGGAAAGTGTCAATTCGCATTAGGAAGGAATTTATTTCCTTTCCTTAGAATATATTTCACTAATTATATTTCCTTTATAGATATTCGCTTGTGTGTGTGTGTGTGTGTGTGTGTGTGTG
>NEWO01000026.1:3316736-3331460 GCA_003013225.1 Phalaenopsis aphrodite
TCAAGCATGCGGACTGCAAAGCGGATCGTCTGCCTTGACCTTGCTATCGAAGGCTTCCCAAGGACTCCTCCCCTAAGCATGAGCTACACGTGCTTATGAGAGAGATGAGCAGCAGTGAAATGCTTCTTCAAGCATGCGGACTACAAAGCGGAACGTCTGCCTCGACCTCACTATCGAAGGCTTCTCGACGACTCCTTTGCTACCTAGTATGCTTGTCTGTGTCCTCGCTCATCACATTGCATCACGGTCTTTGCCGCCTCTGCTCCCAAAGCTATCAAAGGTCTGCAGTTGTGATCTTCTGTCTCTTCCGTTCAAATAGACCCGAAGGGAAAATAGTTCTACTTTTCCTCCAACCACGGCCCGCATCTTCAGCTCGAAGACAATGTGTCGTCTCCTCACAGATGCATCATCCGGATCTTACCGTTCGAGCATAATACTCAATTCTATCTATCTTTTCCGTTTGATGCTTCGTTCAAACAGTTCAAGCTTCGATTCACTAAAGTTGTTCAAAATACATTAATTTGTTGCAACTATGGTTCAAAGCCTTTTATCAAAGAATAGAAATCTCTAGCTACCGTGATCAATCTGTCGAGCATACCAAGGTACAGAGATCTAAAATTTCCACCGAGTGAAACCCAATTAGTAACATCAGTTGTCCTCTCACGAGTCGCTGATTACAAAAGACCTGAACATCTCTCATAATTTGTCAAATGTGTGGTAATCGAGAATTGCTCATCTCCTCCAACTTCGGTTCGTCGATCCAGCCGTGCAGTCAAGCTAAGGGTCCTCTCATTTTCGTCCACGCAGCAAGTCTTCTCGAGTAGGGCTTCACAATTTTATCATAGCCAAACATAACATGGCCTCATAATCTACTTCATCGGAAATCACATCAAGATATGATTTTACATCTTCAGTCCTTATCATATTTTTCAACAACAATTCAGAATTCAACCCATTCACCATGGAATAAATTGACGTGCTTTATAAAATATTTAGTAATAGTTCAAGTTCTGTACAAGCATAACAATCCTCTGTCAAGCAACCTATCAGCCTGTTAGCACCCCAAGATGTCTTATCCTATACTTTTAGTGTCTAAAGCAATAAATCAAAATCTTGGATGGTTGAGTCTAAATTCTTGGATCTTAAATCATATGATTGTAGACACTAATATCATCAAAAATTACAACCCATGTATCGGTTATTCTTCAGTCTGAATAGTTGATCGCTCGTCCTCATCAGTAGCAAGATTTGCGTCAATCGAATTCACAATGGATCCTCACCTATACTCTGTGCTTTATGTTTCACAATTAAATGCAACATAATCTCAATCAAAAAATTTACTCGTGATCGAAATGTATGACTAAATATTATTCCAGTTATTGCGATTGTTAAATTGTGGATTCGAGGAAGGTGGTTGATAGTACTGAGATACATGATGGTCTATACTTGCTCAAAGAAAATAACTTCATCGGTAGATAATGTCATCAATCAAGTCACATATTCTAGTCTAATTCAAATCCTGATTTAGTAGAAATTCAAGTCATGTTGAGTAATTGTCAATTATCATCTTGGTTATCTAAATTTTGCATACATGGAAAAGATGTTTTCACAATTATTTATCATTAAAAAATCCAACCTTTATAATGTGAAACTTGTCAACTTACAAAAACTATCAGATATGTATATTCCAAATTGCAATACACATGCATTCACATCATTTTTCTATAAATGGGGCACGATAGTTTGTTTCATTCATAAATAATCACACAAGAACAACATGGGAATTTCTCATGAAAGAAAAAAATTGAAACAACCACTATATTTCAATCATTTTATTCCATTATCTTCACACAATTCCAAAGAAAAATTCAAATTCTTAAAATTGATTATACCAAAGAATACTTTAGTCCCATTCTTAGTCCTTATCTTTTCAAGCACAGTATTATCCATATAAGTTCTTGTGTAGATATTCTTCAACAGAATGGAGCCACTGAAAGAAAAAAATAGACACTTAGGTGGCCCATATCAGTATGTTATGTAATCACGTGCCAAAACATCTTTGGGGGGGAAGTCATTCTCACAACTTCATATCTCATCAATAGGATGCCTAGTCAAGTCCTAAATTTTCAAATTCTCAGTAACGCTCCAATGGAATCCTACTTACACATTCACTCTTTTGCTTATGACTTATCATTGATGGTTTTTGATTATTTTGTTTTTTTTCAGATCCAAAACAACACCACACCAAACTTGATCTCAGGTCTCTCAAATGTCTTTTCCTCTGTTACTCATCTAATCAAAAAATATACAAATGTTATTTTTCATAGATGTTACATTCTTTGAGAATAAATATTGTTTTACCAAATTTAAAATTCAGGGGGAGAACTCGAAGGAATATAAGATTTTGGATTTTTTTGAAGATACTCCGATCATTTTTCTTCTAACTAAACAAAATCTTGTCCCTCAACAAGCTTTATTTGTCTCAACTCCATTTGAAGAATCAAACTCTGCCATAGAAACAATCACAATTGTCTCTAGTCCACCTCAACATGTCACCTATAATTAAAAATTGTATCTACACTAGAAGAAGAATGACTACCAAGCATGTAGAAGACACCATGCAGACTCAAGATTATCAAAAGCCAAAACCAAGTCCTGATAGTTATAATGGTATGGATTTCTCAACTCATAACTCTCTTATAGTGATGGTTGAGGGCTTTAATCAACCAATTGCACATAGGAAAGATATCCGAGAGTGTACTGATCATCCAATTGAAAGAGATGTAGCCTATGGGAAGTTGTTGCCATCTTACAAAGCTTTTGTGAAAACCCTTAATAGTGTGCATATTTCCAACCCTATCCAATAGGCTCTAAAGGTCCCAATAAAAACAAGCAGTTGAGGAAAAAATTGAGCTCTAGAAAAGAACAACACATGATACTTGCAAAGTTATCTCATAGAAAAAATCCAGTATGTTGCAAATTAATATTCACGATCAAATATGAAAGAAATGGAAGCGCAGAGAAATTCAAAGCCATAGTGGTTGTCAAAGCTTTCACGGAGTCATACATGAATGACTATCATGAAACATTTGCAGATGCTGCCAAACTTGATATTGTTAGGGTATTATTATCTCTTGCGGTAAATCAAGTTTGATCTTTATACCAACTTAGATGTCAAAATTGTCTTCTTTCTTGGCAACCTTGATGAATAAGCCAACATGACTATACCTCCGAGCTTGGAAAATAAGTCGAAGAGTAAATTGGTTTGCAAGTTGATGAAGTCCTTATACGGCTTGAAGCAATCTAATCATACTTAGTTTGGTAGGTTTGCTAAAATAGTGATTACAAACGGATATCATCAGAGTCAAGTTGATCAAATATTGTTTGTTAAATCCAATTTTTAAGGAAAAATGTTATTCTCATAATATATGTATATAATATTATCTTGACGAGTGATGATTTAGATTAAATTATCAAACTAAAAAAGATACAACAAAAATTGAGATCATTGACCTAGAAAATCTCTGATATTTTCTAAGAATGGAAGTGGTTCGGTTTAATGAGGGAATTGTCATTATCCCAAAAGAAGTACATCTTAATCCACTGACACACCTATGGATTAAAACAAAAGAATTAAAATCAAAACATAACATTGCACACCAGTTGACCAAAAAAGATATTAAAGACTTGTGGACAAATTACTTTACCTATCATACACAAAACATGATATTGCATACTCAGTCAGTATAGTAGGTCAACACATAAATACCTCAAATTAAGATCATTTAGAAGCAATGAACAGAATTCTGAGATACTCCTAGAGACGGTTTGTTATTCAAAATATCTGAAAACCGTGATATAGAGACATATTTAGATGCTAGTTGGGCACGAGATGTAGCTAGTAGGAAAATAACCACTAGATACTATTTATACAACTAGGGTAATCTCATCACATGAGAAACAAAAAATCAAGTTATTGTCTCTTGGAGTAGAGCAAAATCTGAATATCATGCTCTTAGACTATGAATAAGTGAGGAAATATGGATTCAAAAGCTATTAAGGGAACATAAGGCTAAGATGTGAGACAATTAAAATGTTCAATAATAGCCAAACAACTATTAGTATAGCCAAAAATCACATATATCATGCACAACAAAACATATTAAGATTGATTGACACTTAAATCTCTCAGTTATGTTTCTACACGACTTCAGATTGCTGATATTCTTACCAAAATACTACCAAGGGTCAATCATGATGAATTGAAGTCCAAGTATGGTTTGTACAATATATATAAACTAGATTGAGGGGGGTATTGGAAAGTGTCAATCCGCATTAGAAGGGAATGTATTTCCTCCTGTGGAATATATTTCACTAATTGTATTTTCTATATTAGATATTTTATTTTTCTATTTTTCTTATTTTGGAGGTTTTTCTACTTTGTTTCTTTTCAGTATGATATATATGTGGCAAACTGTAATGTATGGATTGGAGCAAGAAATAATATTCATTCCTGATTTCTACAAAAAATATATTTTCAAAACCAAGCAGATGAAGGAATTGAACTTTTTCTTTTACACGTCTTTCATCCTGCCATCTTTTTCCTTGATTCCTTCGAAACAAAATGACAAATGACTGGATAGGTCTTTCCAGCACACCAAAATGTTAAATCAAATTACGTAATGAAATCTTATATAACAATTTTTTTTAACATCAGTCATTAACTTACCTTCAGGTCATCCCCATCTTGATTTTAAATATTATAAATTTATAAAAGGTTAATGCTTAATGATAAATCCAATAAAAAGTGGCCTACTTATGATTACCTCAATAGCATCAGGAGGGATCCTAAAAAAGGATCTCTTATTACATGAAAACATATCTCCCAATGCCATTGTCACATGATTGTCCTTCTCACCATCTGCAGAGGAAATGCCAAAATCAGATCCAATCCTTACTTTTTTCTTCCTATAAGGACCCCAGTCTTCATCTTCACTTTGTTCAACACCTTCATTTGGCTCCTTCCCAAACATTTCCTATAAATAGACAACAAACAAGCACAAATAAGTAATTTAGTATTTTAAAAGGCTAGGAGCTTTTTAGCAAAGCAACATATCAGCAGTCCTCAATAGAAGCAACGAATTAATAAAATTACAATATTTTTTTCAATTAATATGTTTCACTTTATCAATTTTCTGAAGAGATGCCTTGTTTATTAGCCCAAAAAAACAATTTTATGCTAATTTATCATCAATGCTTTCAAAAAAATAATTGGGGGTTATTTATGGTATTAACAATTAATATCAAACAAAAGATAGCAATCAATCAACCAACACTTGCAATATCTAATAGGAAAGAAAAGTAGCAGACTTCAAACTGATCAAAATAAAACCATTGGAGTAAAAAATCAAAGGTATATTAGAGAAAGAATGGCACATCAAGCCACTGACATCATAAAGTTTCTTGTAGTCAACATCTCTTCGCTGCCTGCGGTAGTTTGTGATGTCATCAACTGATTCACCAGAATCCAAGCAACTGATGAAGTTCAATGATGCATCAGAAGCAAAAATTGAGTCAATTGAACAGCATGCATCATCCGAGAAACTCTGCTCAAATTCTTCTTGGGTGATGTCCGGGCAATAATCTTCATCCCCGGAATCATCAGATGGCCAATCCTCAACAGCATTAGGGCACGCTCCTTCAGCATCAGGACCAACAATTGCCTCCTTAAATATGTCCTATTAAAGCAGCAAGCAGATATAGCAACATGAGGAAAAAAAGAATGAACTTTTCGCTTGAGGTAAAGTTACCTCGCAAAAGATGAATAGCATTCTGTCATCACTACCATATGCTCACCTCCCAGCTACTATTCACAGTGAAGCAGGTGCCAAAGTGTGCATTTATGGTATCAAGAATTTCCATCTTGCAATTGCAAACCTTGCAAAGCCAACCTTGATCTCCAGGAGGAACTGAAGTTATGGTCTGACATCAGTTCTTAAATCAGGTTGCCTTACATAATAACAACTACCTTATTGTCTAAAATATATTCAAGGGAACAAAACAGCACAGGTTCAAGCTTTTTGGGAACTAACAGAGTAGTAAAATTCCAAGAAAAGGCACAAGCATTATTCAGAAAGAATGTGAAATTAAAAGAAAAATATGAATTGAAAGCATCATGTTGCAAGTAAGCTAATAATCATAACAAACTTTTTTAGAAAACCCCTTTCCAGTGGTTAAGAAATCACGGACTTCATTAGCCTTATCCCAATTCTTTGTTCTATGCATAATTTATTTAAAAGATCCCTCGACAACTTTTTATGTGATTTTCAGCCTCATTCCTACACCAAATTGTGTTATACCATTGGATCCACAACATCTATTGCATTCATTGGTATGTTGGTCACCATTTACGCGTCCAACGAACCTCCTATAAAATGAGGTACACTGATATCGCCACAGTTTTACCTCAGCATACTTAACTACAAATACAAAAATATTAGTTTATTTCTAGAGCCTGTTGATGTTGGAGCTTATCGGGCACGGCGCGGTCCAGCCCTTCTATCTCCCTTTTCATATCCTTTTCATATTTTATTCCTTGCCTAGTCTGACCCTTCATTTTTTAGCATTTTCGTTGTCTACCTCCTTCCTTTTCCATCATCTTTCTATTTCCATTCCCAACTTATTCTATCTACTCTTTCTCATTATATAGGTGTTGTTTACTTTAATTAGGGTCAGTTTTTACCTTCCAGATTTCAGATTTCTGTCCAAGCCAGTCATCGGGCTTGTTTCCCCTTCCAGGGCTCTATCCGAAGACGAGGAGGTGCTCCAGTTGTAAGTCGCTCGAAGTGGTGATCTTCTCCAAACCCATGGAGATACCTATCTTCCCCAAATCCCCACTTAGTCTAGCTTCTATTTTCCCTGTCTCCGGCCCTATTCCCCACTCCCTGATGTTGCCGCCACTCCTAAAGTACTCCCACTTGCTGTGGCAAGACCTCCCCCCCCCCCCCCTCTCAGCCTGTTGTCGTCAACCCTCCAGCCTCCCAAGGGCTGACACCTCCCTCTTCCCTGTTGTCCTGAAGCCGCCGCCCCTCCTCCCTTTCAGTGCTGCAACCACGCCATTCCAATCATACAACTGCGCCCGCAACCCCCAACCAACTCCTCTACCTGTTGTCCAACCGCCATCCACCACCTCCTCCATTACCCTATGATGTCTTTTATATTTGTTGTCATTTATTTTTTGTTTTGAAAAGTTTTCATTATAACCAATTTCAATTTTAGAAATAGTGTATTTCTATTTTTATTGTGATTTAGGTACTCTGGTATCATTTGGTATCAGAGCTGGACTAACCCTAGTCCTATCCTAGGGTTTCCTAGCATCCGTCTTATCCGTCCACCAAAAATTTTCTTTCATTTTCCCAAACCATAGCCAACACTTTGACCTAAACCTAATTTCCCTTTGCTGACTTTCAAAATCAGCAACCCCAAATAAATTTTTTGACGCCATCGATTAGTCTTATACACCCTCTCTCACCTCCCAACCCTAAACCCCGGTCATGCCACTAAGAAGAAGCATACCCAAGCCTACCCTGAAAGAGATACAACAGGAGATCCATTGACTTCAGCATAGGCCTGTGGATATTAAAGATGAAAACCAGGGGGAAATTACCCTCGACAGTGATCTGGAGAGTCGTAGAGGCGAAAGATATGAGATTTTTTACCCCTTCCATAGGGAGGATTTTAGTGATGAAGACGAAATGCTACAAGGCTTTGGAATCTAGTATTAGAGGACGCTGAGAGAGGTCATATATGGAGAATGTGAGAAACTGAAGATGAAGAGAGAGAGACAGTGCCAGCTCCTACCAGCTTACTAGACAGAATGTGCAGACGCTAACTTCAGAAGGGAGAGACCACATCACCGAGCGAGCACCCCATCTAACAGGCAAAGTTCAACCTCAGGATCATACAACCAGAGTACACCCAAGATGACCACATCAAAGAAAAATTTAATTCAAAATGGCGAGCAGGTGGAACCAATCTGCATCCCTAAATCTATCACAACCAGGAAGTGTTGTCAGTGCCACAGATTTGGGCATAGTTAATCGAATTGCACAACCAGTAGAGCGATCGCTTTTAATGATCAAGGAGCAATTGAAGAAATAAACAGTAATCCGAAAGAAGATAAAGACTTCAGAGAGGATTCTCAATTTTTAGCCAATAAGGAAGAGACATTATCGATTCCAATTGAACCCAAGATAGAGATACCAGCTGAGGTAACAATATCTATTCTAGAAGGTAGTGACTATGATGTAATGGGCATTCCAACAAAGTACAAGATTGTGGTGCCTCGAGTTACCATTTTGTAGGCCTTAATAAGACCATCAATAGAACTGACCTTAGATGTCCAAAAGGGCCATGAGTTTGAGGAACCGATATCAGACTCAGGACAACACCATATAAGAGAAATTTAGATCATTCATATCTATAGACTCATTTCTGAGTTGCCCTTATTGAGGGAGGTCAATCAAGGTAGAATGTGGGCCCTTTTGTGCCACGTCGAGAAGCTTACATGGATTTATTCAGATGTTAAATTTAATTCAGTATGGTACTCATCAACAGATGTCCAAACAAGAGGGATGAACCTCATCGTTGAAATTTGTCTTAAGAGGTTGATGGGGAAGGAAATTCTTAAATTGAATTTAAGTCCTATCAGTGAAGAAAATGTCTCTCCTGAGTGGTTGCAAGTGAGACTAGAACAACCTGCTACAACTTTCATCCTAAAGTTAATTTTGCCTCGCATGCCTATTTATCAGTTACATTCCGTTGAGTACAAGTGGAAGAAACGGTTTTCAAACTTAAGGGTTCGAGAGTTAAATCGTAGAAACCTACATCTATATGCTGCTCTAGCTTAGGAAGTGCCAAAAAAGAATGCATACTTATTCTATCAAGACGTGTTGTGAAATAGTAACGCCTACAAGATCGACCAGTCATAGGACTACAATGTTTTTTATACGTTCAATGTTGTGGACCTGACTTCGTACTACAAGGATCCCGAAGTTTCGACAAATGAAGTCAAAGCTCCCCCAATCCCGGGAGATTGATGCGGGAGCTTGCAGGGAGGCAGTATTGTAGCTGCTTTAGTACCGCGGTCCAACGCTTCTACTCCCATTTTTTTATTTAATTCCATGTCTTGTCTAGTCGTTCCTTTTCTAGCATTTTCATTGCCTACCTCCTTCGTTTTCCATGACCTTTTTATTTTTATTCTCCATCTATTCTATCTACTATTCTTCATTGTTTATAGTTGTTTGTTTTGGTTAGGGTCAGTTTTTGCCTTCCAGCTTCCAAAGTTCTGTCCAAGCCAGCCGCCAGTGTTGTTTTTCCTTCTAGGCCTATATTCAAAGGCGAGGAAGTGCTCCGGCTGTAACTTGCTCGAGGTGACGATCTTCTCCGAACGTTCTAGGGGTGTTCTAGCTACAACTCGATCCAACAGGGATAGCTATCTTCCCCACATGTCCTCCGCAGTTCACCTTCTCCTGTTTTCCCCGCCGCCAGCCATACCTGATCCATGCTGCTCCACTCCTACAACACCCCCACCTGCTGCAGCAAGACCATCCCTCACTCCAAGCATGTTGTTGCCAGCCCTCCAGCCTCCCAGCCAGCTGACGCCTCCCTCTTCCCTATTGTCCTGTTACTACTGCCTCTTCTCTCTGCCTTCCAATGTTGCAACCATGTCATTCCAAGCCTCCAGTTGTGCTTGCAACCTACAAACAACCTCTCTACCTGCTGCCTAGCCACCATCCACCATCTTCGCCATCGTTGTTATAATCAATCTCAATTTCAGCAATAATATTTCTTTTTTTTTTGTGATTTGAGTTAACTCTGATATCTACTATACACATTGCTATTATTGTCCTGACAATTATATATGATGTACCACTTTTTTGTTACAAAATGGCATTTATTTGGAATTCGAGATGCCAAACCTAATTGACCCGATTGCTAATTTCCTCGCTTGCAGATGAAGGAAACTATTAAGACCAAGTCCGCAGGACTAGTTCTTTGTCATTTGCTGAAAGAGGGGTTTGAGACATTGGAACTTGAAATAACACAAGTAAAAATGAAACATAATATGTCTAAGAGAAAAGAGAAAAGCAAAAGTATGGCATTACTCCGGGTTGGCCATTCAAATCTTCTGAACTAGCGAGTTCCTCATGTAGTTGATGATGTTGATGTTATCTCCTTCAATAATGATACCCTTGGCTTCTAACATCCAATGTTGGATGACCTGCTTGAGCGAGAAAATGGCTTGAAGTTCGACGAACCCACGGTCCTAATGTTGTAATTGACAACCCATGACAATGAGTAGCTTCTTAGTTTCATCTCTCATAATCATACCAACACCAGCCATATGGTCCGGAAGAAGAAAACCATCCACATCAACCTTAACCAAACCGAGGGGGGCACCATGAGGGGAAAAGACAGTTTGTTCAAGTAGATAGTGTCTTAGTACTCCATAATGAGACAGGAGTGTGGCACCGTCGCTGCAATAATAGGTGTGGCATAGATTCTCCCATGTTTCTTGGCAAAGAGAGCCCTCCAACGGTCATAAATAGCATGGTCTAGTGGTGTTAGTGTCCTCATGGAAGCATTTACTCAAATAAAGAGAATTGTGTTATTAATTCAGGATTCTCAAACCTAGGCTAGTGGTAGTGGGACAACGTCGGTAGATAAATATCCTAGGTTGTTCCGAGATATGAGACCTACGTTATTTTCAAAAGTAGAAATGTCAGTGGAGGCTAACAATTGGCTATTAAGGAAAGAAAAGATCATTGACAGCATGTCCTGCCCTCAAGAGAAGAAAGTTGCATTAGCCATATTTGCTTTCGAGGGAGATGCGAAGAGGTGGTGACAGAGGCAGTTGTTGGAGAAGTTTGGGGAACGATACAACAGCCTGATCGAATGGGATGATTTTGTGATGATCTTCTTCGATTGATTTGTTCCTTTTCAGCCAAGAGGCAGATGCAAGATAATTTCATCAGGCTAGTGCAATGTGATCATTCTATCATGCAATATGAAAGTTGAATTCACGATGTCGTCTAGATATGTACCATAGTTGATCCCAAAGCAGAAAAAAAGTGTCACCTTTTTTAATATGGTTAAAGGATGTGCTTAGAAAACCTTTAATCCCTCAGGGCATTGAGAATTATCCAATTAAGATGGAGAGAACAAGGAGGATATTTATTGACTTACTAGCTACACAAAGGCATAGATATTTTTAGAAGAGGAAGGAAGATGAGAGGTCTAGATCTCTGGAGGCCACCCAGCCTGGGCAGTCAAACTTGAAGAAGCCTAAATACAAAAACATAGAGAGGAATGATTGTTGGACAGCAAAACACTCGTTTTTTTATGACATAGCAAAAAACATGACGAGATCATCCCCTACACCTTCTGTAGGCTCCAGAGGAGTTTTGGAAAACACAGGCAAGTTGAGTCAACAGGATAAGTTCCAACTCAGAGTAAACACTCCACGGCGTGCAATGTTGGGTGGTCTTTGCACTGACTCAGTAGGAAGTAAGAGACTCACCTGATATCATCATAAGATTTCCTTATATCAGCACATCTGTCAAATCTTTATTTATTATTATATTTTTATATCCTCTTCATTATAGGTATTGTATCTATCCAAAATAAATTAGTCAAAATTTTATTTGATACTGAGGCATCGCATTCCTTTGTTTCTAAAGAATTTGTGAGAACTAAAAAACTGAATAGTAAGGATGTATGATATATTATTAGTAACTTTGCCTAATCGGTCTATGTGAGCAAGAGGATCTGTAATTGAAGTTTGAAGGTGAATTTAGTAGTGTTACCACTAACCGAATTCTGAGTGATGCTAGTGATGGATTAGCTATCCAATCACTTTGTAAAGTTAGTCAAATTCAATATTTGTGGAGAAAAAGAATATAAATTTGCGAAAGAGAGAAGTTTATTCATGATAATATCGACTTTGAAGGCTTTCAAAATGCTAGCAAAAGGGTACCATGATTTTTTAGCCCTAGTCAATGACACTGTGAAAGAACCAATAATGTTAGAAGATATATCAATAGTAAAGGAGTACCCAGAGTCTTCTTAGTTGATTTGTCAAGTTTGTTTCCAAGAAGAGAAATAGATTTCACCATTGATTTGATACAAGATGCAGAACCAATAGCAAAGGTGTCTTACAAGATGAAAATCAAGGAGTTAAAACAACTAAAGAGTCGGTTGCAAGACTTATTAAAAAAAAAATTCATTAGACCAAGTATTTCCCCCTTGGGGAGCCTCATTGATTTTTATTAAGAAGAAAGATGGGAGGTTATGGTTATACATTGATTATAAAAAAATTAAACAAACTCACAATAAAAAACAAGTACTCGTTACCAAGACTTGATGTTCTTTTTTCACCACTTGAAAGAGACATTTATGTTTTCAAAAATTGATTCATACTCAGGTTATCATCAACTAGAAATCAAAGAAGACGAAAAAAAAACTTCTAATACCAAATATGGGTATCACGAGTCTGTGATGATGTCTTTTGGGTTGTTGAAAACCCATGCCATCTTTAATAGATTTCTAATTTTTTTCACAGTGATATGCATAAATTACAAATCTTCTAACATTATTGGTTCATAAGGTGAGCAAAAGGGTACTTTATGTAATCTTAAATGATGTGTTTTGGGTTTGTTGAAAACCCGTGCCATATTTCAAAATGCTAGCAAAAGGGTACCTTATGAACATAATTTTTAAAATTATTTCTAGATAGATTTGTAATTTTTTTATAGATGACATTTTAATATATTCTAGTAATGAAACTCATCATGCATATCATCTTCACGTCATTTTGCAAACAGTAAAGGAGAACCGGTTGTATCTCAAGTTATCAGATTGTGAATTTTGATTGAAAAGTATAGCATGCTTGGGGAATACAATTAGCAATGAGGATATCTCAATGGATCAGAATAAGGTTAAAATGATCATTGATTGGCCAAGACAAATCATTGTTATAGACATATAAAGTTTTTTAAGTTTGGAAGGTTATTACAAGAGATTTGTTGATTCTTTCGTATTGTAATGCATTAGTTCAAATTAACTCAAAATGTAGTGAAATTTGAATGAACTGATAATCGATGTGTGAAGCAATTGGTTAATCATGCAAATATATGTGTTGATCAAGTAATATACAAATTATGAGTTCGCGTATAGATCCCACAAGGAAACTTTTCAACTTTCTAGAAGAAAAAGTTCTAGTTTAATACACCATTAAGTCTAGTTTGAATTGTTCAGATTTGCAGAAGGTGAAATGTTCTAAAATTGTAATTTAGAACTAGAAAAATAGAACTAAGTTTTGCTAAAGCTTCTTTAAGATGAAAGATTCATGCTCCAGTGACACCGGTTTAATGAATCCTCATAATTTTTAATGAGTTCCTCACATTATTATTGATAACTGTTGACCTCACTTTGGGTGAGGGTTTTGGGTCTTTCCTTCAGTGACTAGGATTTACCTTAGGACTTTCCTAATGACTATATTAATATCTTAGAAATGGTATCCACCATCTCCTTAGACATTTCAACCAAGTCTAGGTTCTCTATGTTAGTTCTATATATGATCAATAATCTTTAACAAAAAGATTAGAGATTGCATAAGGAAACCCTGATGAGAATTCATATATAACCTATGGACCATAGGAAAGTCTTGCACTGTTTTACACATTTTTAGACTTCAATACATTGCATCATCATTCATAATCATCATGATCATTATAAACATTGCATTTTCATGTCACAATATTGCAATCATTTCACTCATGGGGCATTTAAATCAACATTTTGACCATTTCAATATTATAATTCTTCAAAATTCCTCAAAACTATCATTAAATCGCAAAATCCACTTCCAACCATTTGATATTATCATTTAGACCATTTGAAACCCAAAAATTACAAAAATACCCAGCTTTTCCAAAAATTACCAAAATGCCCCTGGACCCCCAAAATATAAAATTTTCCAAAATCTCCCAGAATCACCGATAAGTCCTAAAAATCACACTAAATCATTCCTTATGTCTTCCTGAGAATTTTGACTGTAATATTGTCATACTTCCGAATAACTTTTTGACACTTCGACACCAAAATAATGAATACTTAAAAATATTTCGGGGATCACAAAACATTCCACATTGATCTAAAATGGCCCCGAGCACTGTCGTTTGACTCCAAATCTTTTCCTGAACCACCTCGAGCATTTAAATCAACATTTTGACCAAAGTCGACCAAAATTACCAAAATACCACTCATGCCAAAAAATTCTCAAATCCTCCAAAATCATTTCAAACATCTCTAAAATTAATTTTTGGCCATTTTTTTGGTCGAATTTGACCAAATTCACTTACTTTGACCAAAATCGCCAAATTGAGCTTAACGTTCAGTCAAATACCTAAATTTTAAATTCAACATATCTAAATCTAATTTCAAATGAATCTAAATTCATTTAATTGACCCATGATCAGTTTTCAAAACGATCGATCGAGAACCAAAAATTCGACGAAAATTAAATTTGACGCATTTTTTAACCCAATCATCGGCGAGGTTGTCCAAGTGACCTCGAAATACGAAACGGATCACGCGAGTGCATCTGGAACGTCGATTTTGCCTAGGAGAAATGTTCATGCGGGAATGATAATAATAATAATA
>NEWO01000026.1:3331656-3359687 GCA_003013225.1 Phalaenopsis aphrodite
TATATATATATATATATATATATATATATATATATATATATATATATATATATATATATATATATTTATTTATTTATTTATTTATTTATTTATGTTTATCATATTAGACTCACGCATGCATACAACCTAATCTTCATGTCTCTCTTTCTCTCTCTCTCTCGGCTAGCTGTAGGATAAAAAAAATTTATAAAACAATATATCTCTCTTCCTCTCCTATATAAGGAAGGTGAACTCCTCTTCTAAAACAAGACCAAAACCTCCTCACACTATTTTCTCCTTCACGTTACACAGCAGCAGCTCCCCACCTCCTCCCTCGCCGGAAACCGCCAACGTCGCCGAAAAATCCGAAGTCGAGCTAACTTTTTATAGTGCCTCTCAAACCTTCTTCATCCTTAACGAAATTTGTAGCCCTTGACTTGGACAACCCAACCCACAACACCGCCGCCGCCGCCGCCGGAAAAGCCCTCTAGAGCTCACGGCCACCTTTTAATTTTGCACAAAAAACTTCCAAAACTCGTCCAAATTTTTATATTAGCCTTCTTAGGTCCTAGGAAGCCAAAGCAATTATTTCCCATCATTTTGGCGGTTGCTAACGCCTCCTCCAAGCGAGGTCAAGTCAACTCCGGCAAACTTCTAATCTGACATAAAAACAACATTAAACTGGTGCCACAAGGGCTTGGATAAGCTCAAGGAAGCTTACTTATTCAAATTTGATTGAGGACAAACCTCTTATGCTCAGGTATAAGTATTAAATCAAAATGATATCCTGAATTATTCTCCCTTCCAGATCGAAAAGTAGACCACAAAACACGCAAGTATCTATATGGATGTGATCTACTCTTCGAGCTAAACAAAATGAACTCAAGAACGCGAAATTTTGTTGAGAATCGGTGAAGAACGGAATCTGGGAAATTTTAGTCGTTGGTCCTCCGTGCGTCGCAACTCTCCGTGTCGCGGGCGTGAGGGAGATGCACTGTAGCGATTTTATTTATTTATTTATTTATTTTATATAAGAAATTATAACTAACTTTCAAAATTGCATAACTTTTTGTAGAAAACTTCAAAAAATAAATCAAAAGATGTTATGCTCAGAATAATGAGGAGAATTTTTCAAAATTGATATCATAATTTTTCATCAACTAAATATTTCTAAATTAATTTTTGAAGTTTTGGAGTATTTAAATCATAAAAATTAAAATATAAATGGAAAAAATATGAAAGTTGGCAGAGATATTAAATGGCTTGGAAACAATTTGTCTGATTTTTTCAAGTCATTTTAATTTCTCTGTAGGGAGATTTCTTTTTTTTAAGTGAAACGGGTCATTTTAAATAATTAAGAAAAATAAGAAATGTAAAATTTCAAATCCACTTTGATTTTGTTTTGACTTTAAACAGATCTTAGAAATCTTAAAACCATATTTAAACCATTTTAATAATCATAATTCACTAATTAGGGAGTAGGTTTGAGTTAGGATAGGTTAGTCTAACCCGAGCTTAAGCTAACCCTAGTCTAGCCTATTTAGGAATCATGTTGGTCTCCTAGCATTAGTGGGACTGATCTGAATTTATCCCCTTAGGGTGAACCCAATTTAAACCAATTACTTTATTAGCCAACTTCGGGGTTACATTAGTTAACCTAACCTCAGGTGTGTTAATCATAAACCAATAGGATTAGTTAACCTAAACCTTAGGTTAGTTAACCCATAGGTTAGTTAACTCTAATCCATAGGATTAGTTAAGTTTAAACCTTAGGTTAGTTAAACTTAAATCAATAAAATTAGTTAACCTAAACCTCAGGTCAGTTAACTCTAAACCTTAGGTTAGTTAACCTTAAATCAATAGGATTAGTTAACCTAAATTTTAGGTTAGTTAACCATAATCCAACCCTAATCTTTACGCTAAATAAACTTGAATCATAGTTTAGCCTTAAGCTAAACCTACCCTAAACCTTAGGTTAGAACCTAACCCATACGTAGAACATAGAAGAAAATTTTATGTATAACCTTAAACCTAAGTTAAACCTAAACCCCTCAACTTGAACAACAATTAAGAAATAAAATAAAACGCATTGGGAGGGGTAAAATTTACATAAAGCATATTAAAACTTAAACTTAAACCAAAACAAATGCAATAAAACTTTAAAGCATGGCTTTGAGGTTAAGTCAGTTTCAAAGTCGTCAACTTCACATAAGTAATAACAAGTGAACAAAAATAACCAAAATAAAACATTTAAAATCCGACAACAAGATGTAAGCAACCTAAAATATTTCAACCCTAAAATTGATAAAGTAACTTAATGATCAATTAAATCTTAATCACAAAGATCACTTAACGCAACTTAAACCCTTTTTTGTTCTGGTTCACGAAGATTCATTGGACGATGCATTATGTGAATGTTGACAATAATCTTTTGGTCTTCGTGGGCAACCACCTTTCGGACTAAGTAAACTAGGTCATCTGGCGACCCGAGACGACGGAGACAGAGACATCTTGACTAGGTTACCACTAATTAAATAATTCAAATTTAATAAAAATTTGATAAAATGTTGTTTCTTTATTTGCTCTATTTATTGTTTTATGTGTCTCAATACATGTTCTTTTACTGTTTTTATCAAACATAGAATGCATGTGTTAAGGGCAAATAATGAATAAATAAATTTTTTTTTTAAATTAGGGAGAACCTAGAAATCATAGCACTAGGGAATTATTTCGCTTAAGTGAACTTAGTCTTGGCCTAGGTTTGAACTATACTTTCACTACCCTTTAACTAATTCACTATAAAATTATCGAAACAAATAAAACTATTAATAATAAGATCAGAATACCTGAAGACTTGAAGACACTTGAACAAGGAGCTTGGAATAGACCTCGTAGGCAACTCCTTCAAGATCTCTCTTTAGTTTAAATAACAATCCTTAAGATTCTGAGGCTGTCTTTTATGACATAAAATATCTCTTTTTTTTAGGCCCCTGCATAGTCCCGATATGCAGCATGTCCTAACTTGTTTTAGGATTCTGAGGTAGTCACTCGACGTAAAACCTCTTATCTTTCTAGGTTTTTTGTGTAGACCATCATTACACCAACTTAAGCCCTAATTAATAAAACTGGCAAGAATTAACTGAAATTAATATCATCTTAAATTGAGTCAAATATTAGGATAGTTTGAGGGATTACCAAGAATCTACCATGGATCTTTGATCTCCCCTATTTGTCTTCCTTTGATTCTTAAAATAAAATCTTTCGCCTTTGAACCAATCCCTATTGAAAATTTCACAATCATATTCGTTGAAAACCCTTCCTTTTGAATTCATGAAAACAAGATTCCTGATTTTTATCGAGAGTTTTCTTAGGTGGCCCGTTCGCTTAAGATGTAATTAACTATAGTGACTTGCCCTTATAGGGAACTTAAAAGAACTCAGACTTAAAATAAACCATATTTGACTCACATATCGAATAGGGGAATCTGTCGGTCATCATGCAAACTTGCAGATCAAACGGAAGTCATTTATTTTTATAGTTTATTTAATTGAGATTATTATCAAGTAGTGTATTACCTTTCAGGGTGATACATTACTCATGATTAGCTCGATTATCCAAACTGTAGGAATTAATAAGATCAGTTTGACCCCATTTTCTTTAAATTAAAATACTAATTTCTAAATACTATATTACACTAAATTAAACCGCACCCAACCATATGGTGACCAACAATAACTAAGGACAAATCCTTCTTATTATATGTTTAAGTCATAAAGAAATTATTATTACATTTAAGGGGGGCTTAACCATGCAAGATTTCTCAGGAACCCTCTAGTCCCCTATCTTAGTTGCAATTTCCTACTGGCACTTTATCTATTCAATTAGGCTATTCTGTGTTAAATTACTCGTTTTTCTAAACGATGGTTGGAAATCCTAGATCATAAGGGACTCTAATTTTTTAATTGGACGTATCATAAGTAAATTAAGACTGAAAAGTTAACACATCAATATATCAAATCCAAAGCACAAAAAAATGTCAAGGGAGAAACTCAAGGATAAAACAACAAAAAAATCATATGACTTGCATCACACTAGTATGAAGAAGATTTAGCTATTATGCATAAGGAAAGAAAACATAAAGGCTTCCCTTGAAAATATTAAAGAACGCAGCGTAAGAAGGTACAGAAAACACAAACTCAAGCCAATCACTTTTTGTAATACATTGCAATTCTTTCAGTATAATGCAAGCCTTTCAAATTAGCCAATTCGTGAAATAGGGCACGCCTGCTAAAGCAATGGCACGGGCACAAAGGATTGCAGCGCGAACGTGTCGAGCACTTGGTTGGGGCGCTAGGTTGTGGCGCTGACGTGCCAAGCTCTTAGTGAGGCAAGGCAGACGCACTAGGTTGCAGTGTCGGAGTGCAGTCCCTTTGGCTATTTTGACTTCTTTCGCTCTCAAAGCACGCTCAACATCTGCTTCCCATAAAACACAACTAAAACATCTTCAACAAGCATAAAATCCTCATGATTAGTCAATAAAACACAAAATTAATCATGGAAACTATCACATTTTTGCATCACATCAATTTCCCCGAACTTATTACTTGCTCTCAAATAACTCATATCTAAATTTGGACTTATTTAAATGATTTTTGTAGTTCAAATGTGAAACTTTCTAAACATCTAACAAGTGTATAAAATTAATACTAAAAGATGTGCAAATATCATTTCAGAATTGGATTTTCATTAATCTCTAATAACCTAGCATTTCTTTAATTCACTTATTTCAGCGCCTAAGCAGATCTCAAAGAACTTAATTCAATGTAATTGAAATATTTTCATTATCCAAAATTTTTTTAAAGTTAACTAATTATAGATCCCATAGCTCAATACCACTTAACTTTTTCCTGAATATAATATTTAAGAATCTCATTAAGAAAAAAATTTCAATTTTATGAATTAGGAAAAGCTTGGACACTATTTTTTCATGTTCATGCGTAACCTCAAGCTCACTCTCAAAAAGACTAGTTACTTGTACAATCTTTCTTTTCTTTTCTTTTGGATTAGAGCCCGACACAATATTTATTTTTCTTTTTCTTTTTCCTCTTCTCATCTCATTCAAAAAAATTTTAATTCTACTAAGAGTTATTTATATCTGATTAAACATTTTTTTAAGGATTTTGAAAGTCTAATCTCCCCTAATTAATAATTCTCAATTATTTCTTAATATGAAATCATTGAATATTATCAATTCAAAAATTATAGTTCAAGTAGATTGTTTGAGTTGAAGATTTAAATGTAAATCATCTTTGGTTAATCACTTATATCTTAAGTTGCACTTTTTTAATTATTTTGGAACTTTGTTGGATTTAGGCCGAAGTAATTAAGATGAATGACTAAATTATTAAAATATTAATTATAATCCTCCCTTTTGATGACATTCACACTTCTTATGAAATTATTATACAATCTAAACAAATCATCAGGGATCCTACCATGAGTCGCTACTCTAAAATCAAGTATATATAGCTCAGAAATATAAATTAGTTTTAGGCAAGTGCAGATGCATCACTTCCTCCCCCAAATTTGTTTTATATCATCTGCAAACCACATGAAAAAGTGCAGGAAAGGGAAAGAGTAGACCATGTAATAACGGAGAATCAAACATTACAGCAAAGATAACAACTAAAGTGCTTGTAAAACATTACACGTGAAGCATACCACTGCAAAACATATCACAAGAAGAAATAGGTAAAGCATAGAAACATCACGAAGTGCACAATATAATTATAAGTACCAACCTCAATCCAGTTCACACTATAGCATCAAATTCAAATACGCATAATCAAAGTCCAACAAAACACCAAATAACATAAAAAGCATCATACTTAGATGTGTCAATTCACAGGAAGATCTAAGGAGTGTGCAATATAATCTTAAACACAAATAACCATCCATTGCAAGGGATCACATAAAAATCCATAACATCCTATATAAGTTAGCAAAGCCCACAACCACTACACAGAATCCTAATCCAGTCTCAAGAACTTTCTGTTATTGAATGAGGTATCTTTCCTACCCTTTGTTCTTGGTGTCACGAATGTCAAATGAGATTAATGACGCTCAAACAAAAGTGTTAGAAAAAAGGAATAGGGGGGAAGAAAATGAACAGGGGAGAAGAAGAAGAATAGGAAAAAAAGCTTAAACATCTGGTGAAATGGTGAAAGAAGAGATCCCACCTCAAATGTGCAATAGAACCCGTATCCCTTTCCTCCTCCAGCCAATTTCTCCTTCCTCTCCTCTACTCCCGACACCTGGGTGAGCAGCAAATTGTGGCGTAGGTGTGCTAGGGAAAAAATCGTGAATTGGAATGAGGGAGAGAAGGAAAATATGCATTTTTATGCAGGCCAATATGAGTGCACAAGGTTAAATCGCGGGCTTGTCAGACGCTTTGTGCGGTAGCGTGTGCGTTCCGGTTGCGGCACGAGTGCGCCCCACTAGGTTGGGTAGCTTGGTACGCTCAGTTGTAGCGCAAAGATGTCGTGCTCTCTATCTGCCCAGCATAGGCACGACAATCCCAGCTCCCACAAAGAAGTGTTCTCTCTCCTCCAATCCGCATATACATTCACCTATCTCAGGTCAAGAACCTAAACATGCTCTAACATAGCAACCAACGACTCTAAGCAAATGAAAAGCAAATTCAAAGCAAGAACAAAAAACAAAACACAATCAAACACAACTCAAATTACAGGATAATGCTTGAGTTGCATGTCAAACATAGGTTAAGACATGATATAAATAATTCTCAAAATCAGTTTAGATTTATCGGCCAAATCTACAATGGAAGCTTTACTTTTACTGGGAGGTTTGATGGAGAAGTATAGAGATAATAAAGAGGATCTATATACAATTTGTTGATTTAGAAAAAAACTTACGATAAGGTTCCAGAAAACGTACTTTGGAGAGTTCTAGAAAAGAAAGGTCTTGATACGACTTTTACTCAAGTCATTATAGATATGCACACTTGAATTGTTACTTGTGTTCGAGCAGAAGGAGGGTTGACAAAATATTTTTCAATTTCAGTTGGATTACATCATGGATCAGCTTAAAGCGCATATCTTTTTCCTTTAGTTATTGATGTTCTTACTAGACATTTACAGGAGGTTGTACATTGGTTTATGTTTTTCGTTGATGATATCCTTTTTGTTAATAAGACTAAAAAAAAGTCAGGAAAAACTTGATCTAAAACTGAATACATGGAATGTAATTTTAGGAGTAGCTAATTTAATGGTAGGGTTGTAAACATGGGTGATCAAGTCACTGAAAGGAGTGAATGTTTTACATATCTCAGGTTTATTGTTCAAAGTGATGGTGAAATAGATGGAGATTTTATTAGTAGAATTCAAGTTGGATGGTTGAAGTGGAGTGATGAATTGGGTCTATTGTGTGATAGAAAGTACGACATGGACGTAAAAAAAAATTTATAAGATGGTGGTGAGACCTGCAATGCTTTATGGTGTAAAATGTTGGCCTATAAAAGGGAAGCATAAAACTAAGTTAAATGTTGTGAAGATGAGATGATACCAAAACTAGTTAGACAAATAGCGGAAACACAACAACAACACAACAAAGCCATAATCCCACTACGTGGGGTTGGCTACATGAATCCTTTTTCTCCATTGCGTCCTATTTAGTGTCAAATTTTCATTTAGAAATAGCGGAAACACACAAAGCAAATTTTTATTGATGTAGAGAGAGGGTTACAACACAACACAAAACATGAACGACACAAGCAAACACATCTAAGGTGTATTCCAAGAGCGGTGGAGATCGGCCAGATGGGTCGGGATGGTTGGCAGCGTGCTGCCAGCAAAGGAATGCTAGTTGCAGCAAAGGGAAGGTGCAGAACTGCAGGGACAGCAATGGTGGAGGGTTGGGCAGCAGGTTTTGCAGCAGAACAGTGGTGTCCGGGGCTAGGATGACGGCTGAGGAGGGGGACAGCAATGTTGGACTATAGGGAGAGGGTGGTTGAAGGCTGGGGTGACGTCCGGGGAGCTGGAAAGCAAGTTATGCCGCAGGGAAGGGCTCCAATTGAGTGCTGGGAGGAAGCCTGGGAAGCTGGACAGCAGGTTATGCCACGGGGAAGGGATGGTTGGGTGGTGGGAGGAAGTCTGGGAAGCTAGACAGCAAGGTTATGCTGTTGGGAAGGATCAACCGGGTGCTGGGAGGAAGTTTGAGAAGCTGCACAACAAAGCCATACTGTTTGGGAAGGGCGGCTGGGTGTTGGGATGAAGGGGAGGCCGGCGACGGAGGAGGGGTAGGAGAAGGGTTAGGTAAGGTTAAAAAGGAAGATACAACACCACCTCAGAGTATGATACAGTTGGAGCACCACCACTTCCTTGGATACAGCCTTACAAAAGCAAAAACAGAAAAGATCTCTATATAGGAAATCTAAAAGCAAAAACTAAAGAAAACTCTAAAACCCGCTATTTATAAAGAGAACTAGGACTTATTTTAGGTAATGTTTAAAATAAGAAAGAAGAATAAAAATAATAAGAATTCAGATTCATGAAGTGATGAATATACTAATATAATTTTAGATTAGGCATAGATGAATTAACTAATATAATTTTAGATTAGGCAAGGATGAGTAAAATAAATCAGAATTTAGAATTGGTAAAAACTTATAATAGGATGTACTAGGAAAGAAAGAGGGAGGGGTGTAGGGTCCGGTCCCCCCCCCCCCTTAAAAACCGGCCGGTCCAACAAAAGTTGGACCGAACTCTCCAAGCCAGTCCTCCATAGCCCCCGCATCATGAGAATGCTCAGCTGGATGAGTGGCTTTACACTTAGAGATAAAAGGCGAAACAAATATATCCATGGAGGGTTGGTATAGCTCCAATGGCATACATTATTAGAGAGACTCTTGTTAGATGGTTTGGTCACATTAATCATCGACCATCTGATGACTCAGTTAGGAGAGTAAATGTTATGGATTTGACTTATGTTAAAAAAAGTTGGGATGGACAAAAAAAGCACTCTGACATATTGTATAAAAAATGATATTAATTTATTAAGAATTAAATGAAATTATGACACTAAATAGGGCACAATCGAGAAAAAGGATTCATATAGCCGGCCCCACTTCGTGGATAAAGACTTGCTGTTGTTGCTGTATCCTTTTTCATTAAAAATCACAGCACTTCTTCCCGCATGCATTAAAACTCAAAAGTTGTTCTCAAAGATAAAAAAAATTATCCAATATTCATGCATTAAAATCCGCAACACTGATTAGTTAAATAGCCATGTAATAGATCACCTTATAAATTAGTTCATGACTTTTTACGAGCATACAAATTGGTCCTCCTCTCAAAATAAATACATCTATTTCATAAACTACTTCAACATTTTCTATAACTGGAAACGCTATGATTTTCAGCAAAAAACCGCTTGAAAATATGAAGCATACACCAATTCATTGAAGATTTGGATAAAAACAGTATGCTATGTGCACCATGCATTCTGCCTGAGAACATTTATCCTTCCACATATTTCTCTTATTCTGTAGCAACTGAGATTCTTGCATAACGAGACAGTGAAAAGATTTGGTTGTTTGTAATGTTTATCATAAGAAATAAAGTAGACACACAGAATCAGGCGAGTAAAGAAAAGGGAAATGATATAATGAAGCATAAAGCTTATTTAAGAAGTTTACATATAGCATTTTGAAAGGGAAGCTGGCATTATAGTGAATGATTTTCCAAAAAAAAAACAGGCAACTGCCACGTACTTTTCTCTAATGGAGGCTCTAGGCATTTCTGATGGAAGCCACAGTTGCAATTCCCATCACAAAGAATTATGTCGTTATCATGAAAGGCTTCTGGTGATTTGCATTTTGCACAGAAGATCTAAGGGAAAAATACTGTGATGTTACTGAAACTTTTCAAAGAAAGCAATTATCTAATCAAGAAGCAAAAGTCAATGTCATGCATACATGTTCATGAAAAACAGATCCATCTGGATGCATAACAGAGTCTTCAATTCTTCCTTCAGAGCCAAGCATATCCAACTGATGGATTGAATCCCGGATACCAAGTTTAAATTTCAATATTTGTCTCTGTGCTCTCTGCAGCTCCTTTTCAGGCTTAATTTTTTCACGACTGAAACGACATTTTTTATGAGATATATTTTATCAAAGAACAGTATTAGGCAGAGCATGACAACTAATGCAAAAAATAGTTTAACTTGTTCTTAACCATTTTACATCCAGACAAAAACACAATATCACTGTGAATAAGGGAAAATAAAATAAAAACTTAATTACACCATCATTGGAGTTGAATACTTCAAGATTAGTTTATTTTCAAGATCGCTTGAATCAAATAGCTCATCTTACGTAATGACTACAAATATTTTTGACAAACCTCCAAAATTATGAATAATTTTCTTGGTATAGAATTACATTTAAGAATAAGAAAACAAAGTTACGGCATACTTGAGTAGAGCGTCCTTACAAAATAAAAAATTTTAAGTTTCCACTCAATTCTAAAACCCACTATATAATCTGAAAATAAAGAACAAATCCTTAGAATTACATGGAATTGATTGGTACCGAACAAACACCTCTAGAGGCATAACCAATAAAGGAATTAGGGGGTGCTTGAGGAGGCACTCGCCGCCCTTAGATTTTTACTAAAATCATTAATATCATATAATACACTAAAAAATTTGACTCATAAACTTAAATACATAATAATAATTTAGTATTAATTAAAATTTTAATTTAAGAATCATGTTTTTAATAGTTTTTAAGAGTTTAAAAAGACGAAAATTTAAACTTAAATACTCGACACCTCTTGATTATTGATTTCACCACCCCTCTCCTTGAGTTTAGGTTCCCCCACTAGACATAAGGTGTATGTTCTTGTATCAGGAATAAAGTCAACAAGCTCCAGAAAAACAAGGAAAAAGAAGAATGCTGCAAAGATTGCATGATAACATTTAAAGAGAACAAATGTAGATGTTACAGAGCTAGCAGGCATAACGGATTGAAGTGCTTTGAAGAGAAGGAAACCTATCAATAATAACTTTTTATAAAACTATAGCATTATACTGAATTGAAATGCAACATTTTTGAGGAATTTTTGAAAAAGAATGATTAACGAAGATGAAAATTGGCAAAAAAAAATGGTCAAATTAATAACATAATAAATTTTCTAAAAGTTAGAAGGGTTGTACCATTATGGTTTAAGCCGCCAATTGAAAACTTATTGAAAAGGCTTTAAGGCAGGAATTGGCATGCACGGCCAAGCAAGTTCAAACAAGACGTCAAGAAGATATCATATTTCTTTTATCGATTCTCTCCTTTATTTTGAATGGTTCTTTCAATCGTACTATAGAAATCCTGCGTTTAAGAAAGTCTGGAAATACCTCTGTCCTTTCCATCCATCCGCAGAATAAGCATCGATAAGATTCTGCTCCAGTTTCATCTTAATCAGAAGGTATCTTGCTCTTCTTTGCATACGAGAAACTTCATCCTGCACAATATTCTTCTTCCTTCTTTTAAGCCTTCTCCTTCTAACAGAATTCTTTTCAGAACTTTTAGCCAAATTTTTTGAGTTCTTTCCCACGGAAAAACAGCTTTTTCTTCCTGTCAGTTTGAGGGAACTAATACACTTACCAATATTGCGGTCGAACTTCTTCTTCAGTGTTTCAATTGACTTGCCATTTACATTATTCTTCCTTTTGCATGCCCTTTTCTTCCGGTACGCTGGTGTCAGATAGCACCTTTTGTTGTGGACAATTTTAATACCATTGGGGTTCCTTGGCATGGAAACGGTTTTAGAGTTTTCCTCATTGGCAAAATATTCTCTGGACTTGTATCCAATCAACTTCTTTTCAGGAACTCGCATTTTAGAATAATAGAAGTATTCATGAATCTGAAAATTGAAAAAAATAAGCAACAAAAAGACTAACGCTCAACAATAAACTCAGCCTAGTTACATGAAATAAAAAATTTCTGAAAATAAATCAAGGATCACATAAATCGTCAAAAATTTAAATGCAGTTCAATGTTCTTTTCAAGCTACAATCGCTACCAGGTCTCTTTCTCTGTATATCTTATTTATCATCTCTATCCCTATTAGGAAAACCAAAAGTGTAGGCCAAATGTTAATATTTCCAGCACAAAGCCATCCTCCCAATTTTCGAGAAGCATGTATTTCTCCCATGTAATCAGAGAAGGCAATATATTACAATTTAATGGGGAGAATACTTCAAAATAATTGGAGATCAACCACCAAAATTGGAGAGAGCAGGAAGGTGGTCTTCCAGAATGCTGAATGTAAATGAATAAGCCAATGCCCGGATGGATTTGAGCTCCACTAGAGAACTTGCCTCAAGAGACTTTTGGGAATTTCCTAAGATCGATCATTCACCTTAACTTAATATGCATCACAACACTTGCAATTACACAATTGAATGACCCCCAGAGAAAGCCTGTATCAGCCGGTTACAAATAATAATAAACCAGGCGCTACAGCTCACACCAAGTCAGTAATCCTCACGGCAGGATCTCAAGAGCCTCACATCATCTTAACCTTGCATATTAAGCTACCTGATCTCATGTAACAGAAAAGATAGGTGTCTTTTCCTTTTCACTCCTCTTTTTCTATTTAAAAAACTGTAATCAGTATATGTTAATAAAAAATGGTTTCAATCGTAAACCTTCTATCATCCTATTCCTTGTGCTTTATTCAAGTCCAGCATTCACTGTTTTGATTCCTCATATTGTCTGCATAGTATCAGAGCAGCTGCCATCAGGCCACAGAAATCTGCTCAAACCAAATGGAGCATACAGATCCATCCTCTCTTCCAAGCAATCTAGCCTCCCTTCAAATTCATGACTGTCATACCAGCGTCACTCAAATTCCACGTATCAAATATCAAAAATGTAGCTCATACATCCCTCACAAATGACAACAACCCCATATGGAGATCTCAAATCCCCAAAATTTCCAGAACAAATAACTTAAAAGGATTGCTTGATGGCATTACTATCGCCCAGTCGAACTGGCAGCTGATTCAACATGACAACTTACTCCCAATCTCCTCTACTGAGTGTGGATGCTAATCAACCAAAAGCTTGGCGTTGCCCTGCTATCCACAATGAACACCAATATCCTAATCTTACATCCTTAATCTCGAGTTGTGTTCAAAAATCTAGGGAGTCACTGTATGTCGTCTATAATCATAAAGACTGCTCAAGGGTAATCCATCTTAAAAATGAAATATCACTATGAACAATCAAACTATGACTCAATACATCACAAAGATCAAAATGCTCGTTCACAACATCACAATAGACACCAAAGATATTATCCCGTACATCCTCAATGGTCTACCTCCTGCATATCAAGCTTTAAAATTGCAAATTGCACCAAAGTAATGCCTATCAGCCTCAATGACCTTTACTCACATATATGCAGTGAAGAAATACAAATATCCACGCAACTTGCGAAGAAACCTTCAAATCCAGATACTACCACAGCACTATATACAACTCATAGCCAAAGAAGCAATCGAACTGCAGGAAGGCAGAACAACCTCACAACAATTCTATGCAATTCTATGCCACAAACCAAAGTAAATAAATCCCTCTCCTCAATCATTTTGTCAAATATGCAGCAACAGAGGACACACTGCCATCATTTAATGGCGGCACCTCAATCCTGATTAAATACCTACAGCTCAATCCAACACTAAAGCTCCCTTTGTATCACTCGTATCTCATACCAACGATTGATATCCTGACACAAAAGCTTACACTCATCTCACCTCCAATCTGGACAAACTTCACAATGCAAATAACCATACTCCGGCACTGATATAGTCTGTATAGTCAATGGCAACAACTCCAAACCATAAGTCCTAACTATCTCTCCTACTACACTCCTCTCATTTATCCCGCAATCTTGGCTCCTGCTCTCAGCTTGCAGTTAGCAACAATTTCACTATCTCTTTTAACTTGAACGGCAAACAAATAAAAAACTTAAGCGCAAACAAGATAATCCTTCAAGGACTCTACCGTAATAAGTTCTACCCTATTTCTACACCATACACTGCTCATCCACACTACAACAGCTGTTGATCTCTAGCATAGACATCTTGGTCGCCCCAATTCTCATCTACAGCAACACTCTCAAAACATAACAAACATTTATATATCCCAAGTACCTTTTCTGTGCAACACATGTAAAGCTACTAAAATTCATCGTCTACCTTTCTCTCCCTCATGTAATACTCATAAAAACCACTGGATTAATACTCTCTGATGTTCGGGGACTGTCGCTCACACCTTCTCTACAAGTTTATCTCTACAATGTTATATTTGTGGATGAATTGCCATACTTTTCATGGGTTTATCCAATGATGAGTAAAACTGAAACCACTGCCCATTTCGTTAACTTCAAACATAGGGTTGAAATTCAATATGATTCTCACATAAAAAGCCTACGAATAGATGGTGGTGGCGAATATAATAATCATCAACTCCTCAACTTTCTAAACAAAAAAGCTATCATACTTCAGCTTACATGTCCTTACACAAAACACAAATACCGCTAGATACTCAAGACCATTTGTGCACTCTCACAAAAGCCAATCTAGCTCAATTCCAATGGGCTAGTACCTTACTTATAGTAATTTACAAAATTAAACGGTTACTATCTACCATAACCAATTCCAAATCTGCCTACCGTTTCCTAAACAATAACCCCACCCAACTACTATTACCTGAAAGTCTATGGCTGTGCCCGGTTTCCATGGCTCCCACCATCTCAATGCACAGAGCTAAATCCCTGTTCCATCCCCTGCGCCTTCACAGGCTATTCATCTCAACACCAAATGATGGAAATATTTTCATCCACAAAACGACAAAGTCATTCTATTCTGCCTTTTCGTTTTTTTATGAACATACCTTCCCATACAAAAATCAAGCACATCATACTACATCATATTCAACACCAACCAGCTATAATCTCGTCACACTTATACCAACCACCATCACAACTAATATAACTTTACCTGCCTCACTACCAATAGAGCTAATATAGCCAATCCAACCTCTCCATCACATAATTCAGCTCCTTCCCCAGAATATCAGCAGCCAATACAATCTAATTCAGCTCCGCACTCAACCAATTCTCCACATTCAGCCAATCTTCCTCAATGTCCCATGATCACCGGATCCAAAACAAGTTTTCTCCCACCAAAACAAATACTTAACCCGCTTCATCATTCTCAACTTGAAATAGAACTCACCAACTACAATCAAGCAGTCAAACTATGCCATTGGAGACAAGCCATGGCCCAAGGATTTCAAAAGCTACAAACCCAAGGCACATGGCAACTCATCCCACTTCGCCTCAACCATACAATTCTTGGCAGCAAATAGACCTATTACATCAACACAATGTCGATGGGTCCATCGCGCACTTTATAGCTTGACTTGTAGCTCAAGGTCATCAACAAGAATATGGAATAGACTATAACGAAACTTTCAAACCAGTAACCAAATCGCCCAAAATTCGCATTTTCCTTACCATTGCTCTCTCGCTCTCTAATGGTCAATCCTACGGTTAGATGTATCTGACGCCTTCCTTCATGGCACTCTATAAGAAACCGTCTACATGAAACAAACCCCAAGCCACAAAGACTACCAATATCCAAATCATGTCTACCAACTTAAAAAGGTTAACAATACGCTTAAATAAGCACCAAGGCAATAGTACACAACGTTCTTCAGCCATTTGTTGCAACTTGGATTCCAGTTCAGCCAAGCAGACACCTTCCATTTACTAATCATCACGACAATATTCAAATCTACGTACTCATTTACGTTTACAAATTCTACTCACATGCAATAAACTCTCCAATCATGACCATACTTACTCTATGAAACTTCTTAGCACAGTATCCCACTTTCTAACCATACAACTCCACAAATCTCTTCCTTAACAAGGAACGCTATGCTTTCAACCTCCTCCATAACATCTAAGTGGATAGTTGTAAGCCAATCTTCAATCATCTACCTTCATCCTTCAGTAAACCCCCTAACTTAGATCAAACTTTTGATGACCCTACTTACTATAGCCACTTTGTAGGATCGCTTTAACGCTTAACTATCAGCAGACCCGACATTTCCTTTATTGTCAACCATCTCTATCAATACATGCAATACCCTCATCCTACACACATGATCAGACCTCAATTGGTTGCCGACTCAATTGATCATCTATCTATCACCAATTATTGCTCATTTTTAGAAACACTCTCATCTTCTGGCAAGTCAATAAGCAACCTTTTGTAGCTCATCTATCCACAGAAACAAAATACCAAGCTCTAACCTCAGTCGCAACAAATAACATCTGGCTTCTTCAACTTCTCCAAAACATCCAAGTTCTTATTATGCACCTAACCATGCTTTGTTGTGACAACACCTCGGGCATAGTTATTAGGGTGTGCCTTATGTGGTTTAAACCGAAAAACCGAACCGAAACAAGTCAATTTGGTTGATTTGGTTCGATTTACAAAAAAAATTGGTCATCGTTTTACACATGTTAAAGTTCGGTTTTCGATTTATGGTTCAGTTTTCCTTCTTATTTAAACGAACGAGCCGAAAACTAAATTTTCTAGGTAAATCTTCTTTGAAATGTTTAGAAGTAACATTTCTAGTGATTAATATTACATAATCATCACTAGTAATCATAATTTTCTCTCGTTATCATCATATTCTTATACTTTTAAACTATATTTCGGTTTATGTAAAACCGAACCATTTAAACTGAATTAAATTTTGGTTTGACTGGTTTGGTTTTAAGTGATTAATATTACATTTCTAGTGATTAATATTACATAAACCGAAATGTTTGGTTCGATACTTTGGATTTTAGATTTCGGTTGAAGTTAGTTTGTCCAATTTAAGAACCGAACCATTAAAACCAACCGAATGCTCACCCCTAATGGTTATTGCTAATAACCCCGTATTTCATGCCAAAACCAAATATATTGAGATCTACCATCACATTGTCAGAGAATATATTCAAACCAAAGATAAACAGGTTCACTACATCAACGTTCAGGATAAGTGGCTGAAATTCTCAACAAAACACTTACAACTCCTCAATTCACTGTTCTTAGGAACAAGCTGACACTTTGTTCACGACCTACCAGTTTGAGGGGCAATAATAATGAACCAACAGCTACAGCACACCCCAAGTCTACCAGCAAGCAAATTCACACTATAGGATGTCAACAGCATCACTTAATCTTAACCATGCATATTAAGCTACCTAGTCTCATGTAACAGAAAATATGTCCTGTCATTTTCTCTCTTCTCTATTTTTATTTAAAGCATTTTATTATCAATGTATGTTGATTAAAATTTGTCTCAATCCTATAATTATTCAATTCTAGCATTCTCTGTTCGATTCCTCCTATTGTTCTACAATAAATGTTTCTTGTTCATATCATATAAACAAAACATTAAATTAAACATAATCAAGCATGCTGCATCGCAACAAATTTTCAGAGGTCTACAAATACAGTAATTCCTATTACTTGCATTTTCTACAACCCGAAGGAATTGACGAATTAAGCATATGCATGGACACATAAATATATCATTCAAATAAACTTCATCAAAGAAGGAATGCTTCCCAGGAAGTTTGGGTGCCCGTACCAATTTCATAAAGCAAAAAGCTCAAGTGGAACAAAAATTGAATCGGCAAAATATTTTCGTTAAAGATTGAAAATATTGAAGATTCAAGCAAATCAAGATGGAAAAATCCCAAGGATTGCTTCCAGTCAGAATCCTAAATGATAAAGATACTATTTGTTACATGATTGAAACCGCTCAAAATCAAGCCATAAATGCACGGCATTTCAGTATTTGCATCAGAAAATGTTAATGAAAAGCATCTCGACAAGCTAACCATCAGCATAACACTTTAACTGCGCTGAGAAAAGGCAAGGTCAAAGGTACCGCAGTAATGGCCAAAATATGAGAAATTTTGGAAGATGTTCTGACACTAAACAAAGCGCAAACGACTCAAATTGGTTAAGAGATTGGGGATACCTTTGTATAAAAGTTCCTAATCACTCAAGAAGCTTTGCTTCCGATTCTAAAACGCCTTTCTTGATTCTGTATTCCTCCGCTTTGTTTTCCGTTTTCGTCTATTTGCTCAGACTCCGGGCGAATCTGACGATCGGCAGATGCTCGACGGGAGAATCGAGTAACATTTTTATTTGCATGCCCTCAGGTCCGACATATTTTCTTTGGAAGCTGCATGTTGGACATACACCTACCTCTTCTCAGTTCCGAGGCAGCCCTTCATTGCTTTTTAATGATGACCGGCCTCACTCTATGCCCCCACCCATCATAGCGATAATTGAAGAAATATTATGCCTAAGAATTTTTCTATGTGTATCATGTATTTTACTTGAGAGATTGGTTGTTCAAAGTTTTATGTACTTTGTAGCCCACTTATTGAGCAATAAAAGTTGCATCTTTTGATATTGCATTTGTTTGAGCTATTTGTGATGATTTCCTTGTGTTAAGTGAATTATCACGTCGCTTAGCTCAGAACAACAAATGATGACATGTGCCTCTCTTAAAATTGATTGTTAAATGGACATACAGGCAAGGTGTAAGTCCTCAAGGCGGTTTATCCCTACCACACTCAGTAATAGGCGTAAGAGAAGCCACGAACTTCACTTATAATTCTTTTTTTTTTTTGTTCCACGCTTCGAACGAGTCCAAATGAGCGTTCCCACCCATCATAAATGAGTGTGGTAGATATGTTTGTCCCACGCATCATAAACGACAGTGAAAGATAGCCTCTTTTAGGGATTTGAGCTTAGCTTTATGGCGAAGAATTCATTGGTTATCGCATATTTCCTAGCAAACCTTTGCAATATCTTGATTGATTTCGATTGAAATATGCCTTATTTGGGAGAGCCATGCACTTTCCTAACATACTTTTTTGGTTACACATCTCATATAGGAACTGAATTGAGCACCTTTTCATGGATATGATCATCCCACTCACCCTAGATGAGTGTGGCATGCCCCCACTTGAGGGGTATGTTTGGTTTTGGCTCTAAGGCCAAACACCCTTTTGCTGGTGCACTTTATTTCGACCAATCTTTCTTAAGGTATCTCAATTGAATGAGGTTAGATTCGATTGATACCTTTTGTGCAGGAAAGCTACATGCTTGTCCCTCGCATTTTGTTCGGATTACCCACTACATAAAGGGCTCAAATCGTCCCATCAATTGTGGATGAAAATGACAGATATTCTCGTCCCACTCATCTCGCATGAGTGTGACATATTACCTTCTAAGGGATATGTTCGGGTTTTAGACTTAGGGCTAAATGCCCGATGGTTGGTGCAATTTGTTTTGACCAACTTTTCTTAGGTATCTCGATTAACCGATGTCAAGTTTAATTGATACCACTCTTATGCGAGAAAGCAATACTTCTTTCCTCGACACCTCTATTTGGTTAAATGCCTCGTGCAGGTCTGAATTAGAGTACCCCACTCATCTCAGATGAGTATAATGTTTTTCCTCATGGAGGATATTTTTGGGTTCAATCCTAGGGTTAAACACCATTACGGTTTGTGCAGTAAGTTTTTGTCAACAGTTCTTGGATACTGACTTCCCATTAGAAGTCATTCTACCGAAATTCTTAGTAGCAGTATCTATATAGGGTTGGTATACTTTAGTCATCCAACCTCTTTGATATTCTTGACTCGGTCAATTTTCATTGTCTTGTCAGAGTAACGTTTGTATTGGTTTTAGACTTTGTCGATTGTTTATCGGATCCATGTTTGTAAAAGCCACTATTGATGCCCAACGATTGTCTCGGTATTTTCTTCGATGAGAATTGCCTAAGCGAAATCTCACAGGAAATATCCGTTGAGTTTTCCCAAATGAGAGCTACCTTGCTAGTTGTGAGGGATCTTTTAGCAAAATTTACTTCGCTGGTGCTTGCTTGAACCACCCTACGGTTGGACCCGTGAGTCTACCTAGTTGTCACAGATATCTTTTGATACTTCAGAAGGATAAATTTTTTATACTTCAGAAAGAGAAATTCACTTTAGAACAATACAAAAAATTAATTACCCACCTCACTTTACGACGAGTACCAAGTGTCAATAAAAGTAAAAAACTATTAAAATAATAATTAATATAATGAGTATATTATTCTTAACATACAAACGATGTATGTCCCGTGCTACGCTGGCCTCCAGTGATTGCATCGATTCACGATCACCGTCGATAGTGGAATCTGCTAGAGTATCTGCCCATCGGAAGAAGTCGCGCTGCTTTGTGATAATCTGCGGGTAGCTGTAGAGCTGTCTCCTGTGACTATGTGTCCGGCGTGACGTTTGTAGAGAAAACTGTAGTCCGCAGTGGCAGAGCACTCATCGGGAGGTCCCTGAAATCCCGAACTCATCTTTTTTAAATGATTAAAAAGGCAATTCATTAGTCATAATAGAAGCTGAAATTGCTAAAAGAAGTAATTAATTACTTTTATTTGCAAACGTGAGATATCAGAAAACTCAACATACCAACCAACAAATCAGTCACTATAAAAAAGACAATATGCCTTGTAAAAAAAAGAGTTCTTGGTTGCCTTTAACTAATGCAAAACAAACCTTTTGTGTGTCACATGTGCATATCATCAAAAAAGGTCATCCTAAGAAACCTCGTAAACTGATGCACCGAAAAGAAGAGAAGAACTTGGTTGTCTTCATTAAGATTTCACATATAACGCTAACCAACAATGACCAACAAGCCATCCAAAAGGAACCCATAAAGGTCAAAAGTCTCATCACTGACCTCTCAAACCCACCAAAAAAAATAAACAATTGAAATGCAAATGGAAAAAAAAAATTACACTTACAAATAGTGTAAAAAAATTCAAACCATAAATATAAAAAGGGTCACAATACTGCCTCATTAGTTCTACTTCTCTATCTTATTTCACAGTGTGTTTGGTGTGGGAGTAATATACTTCTCTGCCTCATCACACATGTAGTATCACTAGTAAATTTCAATGATATAGAATAGTATGATACATATTTGCTACTAGTTGTGAGGTCAAACAAAAAAAAAACGAAAATGATTCTCTCTACTTTTTTGTCGAATTTCACAATGTGTGTGTGTGTGTGAAATATATTTCTTTTCTCATTAGAATGTTACAGATGGTACCAGTAGTAAATTTCAGTGGATTTGAATCAAATTAGACATATTTGCTACTAGTTGTGAGGCAAAAAAATAAGAAAAACATGGCTCACATCAAAGTTTCATTCTTTCTACTTCTCTACCTCATTTCACAGTGTGTAGAAATATAATTCTCTCATCATCATAATTCCCTAGGTCATATGACTAGTAAGTTTCAGCGGCATGGAATGAAATTATACATATTTGCTAATGGCAGTGAGTCCAAATATAAAAATAACCATGGAAAGATCCACCACACTAAAACCAATAAAGCATAGAAGCACCAAACCAAGAAAATACAGCAGAATACATACAACGTAGAGCAAAGAGACAAAAATGTCTCAAAAATATATAGGGAGAGAGGATACTGCAATGAGGTGGACTCTGACACGTCGGTTAGGGCAGAGGAAGAATAAGCTTTGCGGGAAACAAAATGAGCAGAAAATAGGAATGTAGGGTCGAAAGAGGGGTTTGTCTGTAAAAATCTTGAGAATAAAGGTGGTTCGTAGAGTCAATTATGTTGTCCGCTTTCCACTGTGTGGCACTGCCGCTGTGATTTAAAAGTCGCCCCGAATGACGAAATACAGCTGCTCGCTGTTGCGCTGCGCTAAAACAACCACCCCAAACAGGGCCTTTATCTATTGAGTCAAGTGGAGTGGATTTTTCATGTATTTGGGGGAGTTTGTTTCATCAATAGCTAATGTGATGGATATTCTCTAATGCTTAATAACTATCATTATATGATAAAGTCAAAGAAAACCTTTGGTGTCTCTATTCTTTCTATCACATGGAGAGCCCCTTCCAAGATGCTTAAATCATCCATTCAAATCTCTCTTATTAACCCATATGAGCTATAACATTATTAGTTACGATGATAACCAACCTTTTGTATGGATGATACTAATTGGTTCATTGCAGATATTTCAGGATAAAAACTAAACTCAACTAAATTAATCAGTTCAACTAGCTTTATCAACTCAGTGGACAAACTGAATAAATGAGATGGGTAAATTGGTAAATTAATCTTATTAAAGAGATAAATAAAAATTTATTTACACTCCAGATCTCTTTTGTTTAGTCTTCTTCTTCGACATTCTTCAACTTCTCCATTGTAAGTCTCATCTTCTCTTCTTACCCCTGCACTCTTTTCCTTCTCATCTTCTCGGCACCACACTCTTATTCATCTCTTCTTCTCACTACTACACTTTTCTTCTTTTCTTCTTTTTTATCCCCTTATCTCACCACTACACTCTTATTATTATTATTATTATTATTACTACTATTATTCTCTTCTTCTCACTACTACAATCTTTTTCTTCTCTTCTTTTTCTCCTCTTCTCATCACTACACACTTCTTCTTCTCTTGTTTTTGATCTTCTCCTCTTTTCATCGCTACACTCTTCTTCTTCTTCTTCTCACCACCCGCTACATTCCTCTTCTCTTAGACGAACTAAACACCACCCTTCTTCTCTTCTTTCCTCACTTTCTTTCTCTTCTTCTTCTTCTCAATCTCATGGTCAAACCCTAACACCACTACATTCTCCACCTTTTTTTATGCATTTCTTCGTGCAGCTTCCTTGTGTGAATTTCATCTCATGATAATTTTTGTTTATGTGATGTCCATTATCAAATGTTTTTCTTATGTGAAGTTACTTAGCACATGTAGTTTATTTAAGTAAATTTATTTCTTACATGCAATTTATATGAAGTGGAGTTATTTTTCAAGTACAGTTTTTTCTAGAAGTTCTTTCATGTCAAACATTTGATTCCATGTGCAATTTTTTTATGTTCAAATGTATAAAAGTGAAATGAATTCCATGTATATCCTTTCATTTGTAGGTTTCATGTGTAGAATTTCATGCACATGCTTTCATGTATAAGTTTCTAGTATTCCTCCATGTGTTCATTATGTGAACTTGAAAGACTTCCATGTGTTATGTATTCTCTCTATTTATATTTTTCTTTATGTTACAACTATATGAAAGTGAAGTGAATTCCATGTTATCTTTTCATATGTAGGCTTAATATATTCGTAATGTGAACTTGAAAGACTTCTATGCATGGATTTCCATGAGTAGTTTTCTATACATGAAAAATGTATGAAAGTGAAGTGAATTCTATGTACATAACTTCATTTGTAGAATTCCACTATATACTTTCTTGCATGAGTTTCAAGTATTCCTCCATATGTTCATTATGTGAACTTAAAAGACTTCCATCTATATATTGTCATGTGCTAAGTTTTCTCTCCATATTAAATCTTTTCTATGTTTAGTATACTCTATGTCTAATTTGCTTGTACGTGTACTTTCCTCCTTTATGTAGTATTCACTATGTGGATTTTCTATGTGTATTTCTCCACCCATGTGAGTCTTCACTATACAGATTTTCTATGCACATTTCTCCATCCATGTGTAGTCTTTAGTATGTGGGTTTTCTATGTATATTTCTCCACCCATGTATAGTTTCTACTCTGTGGATTTTTCTGTGCATTTCTCCATCTATGTGTAGTCTCCATGCATGTGAAGGCATTTTCATGTGTAGTTTTTCTCAATATATAATTACTTCTATGCGAAATTTTTCCTATGTGAAATCTCCTCCATGTTTTAAGTAATTTTCCATAGATTAAGTTTGTCAGTGTATATTTTGAGTAATATAAAAGCATGTCATATTTATATGCTTAAAATATGTCACTCACAAGCTTATTTGATTAAACTATATGTTTAGACAACCTAAACATAAATTGCATGTAAATTCCAACTAAAATTTTAAATTCAAAACATTTTAAACAATTTAAAAATTTTTAACTCTTAAATTTTAAAGCCTTTTAACTTTTTTAAATAACTAACACATTTTTAACATCTTAAAACCTTTTAATCTTGTAAAACACTTGAACCTTTTAAAATAAGAGTTTAAAAGTCTTAAAAATTCAAAATACTTTAAAACCTTTTAAAATAATTCAAGCCTTTTAAACAGCTTAAAACTTTAAACACAAAAAAATTCGAAACACTTAAAAACTTTTTGAAATAACTTAAATTTTTTTAACACTTCAATATTCAAAACACTTTTAATTCTTTCGAAACAACGTAAAACTTTCAAATATTCTAAATCTTTTGAAAAACAACTTAAAATTTCCAAACATTTGAAATTCATAAGACTTTAAAACCTTTTAAAACAAACTTAAACCTTCAAAACATCTAAAAATTTCCGAACACTTAAATTTTCAAAGCACTTTAAAAACTTTTTAGAACAACTTAAACTTTTAAAACACTTACGAATTTCAAAATAATTTAAAACTTTTAAAACCTTAAATTTTTAAAACACTTTAAATCTTAAAAAGACTTAAAACATTGAAAAACTTAGAACTTAAAAATTCAAAATACTTTTTTTTCTTGACCTTTTAAGTAATCATATCTCCGAATTTTATAAACGTACACCCTTTTATTTATCTAAAATTCATAACTTCTCATATCCAATCAAAATTTGCATGCAATTTTGATATAACCTTCAATGACAACTTCAAATTAACACTAGAAACTAAACCTAAGGATAAAACTTAAATGGAAAACTTATATATATATATATATATATATATATATATATATATATATATATATATATATATATATATATATATATATATATATATANATATATATATATATATATATATATATATATATATATATATATATATATATATATATATATATATATATATATATATATATATAGTTAGTAATAATTCAAATTCTGAGAGGCACCCAAAAGGAAACAAAAAAGGTAAGTGATGAAAAGAATCCTCCAAATAAATTATTCGGTCACGTCCAAAGCTGCTGTAGATTCAATTATAACATTGAAACTTTGGGCCCAAAATCCCATTTATTTTATTAACCTCACAATAATCAAAGCACACGTCACACCATGGGTTTAGACAAGGCTAGCTCGGGTCAAGCAAAATCATGGACCGTCCATGTCATGTCCCCCTCAAAGATCCAATGGCACACCTCGATCTTTCCTGGCCCGGGTCCCAGTGCCACGAAAGCCCCATGCCCTGGGCCCCAGTCCGACGTGTCAACGTGGCATATGGCCACACCATCATTGATCTTCTTCTTGCTATCGACGGCCAGGATTTCGGCCTCATAAACCCTCACCCGCGGTACGGAGTGGCAGTAGTAAACCAGGTATGGGAACAAGCTTTGGTGACAGCTAACGGATTTCGTTACATTTCCACCATTGATCGCCTTCACATCGCCGATGAGGATATTTCCCTGAGAGCCCTTCGTGTTTGAGGTGGATCTCACCTCCACGTCGCTGCCGAGGACAGAGACGGCGAAGTCGATCATGTCCTCCGCCGAGGTGGCGCACCGTTTTGTCTCCCCGAGGCTCGGCGATCTCTCGCAGTCAGCCACTGTTGAAGCCACCGCCTTCGCCATGGAGCTGTCCGGAGAAAACTTAAAGATCGTCGACACGGCGGTGGCGGACAATGGGATCTTCCCTGCGATCGACCGCGGAAGGAACGATCGCGGCGGCGTCCGATCGTTAATGTCCGGCATTGGCATCACCGTCCCCTTTTTAAGGCTTCGTTCCCGGAAGAACTTGCCAGCCTCCACCCACTGTTTCTTCTCCGGACGTCTCGACTTGGCGTGGATTTGGGCGGAGGAGGAATTGTGGTATGATTTGAAATCGATCCCTGTTTTCGCGTAGGACTTGAATGTTGTGTTATCCTCGAAGTAGGATTTGAAGGTGATTTGACCATTAGTGGAACCCTCGCCGTATCCCTTGAAGGCATCGGAGCCGGAGCTTTCGTTACCGTAATTTGTAAATTCTACGCTGCCGTGGTCGCCGTCCTTATCATAGGAAGCAAAGGAATCGTCGCCGATGTTGGATTCGTGACGGTAGGTGGTGAATGTTTCGATTCCGGCGGTGGTGCCGGACCCATAGGATTGGAAATGATTGTCGGGAATGTTGGCATGTTCGGAATAGGATGTGAAGGTGTCTCTGTTCCCATCACCATTCTCGCCGTAATGTGCGAAACCGCTCTCAATTATGTTGGAATATTTGTGGGCGTAAGAGGAGAAGTCAGATGTTACGCCGCTGCCCCGCTTTCCGTAGCTGGCAAATGTCTGCTGGCCGACGTTGTCGTCGTCGGCGTAATGTAAGAATCCTTCGACCCGGCCGGTGCCATCGGTGGCGTAGTTGGTAAACCCTAGGACAGGAATGTTCGAGGAATTGCTGTATGAGTTGAATTTATCGATTCCGCCGGCGGATTTGGTTCCGTATGAGGTGAAATTAGCGCCGACAACGTTGCCTCTGGGGCCGTAGATGGTGAAGGAATCGTCGTGGCCGCCGGATCCGTGACCATATCGGCGGAATGTGCTTAAAGGAGTTTCGTTACCGAAGTAATTTTTGAAGGAAGAGGCGCCGCCGCCGGCATCAGTGCCGTAGTTGCTGAAGTTGCTGTTGTCGTAGCCGGAGAAGGCAGAATCGCGGGGATGGGAGGCGAGGGATGGGTTTAGTTCGGCAGTGCAGAGGAGAGCGGCGGCGGAGCAGAATCTCGGGAGGATGGTGGATAGTTTGAACGGGTCGGAGGCGACGAGGGCGGAGAACTTTGCTGCATCGGAGATAGAAAGGGGCGTGAGCTTGGAGACGAGGAACGGTGCAGGGTGGGGAGAAGAGTTGGGAATTTTTCGTTTCCAGTAACGAAGTAGTGCAGCCTTTTCGGTGAATGGGTTTAATGAGTTCGCCGGGGTTTGCGAGTCTGCTGCGGCCGCCGTTGAGAGCGAGAGCAAGATGAAGAAGAGCATTCTATCGCATGGAATAATTTTTCCCATTGACCAAAGCTAGTCTTTCCTCACACTCCTTTAAAGAACAGAACAGAAACTTTATGCATCGGTGGCCTCCTTATCTTTAATATTTTCTCCCTTTTAGAAAGATTTACAAGCATACCATTCAATCTATTTGCATGTCTAACCTTTAAACTCCAATATAAAATGTAAAAGTTAGTTTATTTTTCTAAATGAAGAAAATTTATATTTTTTATGTGGTATGAATGTAAGAGTTAGATGTGTGAATAAATAAGAATTGGGTGTCATATATATATGTAAAAGCCCTTCTTAATAATGGTATGTATTTATGAACAGCCACTTGATAGTCATAATTTTAAGTCATGGTTATGCCTTTTAAGAAAAGGTAAAGGAATAGAATATAATTATATGTATCTATATATATATCTATATCTACATATAGGTATACATGTATCTATCTATGTCTATATATATGGATGAATATATCTATGTACATGTATGCATGTATGCATGTACACAACATTCCCAGGTCAGTTGATAGAGAAATTGCTTCAACAATGTAAGTCTTCTCTCATCTAGAGCTTGAATCCCGACTCTGGCGACTGTTATTTTTAGAAGGGGGTACTAAAAAATTTAGGCGTATGGTTCACCCCCATACCTGACAGGAGTTGGCAAATATAATGGGTTGAGGACCTCATGCACGGACCCATTTTTAATATATGTATGTATATATATATATATATACACGTACGTACGTACATACATATCTACATAGATATGTACGTGGATACATATCTACATATGTATCGACATACATATGTATATGTATGTATGTGTGTGTGTGTGTGGAAAAATTATTCCATATGGATCCGTAAACCACTTGATTTACGGTCCTGATGTATTTAGGTGGGCCCCACTTAATTTTTTTTTTTAAAAAAACGGAAATAATCCTGA
>NEWO01000026.1:3364735-3381259 GCA_003013225.1 Phalaenopsis aphrodite
TATTTATTTATATTTATTTTTATATAATAATAAATTGATTATATTATTATTACTATCCTCCACGCATTTTTCGCCCATACACATCCTCGCGGCAAAATGATGGTCTCCTTTAGGTGAAATCGACGTTCCAGACTTGACCGCGCAATCTGTTTCATCATCCGGAGTCATCTGAACCGCTTCATCAAGTGATCAGGCCAATTATACCCAATTTCGCGCGTGGTGCGACGATTAATATCCGTTGACCAGATTGAAGTCGTCCGACGTGTCAAATGCCAACCGACTTTCACCTAAGTGAAAGCCATAACCTAGCAGAATCAACCTGGCTACGTGCCCTTCAACACGTGCCGAAAGGTCCAGGGTGAGTGTCTTGAGCCACCGGACGTTGCAACGAACTGTAGATCATCTAAAGTCATGCAAGTGGACATTCTAGACTTTGAAATAAAAAATTAATGCCAACAATGTGTTCACATCTTATGGTAAGTGGTGCAATTTTATATTTTTAGCATTTGAATTTAATTTAATTTGGCTTTTTGTGTCACACATGTGTTGTGATGAGTCATGTTTGTGTCATAGGTGACCCATAAAGGAAGGGCCATGAGGGAGATGAGCCATAGGAGAAGGGAGATGGGTCATGGGCTTAGATTTTGGATTTTGGGCTAACCTAAATGCGTTTAGGTTTAGCCCAAGAGATCAAGCCTAACGGGCTTTCATAATTTAACTAATTAAATAATTATGTGAGTTATGAAGGTTGATCTCATTGTGTCAATTTGACCCCTATGTGTTTTGATGTCTTGACCACTTTGAATGGGACTAAATATGGTCGCAATGGGTCAATTGGTCAAGAATTGACTCAAAATTGGGTTGGACCCAATTTAGTTTGGTCACCCATTGTGCCTTCAAGCCTTGGGGTCAAATTAGTGTGTTGGCATTTCATGTTGATTTTAGGGTCAAAGGGAAGGCCTTAAGTGAGGCTAAGGATCAATTTGAGTAGATGATCCTTCCCACTGAAATTTTTTGTGTCTTGGTGGTTCCCATGATTTGTAGGGAGATTCCTAGGGTTTTGAATTCCATGAGTGACCCAGAGCATGTCTTACTCATGGAAGTGGCCAACTTGACCAGACCAAGACCCTAAACCAGCCCAACTAGGGGTTAAGGGTCTGGGCTTCACCTCATGAGGCTCAAGGGAACAAAGTCTTGGTATGTGGATTATGTGTATTTGAGTGGGTGAACCCTCACAAAAGTGAGGTCAACACATTCTTTGTCGATCGATTGCTCGCGCTAGTTTGATCGACCACTTTCAGTCCATTCAACCAATTGGTTGCCATTGGCCTCAATTTGACGGACTACTTTTCATCGATTAGACGCCCCTACGCGATCTACCGTTCTTCATCAATCGACCACCCATGCCCTTTAGATCAAACATCTTCTGCGGATTTGGTGATGGTCTATTAGTTGTGGTCTGTTGGTGTGGTGGTTGTGTTTTTTTTTTTTTTTTGTGACATGGTAGTGGTGGTCTTGGTGGTTTGCTAGTAGCGGTGGTGTTGGAGGTTTGTTTGTGCGGTGGTGTTGGTTTTTTTTTTTTTGTGACATGGTGCTGTGTGCTGGTGTGTAAAAATTAGAGTGGTGGTGCTGGTGTGTTGATGGTGTGGTTGCTGTGGTTTGTTGATGTGGTAGTGAATGTTTGTTGGGTTGATGGTTGTTTGTTCGTAGTGATGATGTGTTGGTGATGATAATGTGGTGGTGGCGGTGGTGGTATGTTGGTGATGATGATGTGGTGATGATTGTTGATTGTGGTACATTTGTGAGAATTTACTTTTTTTGTGACATGGTGATAGGTGTGGTTGTATGCGTGGAGAGAGGAGTTGTGATGTTTGTTTGTTGATGGTGTGCTGGTGGTAGTTTGTTGGGTTGGTGGCGTTGGTGGTGGTTGGTTGGTGGTGACGTTGGCGATGGTTGGCTGGTGGTGTTGCTGTGTGAGTGTTTGGTGGTGTGTTTGTATTGAAAATGTGGTGGTGGTGGTGTTTAGTGATGATGTTTTAATAAATTTCATATGTTTCTTTTCAATTACCTTTTCAAGTTGTATTTTAAATGACACTTTATGATTTCTCTGTCACAAATTTATGTTGCTTGGTTCTTTCATACTAGTAGTAGTCACAGCTAAAACAAAAGAAATTGGCTCATCTATCATGTGGGATAAAGATGTTAAGATAATATTTTGCAATCTTTGCTTAAAATAAGTGGAATTGAGAAATAGGCTAATCATTTATTTTAACAAAGAGAACTGGCAAATATAATAAAAAAGTTCAAGAAGTAAGAAAGAAAATAAAATGGGATGCAATTGAAAAACAAGTGAAATTAATTAAAAAATGGCTGAAAAATATGAAAAGAGTTGAAACGAGGATCTACGGGTTTGTATTGAGATCCACTAAAGCGAATCATTGATGCAAAATTTTCAGCAAAACTGAGACTAAATTATTATATATATAAATATCAAATTTTAATTAGATTTGAAAATTTATGTGGGTGGCCAGCACATAAACTCTCCTTTTATGACTTGACAGAGAAAAAATCGAATCAATGACAAAAAAAATTACTTCTTGTGATTTGTTCCACCATTTTTGTTTTATAATAACTATCCCCAACTATTAATGGCTTATACATCGGCACTCAGTCATAAAAAGATGTCGTTAGAACTAGTCCCTCCATTAAAAACATCAGAACTAGACGACCTGAAGTCGATGTTGAAAAAGGGCACTTCAGAATAGTATCTGCTAGAAAAAAAAGTGAGGAATTTACATACTTACCACACAATTCCTATCTATTTACATATCTAACACCTAACTTTAATTTTTACATTCATAACACTCAAATCTTTAACATCACATCATAAATATCCCTTAACCAATCTTTTGAAGTCAAAGGCACCGTTTTATACATAGATTTATGACAACAAGGTGTTATAAATATAAATATCAAACTTTAGGTGTTGACATGTAAACCTATTGTGCGGTAGGTATGTAAATTCCCCGAGAGAGAGAGAGAGAGCAATCAAAAGAGGGCTGCAGCATAAGATGGTGGGAACAATCTCTTATAAGAAAAGTTCAGGTGCAGATGATGCATGTAGCTTTATGAACGAACAACATATGCATAACTGCTAACGCACCCCACCCCAACCCAATGAAAGGCAAAGCATTGCTAGCTTTTAACAAAGTAGATTAATAAATACAGCTGCAACATAGAAGTGTTTGATATATATATATAGCTAACAGTGATGAAGGATTTGGTAAGCAATTTGAGGTCGGAATAACTGCATATCAGAACCTCTGAAATTAATCAACATAGGAACACTAACAATGCTTTCGATAAACTTCATCACAAAGATGCCGCAGTCAAGTGTGCCGGGTTCTTGCTGGGGATAAATCCTCCTGTATTCGAGACTCCAAGATCTAATATCCAACCCATGATCTTCATGCAGATACTCCGCTAGAAGCATGGTCTGCAAAAAAAGAAGAAACATTTATTAAGCTATTTTCATGTATTTGGTGCATTATCATAAGCAATACTGCTTGAGAAAACAAAAAAATTTACATGCCTGCTCTTTCGCAGCCTCTCTGTGTCTTGCATCATACAAGGAGTCATAACCAATCCATTTCTTCAACTTCATGTTGCAAACAAGTAGTAACCAATGGTTGGCAGTTGAGATATGGCATGGCAATAATAATAACTTGGATTTCTCAAGAGATTTCTTGTCAAAAGCATTCAAAAATGTCTTATAGCTACCAAGTTTGTTGCGATAAAGTCCCTGCAAATATAATAAACAGTCAGCATGCTTCAAAGTATGATGAACATTTATTTAGATCTCCTATGACCCACTAGTTATCACATACCAAAAACATAGGTGGCACGTACAAAAAACTCACAGACTTATTCTCGGATATTTTAGCCCCTTCATATAACATAAGGGCATATGCATCTATAATCTACATTAAATCAACCAAAAAAGGAAAAAAAAATGTATCAGATAATCACAGAATAAAGAAGAATCCATAAAATGTTCAAATTCATGTGGTAAGTGGTAACCTCTTCACTGGTATATCCTCCTTGGAGATACTCCAGCATTGAATGTCTTCGAATACAGATGTTCCAATCAAAGAACACTATGTCATCTCTAAAACAGTAATGAAGCTGATAATAAGCTAAGTACTTACAGCACCAAAACTTATACAAAGTTTTAGCTGAAAAACTGGCTTACTAAACCTCTGCATAGGTTTTATGCAAAATGCATCAAGATAATTTCTAACATTCTCCGTCAGAAGTTCACGGCCAACGTAATTCAGTGATGCAACTCTTGCCTCCTACGAGCAGTAAAAAATGTCCTTGAAATGTTAGCAATGCCATTTAGAGTAAAAATATACAAATATGATACAAACTTGAACCATCTTCTCCATCGGGCTTGCGTAGTCGTCAAGATTGACCGGCATATTAGTGCCCTTCTGCATATTAGTGTCCGTCCTCTCGATTCTTGCAAAACTCTACTCCAGCCATAGACACAAGTTATAAGATATGGAACATGATGAAGAGAAATAACCACAAAAAGAAAGTGTACTTACTTCCACGCTAGGAATGGAAGCTTTCTCTACTGCAATTTCCCTTCTCCTCTTGATCATGAGATGCTCCCTTCCAATGTTTGATTTGAGCATCTTCCTTTTTCCATGTTGCTGGCATATTTGCTTTTCACTCCTTGCAATGCTATTAAGCGTTGGAAATTCCACTTTATCACCTTCAATGCATGGCTTGAGAAGAGTTGCAGTAAGGTCAACTTTTTCACCAACCTTCCCATTTATCTTATCATTCATCCCCTCTATTTCCCATCCCTTTGATACAGCTAGAGTTTCAAAATTCACAATCTTCCTCTCCAAAACAGAAATTCGTGCGATTTGTTTAAGAACAAGTTGTGTAAGACTCGCTATCTCAGAAGAGCATTTTTTTTCCACTTTTTTTTGCTGCTTTTTTTTCCCAGCATCAGTACCTCTATGCTCCATTCCCTCGTATCCAGCTCTGATGTCAGAATCCACTGCTTCAAGGCCTGCAACCAAAGATGGATCATCCCTCACTGCACCATCAGAACATCCAATCTCAGATTGAATCTGCTCCAAACTATTCAGGGATATGAGTTCAAACTCATCATTTTTAGGGAGAAGCCGATAGCAAACCTATAAGATGAATGAAAGCCTTTTAAAGGAACAGGGAAAATAAATAAAGTGAAATATAAGTAGAACTGAAGTTAAAATCCACCTTGTCCTCCGCCGTGTCTCTAAGTCTATCTAGAAAACGTTTTCTCCGCCAGAATTTGCATCTTTTTGCCCACTTGAGCATTCTTGGTCTTATTTCTGGATTAGAAGGCCTTGCATCCTCACCAAAATCAACATGCTCAAAAAACCATACCTTAAAAATAAATGTCAGACTCGCCTATTTTAACAAGCAAATTATAGAAATAATAGAATGGTTTAATTGGCTAGTTACAGTGATTGTGAAGGATAGACCGTTCATGCATCCGACTGCCACCTCCTTTCCTTCATTTCGTTCCTTCACAACCTTGGACTTTGCATTGATCTCTTTTACCAGGAATGAATGAAGTGCTTCGGCCCAATTATAGCTTCCAATTGAATCCAGATCCTTCACATAATAAGCCATATATCTAGGCACAACTCCACTCCCAGAAGGAAACAACACAGAAACCCATAGGAAAAGAATCATTTGCTGAACAAAACGTTTGTCAGTCTCAGGATTATGATCGTTTCTGTTTCTGAGAATATTATCCAGCCTTCTCCGAATAATGTTCTTGGTCAAATATATCCTACTAAATTCAGGATCAAGAGACAGAGCCCGTTTCTGCCTCACTACATTTTGGCCGCGGTTAGGAAGACCAGTAATCAGAGCTATGTCATCCACAGTGAAAGGAATTATGACCCCGCCAATTAAAAAACCGCAATGCCCCTCGTCCCAAAAACCCAACAAAGCATCTACTATTTCCATATTCATATCAAGTTTTAAAATGTCTTTAATTAGCTTTCCAAATGGAGTTCTTCTTAGTAATGCCCATTCACGATTATTAATTTGCCAACTTCGTATTTTCTTTCCAAAACTTGCCAAAAGACATCTAGATTCTAAGAGAGGAAGTTCCTCATCCTCCCGCACAGCATCTGCTTTATCCACTGCATTCCCACAGGAAACGTGATCCACAACATTCTTCCTCCGTTGTGCCATGGGAGCTTGATGCAGGAACCTGCAAAAAGGAAGAAGAAGAAGAAGAACCAAGGAAAATCTGAAAAGAGAATTTTCTTTCTATCAAAAAGTAAAAGCTATTATATACGGAGAGCCTGTCTATTTTTCTCCACTACTGCCGGGTAGAAAAGTCATGACACCTAATGCAAAGATATATTCACTAAATAGCCATTTAATAAAACTAAAAGCAGAATTAATTAATATAATAGTGGTAACTAGTAAAGTACAAGTTGCATCCCGCTACATAAGTTGTTCTCCACCTCCGAAGAACTCGTTTAAAGTTTAAGAACTTGTGTTTGGCTACCATCAGGAGAATGATAGGCATAGAAATCAGCAATATTAAATATTGGGGAGATGCTGAGTTCAGGTGGTAGCTTAATAGCATAGGCATTATCATTTATTTTAGCAGAGATAGGAAAAGTCTCAAATTTCCTTGGTTTCAATTTAGAATAAGTGCCGTTGGAAAGTGCTCTTCGCGTAGATGAACCATAACCAAATCTCCGACATTAAATTATTTATGCTTGCAGTGTTCAACAACTTTCGACTTGTACTTTGCGGCTCTAGCGGTAAGCTTCCGGCGAACATCTTGAAGCACGGTAGTGAAGTTGGCTGCTAATTGACTAGCAGCTTTGTTTTTTGGTTTTGGTATAATAGCCAAATCAACCATATGGTTGGGAGTTTTAGTATAAAACAATGTCAAATGGAGCCCGAACCGTGGAACGGTTCACCATAGAATTATAGGAAAATTCAGCTCAACTTAAAGACTTCATCCCATCTCTTTGGTTTTCGCTAGCTAGACATCTAAATCATATTTGCAAATGTTCGGTTGGTGACCTCCTCTAGCCATTGGCTTGTGGATGATAAGCAGAACTCAACTTGAGATTGGTCTGAAATTGCTTCGAAAGTTCTCTCCAAAAATGGCTTACGAATTTGACATCACGGTCGGAGGTCAAGCTTCGAGGTATACCATGCAATTGAACTGTCCTTGAAAAAGACTCTTGCCACATTAAGTGAGTCAAATGTTCTCTTGCAAGCTATAAAAAGTGACATTTTTGGAAAAACGATCTACAACAACCACCACCACAAAATCCATCCCATGCTTTGTTTTCGGCATCCCCAAAACAAAGTCAAGACTTAAATCTTCCCAAATTAAATCCGAAATTGGTAACAGGTTGTATAAACCGGTGTTTTGTGAGGATCTCTTGAAAGTTTGACATTTATGACAATGTTCCACATACCTTGATACATCTCGTCTAAGCTTAGGTCAAAGGAAGCGAGCTTGCAACAATGATAAGGTTTTATCTCTTCCAACGTGAGTTGTTAGACCACCAACATTGAGTTCTTGAATTAGTCGCATTCTCAGTGAGGTATTTGGTATACATAGCTAATTTCCTTTAAATAAATATCCCTTTTTGAGAGAATAATCTACAATTGGCCGGGTTGAATTGCATTTGTTCCACGGTTCAGCAAAATCCGAATAATCTGATAGATTCCATACCAATGATGCTAGTTTGCAGGGACATGAGGAGGTTGGCTTATCAACTCAAAGAATCAACAACTTTGTTAGTCACTCCAGATTTATGAATTAGAACGAAACTGAATTTTTGTAGGAAAAAAAACTATCCATCACATGTGCATTCGATTCAAAGTTTCTTAGAGACCGATAATCACTATACAAAATGAATTCTTGGTGAAGAAGATAGTTCTCCCATCGTTTTAGTGCTCTTATGCAACATATAATTCTTGTTCATATGTGGACCATCTTTTACGTGGTGGCCTCAGCTCTCGCTAAAGAATTCCATGGGTTTTCCTTCCTGCGACAAAACTGAACCAATCCCAATTATGGAGGCATCAACATCAACTTGGAATGGTTATTGAAAGCCGGGAATGCTTAATACAGGGGCTACACACAAGTTGTTTTTGATAGTTTCACAACTTCTTTGTTGCTCTGGCCCCCAAGTAATTTTTTTTTGTTTGAGGGCATCTGTGATTGGTCTCATAATTGTGCTAAAACCTCTTATGAATAGTCAATAGAAATTGGCAAAAACATGAAAACATCGAATCTCTGAAATAGTAGATGGAGGAGGCCACGACTTGATGGCTTCAACCTTCCGTGGGTCAATATGGACACCTAAATTATCAATAATGAACCCTATAAAATGTACGTTCGAACTAGCGAATTCACACTTGGGCTTGTTAAAATATAATTTTTGCTCACGTAGAACTGATAGTATAACAGTCAAGTGCTCGGGATGATCCGACAACAAATAGCTGAAAACTAAGATATCATCAAAATAAACAATGCAAAATTTATCAAGAAAAGATTAGAGAACTTCACTGATGAGTCACCAAAATTTTCTTGGTAAGTTACATAACGTGAACGACATCACAAACCATTCATATGACCCTTCTTTGGTTTTGAAGACTGTTTTCCATTCATCACCTTCACAAATACGGGATTTGATGGTACCCACTTTTTAAGTTCAGCTTGGAGAAAACAGATGCGCCGACAAATCATTCTGGCAGATCCTCAAATCCTGACATAGGAAAACGATATTTTATGGTGATTTTGTTTATAGCTCTGTTGTCTACACACATTCGCCAACTTCCATCCTTTTCAGAGACTAAGACTAGTACCGCACACGAGCTGAGGCTATGGCGAATTACTCCTTGCTCAAGAGTTCTTCAATGATTTCTTTTAGTCAGCCTTGTTCTTTTGGGCTCATTCAGTAGTAGGGAAGGTTGGGTAAGGTTGCTCCTAGAATCAGATCAATTTGGTGTTGAATTGATCGGATTGGAGGCAGTTGTCTCGGCGAATCAGCAGGCATAACATCAGCAAATTGCTATAGTAAATTCTGCACTTTGGTGGATTAAGGTCATCAATAGCTACATGCTTTGTACGATGAACTGTGAACCAGAAATGGAGATAAAAGCTGACCTAACTGCTAGAGGTGACCCTCCATCAAAGGGTGTAAAGGAACTGAACACGAACAAACAGAGTTTGTGTTCATGTTCGGTTCGTTTGAAATTTAGTTTGTTTGAAATAAGCTCGTGTTCGAAATTGCTCGTGAAGTCACTGTTCGTGTTTGTTTCTTAACAAACGAGCCGAACACGAGTCTAACACGAGTTGTTCCCGAACGACGAGCCAGTTTGACATCCCTAATGTTAATATATATAAATAGTATATTATATTAATTATATAACTTATATTATATAAATACATAATATCTGTATTAATATATTACTAATATAGTATATTAATATATTATTATTATTAATTTATTATGTATTATAATTAATAAAATTTATCATAATTTTTTTATATATAATTATTTTAAATTATTTTATATTTCGAACAATAACGATTTGAACACGAATGAACGCATCACTGTTTGTGTTTGGTTCGTTTAACTAACCGAACGAAAAAAAATTATTTACGTTCGTCTCATTTACTTATCAAACGAATTGAATACGAACTCATTGACGAACCGAACACGAACTGTTCGCGAACAACGAGCTTTTTTGACAACCCTACGGCTCCATGCGGCGATGCAAAAGAGTTGTCTGGCAGCAGCCTGATTCTTTTACCTTGACATGTATGCATTACTTCTCCTATCATACCAAGCCCCGGTGTCATATTGCCAAGGCCTACCTAATATGATATGACATACATCCATGTTTATAACATCGCATACAACTTCACATTTATATTACCTTTCTATGGAGAATGAGGCTTGACATGAATCAGTCATTGTCATTTCCATGCCTTTCTTTACCCAACCAAGTTTATACGGATTTGGGCGTTTGGTGGTTTTTAACTGCATGGCTTTAACCATCTTTTGTGACACTATATTCTACGTGCGTCCACTGTCGATAAGTAGATCACAAACTTTTCCCATAACAATGCATCTAGTGTGGATAATTCGATGTCGTTGAGATGTATTAATTTGTTTAGGAGCCAACAAAAATGTTTTTCAAGATATAAGATAAGAATTCGCCGTCATTTGTTGCAAGATCTTCACAATCATCAATCGATGGTAATGTAGGAGAGTTATCATCCAACTCTTGTTCTCCTTCCATCAGTTGAGCTTGTCGGCGGTTAGGACAGTCATTGGAACGATACCCAACTGAAAACAATGGAAGTATTTGGACGGCTATGGCTTGTTGTAAATGTTGTATTTGATAGTGTTTGGCTTAAATTGTCCCTCTTCTTTCGCGGCTAGCTGATTTGGAGCTGTTGTACTTCAAGGGAGCTCACCTTTGCATTGGAAATTGAAATTCTTTGCTGATTAGTGGGTTGATCCCCCATGGGTCGCTTTCAAGTGTTAAATTTTTAAGCTCGACAAATTTGCAATTCAGCTTTATAAGCAAAGTTGACAGCCTGGGATACTGACCAAATAGTGTTCATCTTTAATTTTCCTTGAATAGGTTCTTTGAGACAGCCAATGTATCTCGCCACTAACTATTGATCTATTTTATTCAGATAATTACAAGCACTCAATCTATAAAACTCCTCAGTGTATTCACTAGTGTTGTGGTTTCCTTGAGTGCATTTTTGATATTGTAAATATAGCATTTGTTCATAATCGGATGGTCGGAAATGGCTTCTCATCAGCTGCAGCAACTTTGTCCAGCTTCTTATACAACTCCGGCCTTCTTTCCTGCCAAAATGAGTTAATTGAACCCACCAAGTGTCAGCTCCCCCTTTTTTTACAAGAAACATTCTTAACTTGTAGTCGAAAAAGGACTCGAGCAATTGCTCTCAATCTAAGTAATCTTCTAGGTACAAATGACCGTCAAATAAGGGTATGTCAATTTTCACCTTATAATCTCCAACATTTCAACCTTGGGAATGGCGAGGTTTGTAGCAGGACTCCCAAGTGGGGATTTCATCCTATGAATCAGAGTCAGAAATGATCACACGTCGGCAAAGACGTTGGTCCTCGTCAAACAAAGGGTTTTCATTACAAACGATTAACTCTTGCCTTTGAAATCGCCTAGGGTCTCGAGTTAACACAATGGCATCTCCAAGAGCAGGTGTGGTTGCCATGCTCGCCGGTGGAAAAATTATGATGATCCTGATTGCTCGTAGCTCGATGCTCACCTCGTCCATGAACTTAGTGAAATTGGAATTAAGGGCATCAAAGTCGTTCAAGATGGGAGTGAGCTTCGCACAAATCCTTCCAATTACGATCGTCGTCGCGGCTGGTATTTTGGCTTCCGTGTCCCATGAGGCTCTGATACCAACTGGTGCAGGAACCTGGAAAAAGGAGGAAGAAGAAGAACCAAGGAAAACCAGAAAAGAGAATTTTCTTTCTATCAAAAAGGAAAAGCTGTCATATATTTTCTCCACTACCACATGGCAGAAAAGTCATAACAGCTAATACAAATATATATTCACTAAACAGCCATTTAATAATACAAAAAGCAAAATTAACTAATATAATAGTGGTAACTAGTTAACGATAAGTTGCATCCCGTTGCATCAGGCTGCAGACATTTTAAGTGTCATCCCTATGCCACAAGTGGGAATACATCACATACTTGTCATGGAATGCCATCCATATCATGATTTTTTTTTCTCTTTACTTTGAAAAAACAAAACAATAAAACTAAGCTGTAAATCACATATTTGAGCAAGACATAGCTTCGACCCTTCATAACAGACCTACCAAATTACATATAACATTACTGAAGACCGATGTAATGTGCTCCACACATTCAACTTGGAAGAGGAATCCATTGAGGTCTAAAATTGAATATATATAAGACTATCGAGTTACAATCGACCTGGTCAAATCATTCTTCATTGACAAGGACAAATCTGAGCCTGGTCAGAGCCAAGTTTAAGCTGCAATCAGATACCTCTAATCTAGGTCTTTGGTTCAAACCAGGATGCACCAATTTGCCTTTTAATTTACTAGAGACTAATATTCCTAATAAATGTTAGATTACAATAACTGCATAATAACTTAGATACTTGATTAGTTAGCTGCTACTGGAATATATGACCCACTACAGTTTGGCATAGCAATAGAAATTACTGCTGTCTCGGGATTGCAATGACAGCCACTTGTCTAGATGAATGCCTAATTGACCAGACAGAAAATAATGACATGAAACATACAAATATATTCATAAAGAAAATTACATCTCACAAAAATCAAAATCTTCCTTTAAAGATCAAAGTTTTACTTCTATACATTTATTTTCAATTTTTTAAGATTTTTCAAATACTAAACCCAAATTAGCAAATTTCTCGTTAAAAAAAATATTATGGGAGATGATTTTAAATTGGAGTAAGCATCACATAATAAAGGCAATTTATTGGCTCAAAAGAATATTATAGACTAGGACAAATCACATCCAAAGTTATACAAACTTTAAAATGCACAAAATAGGGCAAAAAAGAGAAGAATGGATTAAACTGGCCAAACCACCAAGCTAGGACAAGCCATATCAAATTGTTCGCTTGTGCAATCTTATATATAAGAAGTGACATTTGGGCCATTCATGATGTCAAACAAAATCGGGAAACCATCATTATTTTTTCTTTATCATAAGACTACACACCTCCTCTTGGCTTCATCATAAACATCAGAATGACCCTCAATGTAAAGGTACCATTGCTTCTCATTAGAATGAAAACATCTGTTTTAAGCTTGTATGTTATTATGGAGTTGTAACCCATTCCCAATAGAAAATTGATATCTTTGCCATCTTCTTATATTGCACCATCTCCAAAAGTTGGGGGTGGTGATACCCAGTCCTTACCCAATCCCAACGTATGATTCAAAGTGGTGGGCCAAATCATAACCCCATCCCTTTCAAAAACTTCCCTAAATAAAATGGGCTTACCTTAGTGGGCATAGTGTCAAGCCATTTATCACTAATATTCCAACCACAATCGAGTAACTCGAAATATAAGGAGGTACATATCTGATCACATTTCGACCCTCCAATTTTTTAATTTTTTTGTCTTTTATTTTTATTGTTTTTTGCAATGTCTGAACCATGAAGAATAAATGGGTGTGCAAGGCCACATGTGACTCCACTGAGTGAAGAATGGCTGAGATAAGCAAGTGTTCAATCCAAGTTTGCAAGGGCCCCCACCTGAGTCCAAACATTTAAGCCCAAAAGTTATTTTGGACTCCACTAATCACTAAATATATGACCCTTTAATTACAAAAGCAGGCAATTTCACAAAACCTACTTAATTGGATAAGATGAGGTTCTTTCTGCTCAATTACTAACTTGAGAATTGTAAACTTCTAATTTAAACTACAGGGGAATCATGTATCTCAAGAAGGTGGTGCTGAACTAGCTAACTCCATACACTTTGAAGATGAGAATCTTGCTTCTGATATGTATCAGGAAATAGTATTCAGTTCATCAGTCCCTGAGAAAAAAATTTCTTTTTAGAACCCAATCATTCCAATGTCCCATAATCGTTCCCACAATCATTAGATGAGTTGATTAGATTGCCTCAACTTCAGTTGCTCAAGGAAATAACAAGGAAATGATTAACGAACCATAAGCACAAAAACAACTCATTAAGAATACAAAAGGGAAAAAGGAGTCATTAACCATAGGGCAAACCTTATTCCTAGTTTCCGCCACTTAGTCCTAAGATCATAAGTTTCAATGAATTACTAGCACTGAATCCAAAACCTCGCAGTCAAATGGATAGCAGAGTACTATTAATCTTTCAAATGTCAGAGTAAAACACATGCAACGAAACTTCAATATCTCACCAGTCAAATTTTCGGGACAAAAATTGAAAACTTACCAGCTATTTTCCTTTCCCTGCAGCCGATCGCGAACGAAGTCTCGCAACGCTTCTCTGGTTCTCCATTCCCTAGGACTTCACTGCGCCGTCTCCCTAAACAGGAAAGGCGGGGGACCAGGAGTGTGATCAGTGAGGAGCAGAGCTAAGGAGTAGGAATGGATCTACTTTCTGGAGTAGCAGGATTTAACTAGATTTATAAGTAATTATGGAAATCCGAACTTATCAAATCTGAATTTAATAAAATCTGATTTACTCCATTTATCCTAAATCCATAAACTAAATTCAGCGTAAAGCCTATTAAAAAGGAATTACCAAATGGCTCTATATTAGGTTACGCGTTTGTTGTCAGGCCGTCCAGACTCATAACACAATATTTTATCTTATATTATGGATATGAATTTCAAAAATTGATTCAAATTTTGGGTTGGATGGGGACTTGAAATAAATGAGTCGAGCTACGACCCAAAATTCTGAATAGAAATTTTTTTGAGGCGATTTTGAACCAACCCTAACTTGGCTCGAAATTGGATCATTAACAACACTATTTTAAATTATCATGTACAAGTTAAATCTCAAAAAATATTTGAAATGATAAATATTAAATTTGATTTAACTGAAATAATTTTTATCATTTATTTCAGAGTTTAAGTATATTCTCTAGTGGTGATTTAGTCTATGCAATATTTATTAAATTAATTAGACCATATTTAGATCATGATAACATTCCATTTGACTTGTAAGTGCTAGGGCGTCCACTGGAAGCAACGAGTTGTATAGCCTGAATATAGTGAAAAGTGTGCAAGGGCCGCTAAATTGGCGCCCGGGTGTAGTGTCAAATAAGCAAGGGGTTCTCACATCACGGAAGAATGTGAGCAAAGAAATTAGTTCATAAAACTAATGAAACTAATATTAGGATTTGATCCTGGAATATAGGTACTATAAATGATAAATTAATGGAATTGGTTGATATTATGATTCATTGAAAAATTAATATAAAAATTAATATTTTATGTATTCAAAAAACTAAATGAGTTGGAGAAAAGACTAAAAAGATTGATAATTTAGGTTTTAAATTTTGGTATTATGGTAAGAGTCACATTAGAAATGGTGTAGGTGTAATTATTGATAAGAGTTTGAAAGATAATGTTGTAAAAATTAATAGAGTTTGTGATAGAATTATAGCCCTTAAGATTATCATTGATACCAAGATTTTTAATATTATAAGTGCTTATGCTCCTCAAGTAGGTTTAGATACAGGGTCTAAATATAAACTTTGGAATGACTTAGAAGACTTAATACAAATGATACCTCTTGAAGAAAGATTTTTTATTGTAGGAGATTTAAATGGACATGTCGGTAGAGTGGTAGAAGACTTCAAATATACTCATGGTGACTACGTTTTTCGAGTAACTAATGAAGAATGTAGATTTACTTTAGATTTTGCTTTAGCGTATGATTTTGTTATTACAATACTTTATTCAAGAAAAGATATGAGCATCTTATTATTTATAAGAGTGGATCTAATAAAACACAAATTGATTATTTTCTTATGAGAAGAAGAGATCGTCGAGATTGTAAAGATTGTATGGTCATTCCAAATGAGAATTTAAGTACTCAACATCGTTTATTAGTTCTAGATTTTAAGATGAAGAGTTGTAAAATAAAGAATGACTCATCATTGTAGAATTATATGGGGGAACTTAAAAGATACAAATAAAATTATTTTTATGAGTAAAATTTAAGATTTCAAAATTTGGGATGTTCATGAAAAAATAAAAGCTATGTGGGATAAAATAACAAACATTATCAAACAAGTAGCAAATGTTATGCTTGGAGAATCAAAAGAAAAATGTTTTATAAATAAAACTAGTTAGTTGTGGAATAATAATGTGCAAGAAAAGATAAAATATAAGAAGTTATGTTATAAAAATTGGTTTAAATGTAAAAGCTTAGAGAACTAGGAAAAATATCAAACAGCGCGCATGAAGTCTAAAAGTACAATCTGTGACGCTAAAAATTTTGCTTTTAATGATCTTTATAATATATTAGATACTAAGGAGGATGAAAAATATGTGTATAAACTAGTTAAACAAAGAGAAAAGAAAAATAAAAATTTAACTCAAGTAAAGTGTATTAAAGATGAAAATCAAAAAGTACTTTTCTTAGAAAAAGATATTCAACATAGGTGGGTGAGTTATTTTGATAAAATTTTTAATGAAGTTTCTGAAAATACGATCGACCTTAGTGATCTTAATATCGTGAATAATAATAAAATGTTTCATTTTTACTGTCGCATTAGTAAAAAAGAAGTTGAGGAGGCTTTAAGGAAAATCAAGGGTGGAAAGTCCGTAGGACCTGATGATATCCCAATTGAAGTGTGGAAATATTTAGGAGATTGGGAGTTTCTTGGCTTGCTAAAATCTTTAATATTATTTTAAAAACTAAAAAAT
>NEWO01000026.1:3383204-3431154 GCA_003013225.1 Phalaenopsis aphrodite
TAAATTTAATAAATCCTAGATCTAAGCCAAAATAGAGGTTAAATGAGATTAAAAGGATGAAAAGTGGCAACTTAAATAATTTTGGCAAAATTTGAAGTGTTAAAAATAAATTTGAAAAAAAAAATTAAGATATACCCCCTCTATAATAGAATATTTGGATATATTTTTAGTAAAAACTATTCAGATTACCTCTTGAAAGAAAATTGAAATTGATTTGCAACAAGACATATTTGCAACATTTAAATGTTCTTATTGAATTTCTCTAAAAGGATTATAAAAATTGAAAGATAAGCCCCCCATAGAAACAAGTAATTTACTCTTAAGTGCACCAATATTTTAATTGATAAGAAAAAAGAATTTATAAGAATTATGATGATTAAAAAAACATGCATTATCTAGAATTTATGACTTATTTACATAGTTAAAAAGTGCAACTATGTTCACTAAAATTGATTTATAAGTAGGATATCCTCAAATCAAACTTAAGGAAGCAATTATAATTAAAAATATTTTTTTAAAACTAGACATGATTATTATAAATGGTTTAGTAATTCCATTTGAATTGATAAATACACCCAACTTTTATGAATTAAAGCCATATATTAATTAGTTTGTGATTGTATTAATTGATTATATTTTGTAATGCTCCAAAAATGATAAAAATTATTTTAAACATTTGAGAGAAAATTTAAATTATTAATGAAAAATTAAATAATAGCACAAATTTTAAAGTACTAATTTTGGCAGAGAAGTATTGCATTTCTAGGTCATGTGTTAAATATTGAAGAAATCCAAATGAATGCTAACAAGTGAAAGACATATTAAATTGGCTTGTGTAAGACAATTATCATAGAGGCTTATAATTTCTTAGATTTAGTAGTTGGATGGTAAAAGAATTTTGAAAGGGATTTCCATAGGAAGCTTTGCCTTTGTTCAAGTTAATAAGAAAATACAAATATGCATAGTAATACAAGAACATGTTTCAAGAGTTGATGAGGAATATAACGACTGCCCCGGAAGTTCCGGAACCGTCAGCTACTGTAGCCAGAAATTTCCTGCACTCAAAAAGACAAAAATCGGAGAGCCACCTTTTAAGTGAAAGAATCAAAAAGTGAAAAAATCGAAAAGTTCATTTATTGATGTAATGATCTTCTATTTATAGAGGTCTCAGAATACAATGACATATGAGAAAAGGTCAATTATAATAAGTGTTTGAATGACTGAATCGACATGTTTGTCGAAATAAATATTACAAGGTAATGAAAATAAAAGTTAGCTTCGACTAGTCGTCTGAGATCTTAAGATCGATAGGTTGTATTGGTCGATCGCTTAGACCGATTATATCTTTTTCATGGACATTCAAATGTATGTCAGAGAAGCATGTCTGCTTGATTTATGTTTTTCCCGTATGATGGTCTTTGTCGGCGGACACTCTATGTTGATCGGTCCTGCTATAAATTCAGTTGATTGCTTGTCGGTGAAACTTGTGTTCCCTATCTCTAGCCTCCGTTTGTATGCCCCTATTTCTAGTCGCTTGATTTCTTCAAAATTCATCCTGGCATATTTGTCGTATACACCACCCAATTCTTATGCATTAACATATCAACCACACAAACTTTAATTTGTACATACAGACCACCAAATTCCTCAGTTTTCAACTCAGTTTGGGTGGTTCCTAGGGAGAAATTAAAGTTTAGGTGGTTGACAATTTAATACAAAGAAATTGGGTGGTAAGCATGTAAATCTCCCACTAATATTAAAACAAATAAATGAAAAAATATGCAACTCATAATGGAGAGCCTGAAGAATAATAGAATTTGATGTTAAAAAGCCTTCTTTTATCATATATTAATATAAGATGACTGAAAACATGAAGTGCTTCAAGAACAAGTACTCGCAGCACAAAAAATGGAGCCTTAGAAAACAAAAATGCCAGCAAACTTCAACAAAAAGAAAAAGAAAAAAAATCTAACAAATCATCTGACATTGGTTTGAAACATAAAATCTAAAATAAAAAAAAAATTACTGAAAAAAAAGGGCGGTTCAGGGCATTATCAGGCAGCTTCCTTTTCAGTTGATTCTGAAACCATAAACGCATGCTCACCTGTCTTGTCTTCCCACCATTACTCCTTAAGCCAAGGTGCAAGAGCCGGCATCCACTCACACAACTCATCTTCCTTGAACCACAGAGCTATCAGCAGGAAGGGTGAAGCCACGTTAGAAAATGGCACTCAATTATGGTAGGGAGTATATAAAATTAAATAATCACATGCAAGGAAGCTAAATGCCTCAGTATTTTGATTCATGCAGTCTAATCATTTATGAAGTACCACATTATATTGTATTTATGTATTTTGAAAGAGTTGGGTGTTGATGTAGCAAAATGTTGATTAATGATCCTCATCTTTTATTCTTTGCATGTAACACCTTGTTCGCCAATGAGGCATATGTATCAACACTAGAAATTGAAGCCGTTATGGTATTGACATCGCCATACTACTTTTCATTTTCCATGTCCAAAACCAAGGATGTTTTATCATTTGGTGTGTGAGCTACTCCTATAAGATAATATTCATTGTCATTGCTAAGCACAAACATCATCAATGATTGAGGCAACTGCATGCCATTTCCCATTAAACTTGCAGGCAGTAATGTCAAAGATTTCCGATCCAGCGATGTCACTGATTAGAACATCAACGATTAGGAGAGACCCACAAAGGCCAGATAAAACCATGGAGTTGAGAGTTTTTGATGATGCCGAGCACAAGAAGAGACACAATATCAACTCGTAAAATCATAAATGAACAACCCGAACTCGGTTATATTAATACTCAAATAATTTATTCAAATTATTAACAAATAAAATTTGATATTTTTTTTGAAATTTGAAGATTGAATCAATCAAAATTTAAATACGGACCAACTCATTTACTTATGTTCATGAACAAACTCATTTATTATTCAATAATTAACATGTTAAATGCTCATTTTCAAACTTAATAATTTATTTAAATGCATAACAAGTAACTTGTTAAAATGCTTGACATTAAGTTTGATAATAGCTCACCATCATGTATGATATATATTATTTAAATAAAATTTGATTGACTCCAATTATTTATTTATATTTTAATAATCGAAAATGATAATTTAATATCAATAGTATTTTAGGATTAATGATTAGTTACATATTTATTCTATTAATTGACACAAATTATTAATTGTCGTATCATTATCCACATCATATTGAGTCGATCACGCTTTTTAATATTGATTCATTTATGGTATTTAAATACATAATATCTATTTATTAATTATATAATTCACATTAATCATATAATATCATATATTTTTAATATTTTTGTACTTCCATGAATTCTGATTCACTCAACATTAAGAGGCCTCAGCCCTTCTTTTCCCCTCTTGCAGTTCTATCTTGTTTGTTTCACACGAAAACTTCCTTATCCAAGTAAATATTCATAATTTGTTAGCTTTTTAATTTTTTTCCTAAAATAACTTATTTGTCATTAATAAATATGCATATAAATTTAATATATTTCCTTTTTATTTTTTCTATTTCAATAAACTACTTTGTTCGCATTTATTTATAGTATTTAATTACAATAATATTTGCTTACAGCTTACAGATTATCTATTTAATTAGGCTAAAGTAGTTAGATACTAATTTAGAATTTATTCAATTGCATGTTCAGATTTATAAAATCATCTGTCAAAAGTTTTGTATGAAAATCCTAATACTCGTATGATTTTTAGTTTGTTTATCAACTGGTTGAAATACTCATTTAATTAATGGAGGCAAGCCAAATATGATAATTAAAAATTTTAAACAAGCTAAGTATGAACATACATGTGAAAGCTCGTCTCAAGCTCGAGTCAAACATGTACTTATAATATGACCAAGCAAAACCTGATCCACAACATACTTGACTCAGCTCGCTAATAGCCTTATCGATGGGACAACCGGAAGAAAAAACAAATAGGAGAAAATAGAAGGAAATACATAGAAGAGCATAGGGAAATGCAATGACACTATATAAAAATGAGGAAGATTTTATAGAAATTTATAGTAAAAGCTAGGCGTAAATAGAGGAGAAAATACAACACTCAATGAAGAATAGAAAATGATACAGATCTTGTACTGCCACATAAAAGAAAAAAAAAAGCTTTAAGCAAATTCCACAGTAAAGGTAAAAAAACAAAATTTCTGCCTTACCAACTTCACGATGCCCGTTATCAGGGCTGTCACTTCCATGAACAACATTTCTGGGAAAAAAACAGAATTCTCTTTTACAAAAACTATAAGAAGCACAAAAAAGCACAGGAAGAACTATCCATGCAAAACGACATAAAAATAGAGCACACGGCTTAAGAAAGAAATTGAAAGGGCTCCTGACCTCCCAGTCTGAACAGCTAAATCACCCCGAATAGTTCCTGGATCAGCTTGAAGCGGGTTTGTTGCTCCAATAAGTTTCCGAGCTGATGCAACTACTCCAATACCCTCCCATGCCTTCTTGGAGAAAAAGAAAACAAAGATGGAATGATTAAATGGTCAATGTAATTGATTTCTACTTCATTTTTTTAAAATTTTAAACATTGCATCTTAATTGCAACATCATTAGGCAGTCTCTAGTGGCATACCATACACACGACCGGACCAGATGTGATGTAGTTTATCAACTTAGGATAGAAACTTTTGTCCTTCAGTTCTTTGTAATGCTCCTAATTAGAAAAAAAAAAAAAAGCAGGGATCAGGAAAAAATGCAAATGATATTCAAATCTTTTGCACGTATTGACAGATATGTAAAGGAGAAGATTAAGGGAAGGTTTCTTCCATTTGAAGTATTAAATGAAGAAAAATGTTAAAGATATGAGAAACTCAATCGTCAATTAAAACTATGAATATTATACATCATCCTCAAGAATATCGAGTGATTATAGTCCCATTTGATATCCATGTGATTGTCTAGTCCTCATCTCTGTTACTGCACTAGCTAAGAGCTAAAAACATAATAAATATTTCATAAAACATATTGATCTTTAAAGAAAAAGGCCCTTGAGCTTTATAAAGTGTGACAACTTGAGCTCCATTAATTTTTATAAAGCACTTGTTATTTTAGGTTTTTGAATTTTTTTTTCTCAAAAAAAAAAAAAACAAGTGTTATTTTAGTTTTTATAACATTGTTTTTTTCTCATGAAAATTCTATAGATTAGAATGAGAAGGAAGATTAATAGAAAATGAGAAATTTTGATACTGAAATTTTTTTCATTTTTTAAATAAATATATAAAAAAGTTATATAGAAATAAGTCAAGAAGTAATTGTTGAGTTGTAAAGCCTGGAAGAGCACCCATAGTCGCAGGAAACAGCCCAACAATAGGTTAAGCACCCAGGAGGGTTTTTGGTGTGACACTCCCGCACCTGCAAACAGAGACCGTGGCACGCCCTTGCCGCATGTCGGGCTCCTGTGTGCATGGTTCTAGAGAGCACAACACTCTCGTGCCAAGTAGATTTGAGGGCGCACCAGGTGCAGTTGTCTCTTCTCATTCGGTTTAAACCTTCAATTCAAGCAATGAAGGTTATGACACTCATGTGCGGTGTTCCAACAGTCCTCCTGAAGCAAAAAAGAATTGATAAGGAGGATTTTGGCATGCAATTTCTCTTGTGAGATCAAAAGGAAGGGCTTGGAGCAAAGTCCTATAAGTTCCATTTCTTGTAGAGAAAATATCATACTGGATATTTATAAATATTTATGATTCTTCACAGTGAAAATTTCTGGTACTGTGGCTCTGTGAATTTTTCTCATTCTCGGGATATTCCGCATTAAATCTTAGTGTAATTTTTCTAAAATTGTTTTGTTGCCCTATTGTTCGATTTTTTGTTCTGAATTTCTCGAACCTGTGGGATTCTATTTCGCGGTCTGATTTTGATTTCTAATTGATTGAAACCCTAGAATTATACAAGATTCCATCCCAACAATAACTATCTATGAATCAATCATTAATTATGAACTAAATAATTAACTGCACAATAAAAATGAAAAGTTGTTTGCTATGGATAGAAACTAAATTTATATGAAATATTTGATTTTTATAGATGAAAAATTGCCTTCAAATTATTTTTTTAATGTAAATTCAAGGCAACCTCCACAGATTCATGATTATTTCAATCTTGTCCCTCAAGTTGGGTTATACAAATTGAACATGCCCATCTTATTTATTTGGTTATCAAAACTTATTTTGGGTAAAGCAATGGTGAGGATATATTTTGCTTGCGAAATTAATATATCCGTGATAAGGTTGGTGTAGCTCCTCTGAAGAAAGTCATCGTAGATGGTTTGGTCACATTAAATGTTATCTGATGATCTGATTAGGAGAGTAGATATTTTAGAATCGACTTGTGTTCAGAAAGGCAGAGGTAGACCTAGGAAGACTTGGGCTTATTATATAAAAAATGATCTTAATTTAGTAGAACTAAATGAAAATATGACACTAAATAGGACGCAATGGAAAAAAAAGATTCATGTAGCCGACCCCACATAGTGGGATTACGGCTTTGTTGTTGTTGTGGTTGTTGTTGTAGTCTGTCGTAAATCACAACATAATTTAGCTAGGTTTGTCAATTTTTTATTTTTTTGTAGATGAAATATGCCTTTCTCAATGTGATTAGATCCTTCATGATGGACAAATTTTTTTGTAATACTTATTATGTTATGGTATGACTCATACCATATAAGGGACATATGTTGGAACGAAGCGGAGCGGAGCGGAAAAATCTATTCAAATCAGGGGAGTTTCGTTATGTGGATTAGGGTGCGGGGGTAACGCTCTGCAGTACGGTACATGAGTAATTTGGGAATTACATATTGTACTCGAGGTTTTCTCTAGAGTTATATATAGAGATCTGTTTGTAACCCTAGGTCATTCTCTTTTGTATAATGTACTCTTTTTCTGGAGTTGAAGGAAACCCGCTCTGCTCCCGAGGACGTATGCATATTTGCTGAACCTCATTAAATCTCTGTGTGCTCTTCTGAATTTATGTTGATTTTTTTTTCGGCCTAATTTCTCAATAAGTGGTATTAGAGTCTGGTTCTAGAGCAGAGGAGAAAGATCGACGTAGGGACGAAGAGGATTTGGTGAATTCCGCATATTTGTTTGACTAGGGCATCGAGGGTTTGGCAGAAAGTGCGAATTGCGGGAGTTCGGCGACGGGCTGCGAGCAATTTCGGCACAGAGGAGGCTTCAGTAGTTTGGATCGCGACAGGAAGGTTGAATTCAGCGAAGCTTGGGATTTGCGAATCGGGCGTTTGACGCAGGCCAGGGATTTGCGAATCGGGTGTTTGGTGAGGCCTTCTTCTGCGACCACTGGAGTTCGCGAGACCAGGCGAGAAGGCAGTGACACAGAGGAAGTGCAACGAGCAGTCCAACGCTCTGTTCAACGTGGGAGGCAGCCGGGCAGCGAAGCGCGGGAGCAGAATTGGAAGGGAGAAGGAATCTTTGATTTTCTCAATCAGGAAAATAAATTATCCTAAAATTGCTTTTCTGGGAAACTTAGTTAAAGAAAATAATTAATTAAGGAAATATTGCAATCTTTTTTCAGAAAGATTCTGTTATTTTTCTAGGAAACTTAATTAAGAAAAACACTTAATTAAGGAACTTTAATTAAGAAAACTTAATTAAGAAAATATTTCAATCCTTTTTCGGAAAAATTCTGTTTTGAACGAACTTGATTAAAGAAAAATAATAATTTCTGACTTCAACAATTTTGGAAATTTAGTAGAAGAATTTGCAGAAGAGTTTGTTACATGGTCAATTTCAAATGAAAATTTTTTGTACAAAAATCGTGGTAGTAAAGTTCGATGAGACTGGTAACTTTGGATTGTGGCAAACAATAGTCAAAGATTTGTTGGTGCAGCAAGGGATCCTGAAGGCTTTGCGGGCAACAAAAAAGATGTCATAGAGGATGAAGATTGGGAAGAATTGCAACAACGAGCGGCAGTAACCATACGTGTATGCCTAACAGATGAGGTTATGTATCACGTGATGAATCTAAAATCTCTAGAGAAGGTATGAAAGAAATTGAAAACTCGGTTTATGTTCAAATCTCTGACGAATAAATTGTATATGAAGCAAAAACTGTATGGGCTAAAGATGCAAGAAGGCTTTAATCTGACACATCACGTGAATAACTTCAATCAAATAATCACAGATTTGTCGCGACTTAATGTGAGTATCAAGAATGAAGATCGAGCAATGATTTTGTTGTGTTCATTATATTCTTTCTATGAACACATGGTAACTATTCTAACATATGAGAAAGAAACTATCAAAGTTGATGAGATTACAGTATAATTGTTGGCTCACAACCAGCGAAAGCAGAATGCAAAGGAAAACTCTCATGACGACAATTTATATGTTAAGGGTAATCAAGATCGTGGAAAGAAGAAAGAGAAAGAGGGTTCTGAAAGTCGAAATTCCAAATTAAAGTCCAAATGCAAAAATGCAATTCATTGCTACAAGTGCAAGGAGTCGTATCACATGAAGAGAGATTGTTCAAAGTTCAAGAAACATACTGAAGAGAAACATGATGCATTATCGAAGTCTGTAAATTTAGTGCGGAGTGACAATTCAAATTGCAGTGATGGCGATATGCTTTCAGTTTCATCAACAGTTCATGAATGCATGAATTCTTGATTCAGGATGTTATCACATAACACATAACAAGGAGTGATTTACTTCATACAAGTTAACTAATTTTGGCTCAGCCTATTTAGGTGACGATAGATGCTGCAATATTGTTGCTATTGGTGAAGTCAAAATTCAGATGTATGGTGACACTGTTAGAACATTATGTGATGTCAGAAATATTACAGATCAGAAGAAAAATTTTATTTTCACGAGCACTTTACATAAAAATAGTTTTATTCCTAAGACAGATGAGAATAGAGAAAATATTAGAATAGTTAAGGGTACACTGACTGTGATAAAAGAAAAGTTAACTGCAGGTAATATCTACAAACTGTTAGGGAGTACACTTGTAAGTGTAGTTCATTCTGTAGAGTCAGATGATGATAATACAAAGTTATGGCACATGCGTCTGCGTCATCTTAGTGAATATGTGATGGTGGAATTGCATAGAAGAAAAATGTTGCATGGTGTTAAAAGCTGCAAGCTCGATCTTTGCAAGTTCAATGTCATTGGAAAACATACTAGAGTCAATTTTATGACTAGAAAGCATAAAACTGAAGGGATTCTTGATTATGTGCATTTTGATGTATGGGGCCCTACCAAGGAATCTTTATTGAAAGTATCTCTGTATTTTGTTACATTTATTATTGATTTCTCCAAGAAAGTTTATGTATTTCTTGAAGCAGAAATCTGAAGCATTATCTAAATTTAAGCTATGGAAAGCTGAGTTAGAGAACCAAACTGGAAGAAATATTAAACATTTAAATCTGATAATGACAAAAAGTACACAGATTCGCAGTTTCAGAAGTTCTGTGAGGAGCATGAGATTCAGATACATTTTTCAATGCACAAAACACCACAACAGAATGATATGATAGAAAAGGATGAACATGTCCTTAACTGAAAGAGCAAGATGTTTAAGAATGCAAAGTTTCCTAAGAGTTTCTGGGCAGAGCTGTAAATATGATATGTTATCTCATTAATAGATCACCTTAAACATTGTTAGGTGGCAATATTGCAGAACATGTATGAACAGGTAATCCAGTTAATTTTGATCATTTATGAATTTTTGGTTATCATGTTTATGTGCATGTACTTAGAGATGAAAAATCAAAACTTGATGTAAAATTCAAGAAGTGCATCTTTCTGGGCTACAAGAAATGTGTGAAAGGATACAAGTTTTGAGATTCGATTGCAAAGAAGATAGTGATTAGTAGAGATGCAGTTTTTGATGAATAGTCAATGTTGCAACAGAATCAAGACAGTGTAAAGGAGCAGTTCCAGTTCAGATGTAGTGCAGATGAATTCAGAACAGTATCCAAAAAGAACTGAGAGAGTTAGAGGTTCAAATCTAACACCTGGTGATTTCATTCCAGATGATCTGCAGAAATATAATCCAGCCAAAGATAGACAGAGAAGCATATAAGGTCTCCTAGTAGATTGGGATATGAAAACTTGGTATCTTGTGCATTTCTCATTAGCAGCGATGATTCAACCACTTTTCAAAGAACTATCACCAGCCAGGTGAAAGAGAAATGAATGAGTGCAATGATTGAAGAGATAAAGTCTTTGCAGAAAAATCACACATGGATGCTAGTTCAACTTCCTGAGGGAAAGAAGACTATCGAGTGCAAATGGATGTACAAAATGAAACTAGCAGTATAAGAGAAAGAAGGAAAAAAGTTCAATACTCGACTGGTAGCAAATATATTTTTACAGCAGATGGGGATATATTATAATGTAACATTTTCTCCTGTGGTCAGACATATTTCAATAAGAACAGTGTTTGCATTAGTAGCTATTTGAGATTTGCATTTGGAGCAGATGAATGTTAAAACTGCTTTCTTGCATGGTCATTTGGAGAAGCAAATTTACATGAAGCAGTCAGAAGGGTTTACTCAACCTGGACAGAAGCATCTGGTTTGCAGATTAAGGAAACTGCGGTATGAGTTGAAATAGTATCCAAGACAATGCTACAAACGGTTTGACTCTTACATGATTCAGATTGACTACAAGCGATGTGAGTATGATTGTTGTGTTTATGTGAAGAGCCTTGATGATTATTATATTATTTTTTTGTTACTGCTTGTTGATGATATATTGATTGTTGCAAATGATATGAATGATGTCTGTGGTTTGAAAGTTTTATTGAGCAAAAAATTTGACATGAAAGACTTGAGTCCTATAAAGAAGATTACTGAAATGAAGATCATCGAGATAGAGACTCAAGATGATTATGTTTATCTCAAAGAGACTATGTTGAGAAAGTGTTGGACAGGTTTGAGATGAGCAAAGTAAAGTCTGTGAGCACTCTATTGGCAAATCATTTTAAGTTTTCTTCAGAACAGTGTCCTGAGATAGATATATAAATTGAAGACATAACAAATGTTCTATATGTCAGTGCAATTGGTTGCTTGATGTATGCAATGATATGTACTCATCCAGATTTGACTCATGATGTTAGTCAAATCTGCAAATACATGTCTAAACATGGAAGACGACATTGAGAAGCAGTCATGTGGATGTTCAGCTATTTGAAGGGTACTACAAGACATGAAATTATTTTTGGCAGTCAGCAAAATAATCATTCAGTTGTGGGGTACGTTGATTCAGACTATGCAGGTGATTTGGATGACAGAATGTCTACAACTGAGTATATTTTACTATTGGTGGAGGGCCTATATGTTGGAAATCAATAATTCAGTCTATTGTGACATTATCTACAACTGAAGCCGAGTACATGACAATAGCTGAAGTTGCAAAAGAAGTTTTATGATTTGCTGGGCTAGTAAAGAAATTGGGCATTGAGCAATGTGGAGTTCAATCACATTGTGACAGTTAGAGTGTCATTTATCTGACTAAGAACTATGTGCACCATGCGAGAACCAAACATATTGATGTCAGATATCACAAGATCAGAGAATTGATTGCTTCTGGTGAGATACTGTTGCAGAAGGTTCATACTGATGAAAATGCAGTTGATATGTTGATCAAGCCAGTTACTTTTGTCGACCTCACTTTTGGGTGAGGGTTTTGGGTTTTTCCTTTAGTGACTATGATCTAGACTTAGAACTTTCATAATGACTATCTTAGCATTTTAGAAATGATATTCACCTTCTCCTTAGACATTTCAACCAAGTCTCTATTCTCTATGTTAGTTCTATATGTGATCAATAATCTTTAATACAAAGATTAGAGATTACATAAGGGAACCTGATGAGAATTTCTATAGGATCTATGGACTGTAGGAAAGTCATGCACTGTTCAACACCTTTTTGGACTTCAATACATTGCATTATCAGTCATAATCATCATAATCATCGTAAACATTGCATTTTCATATCACAATGTTGCAATCATTACACCCATGGGGCTGACCAAAATTATATGAACTCAGTTTCCCCTAAAAACCCCACTTGAATATTCTAATTCTTCAAAATTCCCCAAAACTGTCATTGAATCACAAAACTCACTTTAAATCATTTGATATTATCATTTGAACCATACAAAACAAAAAAAAATTGCAAAAATACCTAATTTTCCAAAAAATTTACCAAAATGCCCATAGACCCCCAAAATATCAAATTTTCTAAAATCTCCCAGAGTCACCAATAAGTTCTAAAAATTACATAAAATTATTCCTTATATCTTCCTGGAAATTTTGACTGTAATATTGTCATACTTCCGAACAACTTTTTGGCAGTCCGACACCAAAATAACGAAAACTTAAAAAATATTTCAGGGATAATAAAACCTTCCACATTGATCGAAAATGACCCCGAACACTGTCGTTTAACTCCAAATTTATTCCTGAACCGCCTCGAGTCATTCAATCAACATTTTGACCACTTTGACCAAAGTCTGCCAAAATTACCAAAATACCACTTACGACCAAAAAATTCTCAAATCCTACAAAATCATTTCAAACACCCCTGAAATTAATACTTGACCATCCATTGGGTCGAATTTGACCAAATTAACTCACTTTGACCAAAATCGTCAAATTGAGCTTCATGATCAATTAAATATCTTAAAATTCAACATGTCTAGATCTAATTTCAATTGAATCTAAATTCATTTAATTGACCCACAATCAATTTCCAAAACGATTGATCGCAAACTAAAAATTTGACAAAAAATAAATTTGAAGCATTTTTAGACCCGATCATCGCCGAGGTTGTCTAGGTGACCCCGAACGACGAAACGAATCACGCGAGTACGTCTGAAATTTTGATTTTGCCTATGAGAGAAGTTCATGCGGGAATGATAATATTATTATTATTATTATATTACTATTATAATAATATAATATAATATTAAAAAAATTATGATCCTAAAACTTACGCATCCCGCAATCTTTTCAATTAAATGCTTGTTTTCTCTCTCTCCAAATTATTGTCACATGCATTTATATATATGTATATATATATTATAAAACAGATAAAGTTATCAGTTGTAGCAAGGGTCACTCACGCACTCCTCCCCTAAAGATATCAGTTGTAAGCAAGGGTCTCTCTCTCCCTTAATATATATATATATATATATATATATATATATATATATATATATATATATATATATATATATATATATATATATATATATAATAAAATTTTAAAAAAAACTCACGCATGCTTAAACCCGCGCCTCCCCTCTCTTTCTCAGCTAGCCAGGATAAATTTGTTTTTTTAAAATAATATCTTTCTTTTTCCCTCTCATATATAAGAAAGGTGAACTTCACTCCTAAAACAAGATAAAAAAAACCTCCCCACACTATTTTCCTTCATCATTACACACAGCAGCAGCTCCCCCTTCCTCCCTTACCGGCAAACGCCGACGTCGCCAGAAAAGCCGAAACCGAGCTAAATTCCGGCGAGCCTCCAATCCGACGAGAAAATCGCGTCAAATCGACGCCACGAGGAGTTGGATAAGCTCAAGAACACCTAATTATTCAAACTCAATTGAGGACAAACCTTTTAGGCTCAGGTATATCTCTTAAATTGAAATGATAATCCTGAACTTTCCTCTCTTCTAGATCGAAAATAGACCACAAAATACTTAAAAAAAATAGACCACAAAATACTTAAGTATCCGTATGGATGTGATCTACTCTTCAATCTAAACAAAACGAGCCAAATAAAGTAAATTTGGTTGAGATTCGGCGAAAAACGGACTCCGGGGAGTTTCGGCAGTCGAAATTCTTCCTGTTCGTCCGTTGCGGGTATCGTTGTGTGAGGGAGGAGATGCGACAAATTTTTTTAATTATTTTATTCAAGAAATTATAATTAAACTTCAAAATTGCATAATTTTTTGTAGAAAACTCAAAAAAATAAACCGAAAGATGCTATGAACTCAAAAAAATGAAGAGAATTTTTCAAAACTAAAATCATAATTTTTCATCAAATAAATATTTTAAAATTAATTTTTGAAGTTTTGAAGTATTTATATCATAAAAATTAAAATATAAACGAGAAAAATATGAAATTTGGCAGACATTAAGTGGCTTGGAAACAACCTTCTCGGATTTTTTCAAGTCATTTTGATTCATCTGTAGAAAGATTTCTTTTTTTAAGTGAAACGAGTCATTTTAAATAATTAAGAAAAATAAGAAATGTGGGATTTTCAAATCCCTATTGATTTTGTTCTTTGACTTTAAACATATTTTGGAAACATTAAAATCATATTTAAAATCATTTTAATAATCATAATTCACTAATTAGGGGAGTAGGTTTGAGTTAGATTGGATTAGTCTAACCCGAGCTCAAGCTAAACCTAGTCTAGCATATTTAGGGTTCATGTTGGTCTCCTGGCATTAGTGAGACTGATATGAATTCATCCCCTTAAGATCAACCCAATTTAAACTCAATACTTGGTTAGCCAACTCGGGGTTAAATTATCTAAGTCTAAACCTTAAATTAATTAACCCTAAATCATAGGATTAACTAAGTCTAAACATTAGATTAGTTAACTTTAATCCATAGGATTAACTAAGCATAAACATTAGGTTAGTTAACCCTAAACTAATAGGATTAGTTAAACCTAAACATTATGTTAGTTAACCCTGAACTAATAGGATTAGTTAACCTAAACATTAGGTTAGTTAACCCTAAAATAATAGGATTAGTTAACCTAAATCTTAAGTTAGTTAACCCTGAACCAATAGGATTAGTTAACATAAACATTATGTTAGTTAATCCTAAACCAATAGGATTAGATAACCTAAATATTATGTTAACTAACCATAAACCAATATGATTAGTTAACCTAAACTCTGGGTTAATTAAACTTAAACCAATAGAATTAGTTAATCTAAACTCTAGGTTAATTAAATCTAAACCAATAGGATTAGTTAACATAAATATTAGGTTAGTTAACCTTAAACCAATAGGATTAATTGACCTAAACCCTAGGTTAACTAACCCTAAACCAATAGGATTAATTAACATAAACCTTAGGTTAGTTAATCATAAATCAACATGATTAATTAACATAAACCTTAGGTTAGTTAATCATAAATCAACATGATTAATTAACATAAACCTTAGGTTAGTTAACTCTAATCCATAAGATTAAACAAAAACCTTAGGTTAGTTAACCATAAACAAATAAGATTAATTAATCTAAACCTTAGGTTAGTTAACCATAAACTAATATGATTAGTTAACCTAAACCTTAGGTTAGTTAACTCTAATCCAACCCTAATCTTTAGGTAAAACAAACCTAAGTCATATCTTAGTCTTAAGCTAAACCTACCATAAACCTTAGGTTAGAACCTAACCCATAGGTTAAACATAGAAGAACCTTTTAGGTATAACCTTAAACCTAAGTTAAACATAAATCCCTCAACTTGAACAACAATTCAGAAATAAAATAAAACATATTAGGAGGGGTGAAATTTATATAAAACATATTAAAACTTAAACTTAAACCAAAACAAATGCAACAAGACTTTAAAACATAGTTTTAAGGTTAAGCCAGCTTCAAAGTCGTCAACTTCACATAAGCAATAACAAGTGAACAAAAATAACTAAAATAAAATACTTAAAATCTGATAATAAGATGTAAACAACCTAAAATATTTCATCCCTAAAATTGATCAAGTATCTGAAGGATCAATTAAATCGTAATCACAAATATCACATGACGCAACTTAAACCCCTTTTTTATTCTAGTTTACAAATATTTCTTGGACGATGCATTCTATGGATGTTGACAAGAGTCTTCGGTCCTGGTGGGCAACTACCTTTCGGACTAAGCGAACTAAGGCATCTGACAACCCGGGACGACGGAGCCATATACATCTTGACTGGGTTACCACCAATTAAATAATTAAAATTTCATAAAAATTTGATGAAACGTGGTTTCTTTATTTGCTTTATTTATTGCTTTATATATCTCAATGCATATTTTTTTACTGTTTTTATCAAACATAGAATGCATATGTTAAGAACAAATAATGAAGGAATAAAAGTTGCTTAGATTAGGAAGAACCTAGAAATCATAACACTAAGGAATTACTTAGCTTAAGTGAACTTAGCCTTAGCCTAGGTTTGAACTATACCTCCATTACTCTTTAATTAATTCACTATAAAATTATCGAAACAAATAAAACTTTTAATAATAAAATTGAAGAGCTTGAAGACTTGAAGACCTGAAGACATTTCAGTATGGAACTTGGAGCAGACTTTGTGGGCAGTTCGTTCAAGACCTTTTCTTTAGTTTAATAACAATCATTAAGATTTCGAGGCTATTTTTTATGACATAAAATAACTCTTTTTTTTAGGCTCCTGCATAGTCCCGATATGCAGCATGTCTTGAATTGTTTTAGGATTCTGAGGTAGTCACTCGACGTAAAACCTCATATTTTTTTATGCCTTTTGTGTAAATCATCATTATACAAATCTAAGCCATAATTAAGAAAATTTGGAATAGTTGACTTAAATTAATATCATCCTAAATTGAGTCAAACATTAAGATTGTTTTGAGGATTACCAAAAACCTATTCTAGATTTTTAATCTCCTGTACTTTTCTTTCTTTGATCCTTAAAACAAAATATTTCACCTTTAAACTAATTTCTATTGAAAATTTCACAATCATGTTCGTTGGAAACCCTTTCTTTTGAATTCATGCAAACAAAAGATTCATGATTTTTATCGAGATTTTTCTTAAGTGATTCGTTCGCTTAAGATGTAATTAAATATAGGAGCTTGCCCTTATGGGGAACTTAAAAGAATACAAACTTAAAATAAACCATATTTGACTCTCATATCGAATAGGAAAATCTGTCGGTTATCATGCAAACTTGCAGATCAAACGGAAGTCATTTATTTTTATAGTTTATTTAATTGAGCTTATTATCAAGTAGTGTATTACCTTTCGGGGTGGTACATTACTCGTGATTAGCTCGATTATTCAAACTGTATGAATCAATGGGATCAGTTTGACCCTATTTTCTTCAAATTAAAATACTTAATTTCTAAATACTATATTACGCTAAATTAAACCGCACCTAGCCGCATGGCGATCAACAACTATCAACAAGTTCTTGCATTGCTTGAAATTGTTGAATGTTTGAAGTTTCTAGAAAAGCATGGTGACCCAACCCACTTTAGTGTGTAAGAAACTCTATGATTTATTTTTCCTAAAGGTTTGGATATTCGCCAAGTTCGAGATTTGTTATGGTATGACTCATAATAAGGGACACATGTTGGAATGAAGCGGAGCGGAGTGGAAGAATCTATCCAAATCGGGGGAGTTTTATTATGTGGGTTGGGGGTGCGGGGGCAACGCCCCGCGGTACGGTACATGGGTAATTTGGGAATTACATATTGTACTCAGAGTTTTTTCTAGGGTTATATATGGATATGTTTGTAACCCTAGATCATTCTATTTTGTATTTCGTACTCTATTTCTGGAGTTAAAAGAAAGTCATCGCTCTGCGCTCGAGGACGTAGGCATCTTTGTCAAACCTCCTTAAATCTCTGTGTATTCTTTTGTATTTGTGTCGATTATTGTTTTTCTTCGCCCTAATTTCTCAACATATTACAATATAGTTTTTATAATAGCTTTAAAGATTTTTAACTTAACAATTTAGTTCTTCTAACAATCTTTTTAACCAAGTTCCTTCATCGATATCAAATGCCACTTTCTTGTATTTGAATTCAACACTTCTTCAGAACATAGATTGTTTCTTATTTATGCATGCAAGGGTTCAACAAACATAAATATAACAGCCAAAATGAGGATATTTCTTTTTTGGCATCATCTATAATACAAAATCACTAAATCAACAACCGAAATCTAATTAGTTTTCTTTTTATGACAGTTTGGATAAAGAGAGCTTGATTGTTTGGCAATAAGTGTACCAACATTTTCAATATATTTAAAAGATATGCCAAACCAAAGATTGGGTACTTTTTTAAAACCATTTACAGCTCTTATAAATTTGCATGCTTTATTGATATTTCTCTGATGTTTCAATGAGAAATCGCCGTGTATATTTTCTCCCAATTTCCCCAATAATCATAATATTAAGTTTAGGTAGAGGTCAATTCAAATTTAACACCATAGAGAACCAAATTTAAATTGTGTTAACTTTGTATTGGGAAAAAAAGTTTCTTGAAAGCTAATATTAGATACTCAGATGATTGTGTGTACTCTTTTGCAATAAATCAAACTTTAAATTTATCTATGCTCCAATCTTTATACTGATCACAAATATTCATCTCCATCCAAGCTCTTTTTTTTTTTTTTTGAAATTTCTTACATTGTCTATGTAATTCTTTATTATGTCCTATTTTCTTCCATTATAGCTTTCATGCACGTAGAGCTTTTGAGAGTTTCATGAAAATTATTTTAAATATATAGTTTACTAAGAGATACAACAAAAAAATAAATGCTAAGAGAAATCTCTTTACCAGCCATAATCATATATTGCGTGTTTCGATCATGACCTCACCCCTTTCTTTAATGAAATAGGACAACTGATATTAGTATCATCATCTATAAATCCATTCTCCCAAAATTTTTCTTCATTAATCCTTGAACCAGGTTTGAGCTCATAAGTGTATTGGAGATATGTTCATTGATCCCCTTATTGTTTTTATTGCCCATTCTACTATAGAAATGAAGCTCATTTTGTATTTTATGGATGTATTAACACAGTGGTAAGAGAGTTTGTGATTCTAATGTAGCTTTAGTAGGTTGGATATTAAAACAAGGTGATGATAGTTTGTGGTTGGGTGTATTAGCAAGGTGATGTATAACAAGGTGATGAAGTTTTACTAGATTAGATGAGGAGCAATGAAAAATTTTCTTTTTTCATGAATTTATTACAAAGCATGGCGGATGATCAAATAAGTTTTATCATTCTTGAGCTTACTTCCCATAAATTATGGGTATAAAATTATAAGTATGATATTTAAGGAAGTATGCATTCATGAATTTGTAATTTTTTTAGCTATTGGGGCACAGCATTTCAAATAAAGTTACCCTTAAATTTGAAGAAAATTCAATTAGAGATCACATTGATAATTTTAGATACTAGTTTGCTTTGATGCTGAGAATGAATGTGAATGAAGACCAAATAAGAAATGATTTGGATTAAGACTAATTTTAAGTATTTTTTATGTAGGACATAAATTTCTTTGGCACCATTGATCAATGGAACTTGAATTTTAGAAAAAAATTGAGCATGGATCGTTGTGTGAAAATAAACCGCAATCATTAACAAAGAATATAAACAATCTAACTCCATTAACAATTTAATTTTAAGAACCTGAGGCATTTAAATGATAATTTGAAGGAGCAACCTCTGCTAGTTCCTTGGGACATTGGAAAAGTTTTAGCCCTTTCAGCAAAAATCCTTTCTTCTCAAATCGTGAAATAATATCTCCAACCTACAGCATTAAACTTTAAGTGCACTTAAAATCCATAAATAATTAAATCTCGTGCAATTGCAAACAAAGCCATAAATAAGGGTGGCATACCAGACCGCGCTGGACACCATCAGGTTTCACCATTACATAAGTCTCCTCAACCTCTTCCTGTCCCCAATAAAAACAGAAGGATAATAAGATTAACAGCTCAAAATGTTGGATTTTTTTAAAATAGTCAAAGGAACGAGCTTGAATGAGATGGGGCTGACAAATTGTTCGCTTTCCAAATTTTGGTCAAATCGGCACGGATGTTACCCTGAGCGAACGGCGTTGCTGAAATGTGCACCGTTCAAAACGGCAGAAATTTGAGATTCTAATTTCTTGAGTAAGGAAGAAATCAGATGGAATTTGAGTTTAACAGTCCCATTTGCCAGAAGTTGTAAGTAGTGGAAACGGTACTGTATTAAAGACAACAAATGTGGGCGTAGAAAACGAACCATGGAGGCAACGAGGTGGGGGAGGAAGATGTGAGTTCTCGACCTTCGAGCTCGCATCTGGCCATGGCCACGCCTGTCGCAAAAGGAGGGAAATATAGACGGTCCGAAGGCGGAAAGACGGTCCTGGTAACGTACAGTTGACGGATAAAAGTAAGCAGGAGAAGAAGGGAAGCAGCAATTCTTCCTGTTTCTACATCCACGATTAGGGTTTTGAGTTGGGAAGCAGAGTGTAGTCGCAAACACAGAGGAAAGCCCAGTCGCCCACATTTCGTTGCCGATCTCCCTTCTGTGGCGGCTGCTCGGAAATTGGATGGAGAGTTGCGGCTTGCTTCGTAGTTTTACAGTTAGTTCGTTTAAAAGCAGCTTAAGGAAACTTTCTTTTGTTAAGATTGTTCGAATTAAGGGTATGTCTTGGCTGAAGAATATTTTGTTGCTAAAAAATTACGAAAATTATTATAATTTTTTTTTAAGGGTCAGGCTATTTGATGCGGTGACGTTTTGAAAACGTACTTGATATGTTTGGTTAAACTGCGTTTATGCAGCTTATGGGTTTTCAAATATCTGAAAACAACATTTTCACACCGCAGTTTTCTGGCAGCAGTTTGACTTTTCCAACAAAAAAAAATTATAATAGCCACCGCACCTAGCTTCTCAGCAAATTTTTTTAATCAGCTTATCAACAACTTATTAATAAGCTGCAGCTGCCCAACAGACCCTAATTCAAACGGTAGTTAGAAAGTTGTCTCGCGCCCAATCAAGAATGGTGGAAAATGCAAATTTTAACGGTAGCTTTTTTAGAAAGCTGTCAAAATACAGTTTATCCAAAAAGACAAAACTAGTGCGGCACCGCACCGCCTCCCAAACAGACCCTAAATGATTTCTTTCTGCTTTTTTATTAAACTAGAAAGCAATTTTATTACATATTTGATAAATTATAGAAAATTTGTTTTCATGTAGAAAACAGAAATACTTAAATTACAATCATTATTTCTCTACTATTAATTTAGTTAAATTTGGCTTATAGTGGAGAGTTATTACATCTTTAAAATTTTAATTTGGAACAATAACTAATGTATTATTAGATTTCACCGATTCAATTTTTACTTACACCGTCAATTATAAGGAATAATGAAAAACAACTGCATGAAACTATTTTTTGCAATCAAACTCGGTAAAATGCGGTAATTATAAAAATAATATTATCTTATTTTATGAAAAAAAAATTCCTTGTGATTCCACCCTCATCATTACTTCACAACCAACTTTATAAAAAGTAACATTGGTCCCAAATAGGCACTTAAACTTCTTCTTTCAAAGATAATACAACATGTCGAGTCGATCTTCCCATTAAATCGAGTTGTAGCTAACATTTTTTTTACTAATGAGATTTTTTAGGACTTCAATTCTTATAGCTACATAAAATAATTTTGCTCTAATTTATATCTTATAAAAAACATTAGATGAGAGATCTAAGATTTCCACCAATATTCATTAAATGGATCAAAACTCATAGCACTATCTTATCAGAGCTGAGAGGTTATTCTGAAACTTCATTCCATCTTCAAACCCATTCACCGTTCTATGATATAATTCTCCATGTTTATGGACTTGCCTTGCCAAAAGCTCAATTTTTCGGGTATTAAGGCTAAAAATCATAACATCTCTCATCTTATTTATGTGTTAATTTGTCTAAACTTTTGAATAGTCATTACAAGCTCCATCAATTGCATCATGTACTACATCTTCAAAGAAATTTTATAATGTTACTAACATTAGTGTCAACCCTATTAAATCTACAATTTATTTCACTATATATGTGGATGACCATTACAAACAACAAATGTTTGACATCTTAGGCTTTTAAGCTAAACCATGTACTCAGGAGCAACATGATAAAATCATTGACAAAATGTCATATTAGTTAAATGATTGGAAATACAAATTACTCATTTTTGTCTACTAATTATATTTCCTTAAGATAATCATTTGGAGCTATTTTTCCTACTTAAGATCATGCATCATTCTCAATGGAGTGTGGAAAGAGTGTGGAAAGGCACTCATTGTGATTAATAATCTAATTTATCATAATAAAATTACAAAATTGCATAATATCGCTCCGAATATTATCATTGGGCTTAAAATTTAAGGTTGATTAGGTCTTCCCAATATTAATTATTAATCTTTTATATAAATCTAAGCCGATTTTTAGCTGCAACATGGATTTACGTTATAAAAGGTTTATCAAATCTAATAAATCCAATCATCGTGTTGATGGAGATGATCATAGGAAGATGGAATAAAATCTAAAATTCGCCTCTCGGTCAGGGAAAAAATTTGCGTGCAATAGACGTACGCAGTGTTGCGTACGATATTGAGGTTATACCGATGGTACAATGAAGACTGTATCCGCGGTATAACCTCTTGTAACATCTCTGTAACCTTTTTGTAACTTACCTGTAACCTACTAATAAATTCTTAATATATGATAACAGAAGCACGAAACTTATTTTAGGTTACAGGTATGTTACAGAAGGTTACAGAGATGTTACAAGGGGTTATACCGCGGTTGTAACACCCTTGCACCCTCGGTATAACCCCAATATCATACGCAACGTTGCGTATGTCTATCACACATAAATTTTTTTCTTGAATTTATTAAATTTCAATTTACATTGTAAAAGAGGCAGAATACAATATTTAACGTGAAAACATTTTATTTAAATGAGAATTAGATTTAATATTTTTATTTATTAACATTTAGCTGAATTTACATTAAATTATATTAAAAATATGCTGCCAAACACCTACTCTGCTTCTCTGTAGTTTAAGATGTAGCATACATAAATCATATCCTGCACGCGAAGCAAAAATGCGTTCCTTGCCCCTCTTCCACACTCCTCCTGCTCCTCCTCTACGCCGATTCAAATCCATATCCCTAAGCTTCTCCCGCCATTTTCCTTCCACTCCTCTCTATTCCTCCTCTTCCCCCTACTCTCCCGATGAAGTCCCCATCGACGAAGAGTTCCTTAAGAAGTACACCCCCAAGGTACAGGAATCCGAGGAGGAAGCCCGCCGCCGCGACTGGATCGAGCGCGGTTGGGCTCCGTGGGAAGAGATCCTCACTCCCGAGGCTGATTTCGCCCGCAAGAGCCTCAACGAAGGGGAAGAAGTCCCTCTTCGCACCCCCGAGGCCCTTGAGGCCTTCAAGATGCTCAAGCCTTCCTACCGGCGTAAGAAAATGGAGGAGAGTGGGCTCTCCGAGGAGGAGTTGCTAGCACAGCAGTTCGCCATCAAGGGGGAGATTCCTGAGCCGATTGAGACGACCTGGGCAGGGGGTGTGGTGGCTGTGCGGGCGGTGCCTCCGAGGGATTGGCCGCCAAGAGATTGGGAGGTGGACGCTGAGGAGCTGGAGTTCATTCGTGGCGCACATAAGCTGGAGGCTGAAAGAGTGGATTTGGAAGGGGAGATTAGGACTGATGTTGATTCCATGTGTGTGGAGAGGTATAAGGTTTTTCTGAAGCAGTATAAGGAGTGGGTGGTTGCTAATAGAAAGAGGTTGGAGGAAGAATCCTACAAGGTACGCTTCTTTAATTATTGTGTTTCTGGTTGACAATGTTCCGGTATAGTTGTAGAGAAGAGGTAATCGATGTTCTCTGATGAAAGTTTGTTCTTAAATTTTGGTGCTTGAAAATAATATTTTAAGGTAGAGGTTATTGTTGGATTCAAATTTGTTAGTGTATGACAACTAAGGCCTTACCATAAAAAAGAAGGAAGCCTAAGGTGTAGGAAGAAGAGCGAGAGAAGCTAGTTCTCAGAAATTTTTTAGTGAATTGGTGTACAAATAACTAAACACAATTCCTTTGATCTGAGAAGGGGGAATTGAATTCAGCTAAGGCAACCTAATTCAGACAAGAGGTCAACAAACTAGTATAATTACATTCTACATTTATAGTTTTCCAATCAACTAGTAAGTGAGAGCAAATTCTCTAGGTGAATGCTCGGGAATGAATTCTTCAAAGGAGAACTAGTTAATCAAGAGCTAATATTTTGGGCAAGTATATTTCCGTGAGTTGATATGTTCTTTGGGTGAGTACCCCAAACAATTGGGTGAATACCCCAAACAATTGGGTGAATTAAGATTCTCTTGGTTGAGTTAACAATTTAATTTTGAGTATTTAGTTTGGCTGAATTCTCAGGTGACTCATTTGAGATATATTTCCAGGCCCTTGAAACTTTGGGCTATTTTTAAATTAGCGAGCTTCCTGTTGCAAGTGTTACAAGTCAGATTTATTAGTTTATCACAAACATGGATAAAAAAATTGCTTCTCATTGGCCCCCAAATTTTTCTAGGCATCTCATGAAAAAGAGACCAATACAATGTACGCTCTATTTTATATGAGTTTAACTATTAGCACATTTTACACCTGCCCATGACACTTTGTAACAATTTCATCCCTATTTACTCTTACTTTTTATCGACAAGTTTGAGTAATTCCTTTTACAGCACTCATTTGAAGGAAAAAAAGTGATACTAGCTTTGATGTTATTCAATTTACTAAAATTCAAAGTGTGCATTTATTAGCTTTAGGTTTTAATTATCATTCTCACAACTCGTTTTTTCTTTCCTTATACATCTTAAATACTCGTGAGACACAAAAGTTCTCTTTATGCGAGTTTAAGAAAACATAGTTTTTACCCAGTATTAATCAAAATAACTTTATAGTCTTTTTTTTCCCTCTTGCGACTTATGTGTATGCGGATAAAGAAGGATGCTATGGTGACTAGGGGTGAAATACAACGAAATGTATTTTTGATTTGGGACATTTTAATGGTTTTAGTTGTTGGGCATTTATTTTTTTTATTTTTTGTCTTTCACACTGTTAGCCTTTAATTGGATATAGGTATACCTTATGTGAGTTTTTTTTTTAATTGGAAACATCTTTAAAAAATATGCTAACCTCAAGTTTTTTTTAGCTTGGTTTGCTATAAATAATAATTTTATGAACTGAAAGAAGACTTTTCTAAAAAATTTCCCTATTTTTGTTCACTTCACTTATTTATCTTACAATGAATAATCTCAGTGCTTTGTGGTTACTTCAGTTTGACCAAGATTACTATCCAGGTAGAAGGAAACGAGGCAAAGACTACAAAGATGACATGGTATTTTATTAAATATGCGTTTTGTATTTGTTTTCTTTCTCGGGGTTTATTTTTCAACTCTTCAACTTTGACATTTTTTATATGAACTATTTTTTTGTGCAGTTTGAGCTTCCTTACATATATCCTGGACAGGTAACTTCCTTACTTTTATATGAATCAGTTGTTTTATGCGATAATTATTTGGGATGTTCAACATTAGTGCATCGTCTTTATTAGCTTCAAAGCCTTAGAAGCAATGATGTTACATGGCCTTTCTTGAATTCTCTGTCATTTTAGATATANCTTGTTGCCTATCATATATATAATATCGCACATACTAATTTAAGAAGAAAGAAATAGACCAAAAATTATTATTTCATTCAACATATGTGTTTAAATAGGGGTTACAATGTTTTAACAAATAAACCCAACAAAACCCTATTATTACACATAACTCTCAAGATTCCCCCACAAGATGGACGATAGATATTCACTAAGCCCATCATGTCACATAATCTAACTCCATTGAACCAAGCCCTTTAGTGAGGCAGTCAACTACCTGTTCTCCAATAGTTACATGACTTAATTCCAACAATCCACTATTCAGCTTCTTTTTGATAAAGAATTTATCAATCTCCATATGTTTAGTTCTATCGTGTTGTTAGCAATATTGATTGTTGACTTGTTGTCACAGCACAACTTAATTTGAATCCCCTAATCCACTTTGAGTTCAACCAATAAGGCTTTCAACCACATCATCTCAGCAAATGCCATGGCTCGGTATTCTGCCTCTGCTGTTATTCTTCCTAAAATTGACTGTTTCTTGCTCTTCCAGGAGACCAAGTTACCACCTACAAACATGCAGTATTCTAATGTGGATCGTCTGTCATCAACACAACTTGTCCAGTCAGAATCACAGAAGCCCTCAATATCTATATGCCCATTCTTTCAGAATATCATCCATTTTTCTGGTGCACTTTTCAGATACCTCAGAATCGGATACACTGCATCTATATGACTCTTCATTGGATCATGCATGTAGTAGCTCACCACACTTATTGCAAAAGAAATATCGGTTTAAGTGCAACACATATATATCAAGCGGTTTACTAGCCTCTGGTGCCTCTCATGATCAACTGATTCACCCACCTATCTATTGAGCTCGATATTTCGATCAATTGGAGAAACTGCAAATTTGCTATTTTGCATACATGTCTCTGTGAGAAGATATGGTACATACTTTCTTTGAGATATGACCATCCCCTCAGGTCTATCAGCCACTTTAATCCCAAAAAAAATATATGAGCTGTTACCTCAAATTGTTTTCCCAATATTCTCTTCAATTGAGCAATCGTTGCATCATCATCACCAGTGATCATTATATATTTACATACACAGCAAGTATGGTGACTCTTAGTTTAAAAAGACATTACTGGGCCGGGCTCGGGGTGAGGCGTAAGTCATTTTGCCCCAATCCCACTAGGGGGTGCAAATCTCATGGGACAAACGTTTTTTAAGTCATTAGTGCAAGTCACACCTCATTAGGGTGTACACCTCACTTGCTAATCGAATAAAAAGGAAAAAAATCCTTAATTATTCAAACCTGACTGATTCAGTCATCTTCCACAAGCATAAGATTCTCTCAACCCTTCTTTGTCTACCTTCGCAAGTAGATGATCTTTTGCATGTAAACAACCTCCTGCACCGCCGCCTGCTTCGTTCTCGCACATTGGTGACCCCCCGCCTCTGGGTTGCTTCATCCCACGTGCACTCGATCCAAACATCTTCTCTAGTAGAAAGGAGAATCGATCGCAACGTCTGCTTCTCTCCCCGCACCCGCAGCTTCTCTCCCACAACCCGTGATTTGGTAAGAAATTAGAAATACCACCTTTATTGTCTTTTAAGTTATTAATGGATTTATCACTGTAGCTACAGTGAGTTTATTGCATTTTTTTTTTATTTCGTGTTTGTTAGAGATCACACAAATGCACAATTAATTAACTCATAAAAAATTTTTGTGGTGAAATTTTGCTAATATCTTAAAGATTCTAATCCTACAAAACTAGTTTTGAAATTGAATGAGTATATGTTCTTTTAACGTCTCTTAATTAATTTTTTATGAAGCACAAATAGTTTATTTTTTGTCTCTTAGTATTTATATTCCTTATTTTTCTTTATACTGTGGGGCTTATGCCCCGCCTTATAACAACTAAACACGCCGCCCAACTCCCACGCTTTTTAAAACATTGGTTTGAAATTTATGTTGTCGAAAGAGTACCGTGTGGTGTGCATTGATTTGCTGATATCCCATGCTAATCATCGTCATTATAAACTTGTCAAACTAGACTCGATCAGACTCTTTCAGGCCATACAATGATTTTCTGAGCTTACATACCTTGGCCACTGTTTGTGATGTACTAAATCCTAGTTGTATCTCTATATATACATCCTCCAGTAGCTTCTCATGAAGAAAAACATTCTTCACATTCAGTTGGTGGAGTCTTCATCCACCATTCACAGTCAGAGAAGACAGTGTCCTCACCGTGCTCATCTTTGTTTTTGGTGCAAAGGTTTCATCTTAGTCAATGTCATAAGTTTGATTGTACCATTTTGTCACTAGTCGTGTTTTGTACCTCTCTATCTTTCATTTTAGAGTTTGTTTTACAACACTTTTATCCAATTGTCTTCTTTCTTGCTGGTAGTGGTACAATCTCCCATGTTTAGTTTTTATCAAGAGCTCCATGCTCTTCAGGCATTGTCGCTTTCCACTTGAGATTCTCTTCAGCAACCTATCAGCATTTCGGTACAGAGACAGAGCCCAATGATGCAATGAATGCTCCATGCAAATGTGAGATATTAGAATAAGAAATAAAGTTCATAATTTCAAGTTCCCACCCAAAACGACCAGGACAATGCCTCCCATTGCTGCAAGAGGTCGTCCTTAACGCTGGAGTGGGGGGCGGGGTAGGAGTGCACGGAGGAGGAATAATATCACCTGAAAATTTTGAATCAAATGTGGATGATGTATGTGTCTCAAGAGTTGGGGAAGACTGGGACATGAGACTTGTTGCCACTGCAGACTGTTCCCTCAATCTACTTTTTCCTCAATGTATACATCCTTAGCTCACCTTCAGCTTAAATCTCACCACCTCTGGGGTCAATCTCCTCGATTTTCATCTCCTTAGTTGAGTTATCCGACATGTCATCGCTTCTACTTGCACCACTCCATCACTATTACTACTCACTCTCTCTTGTATCATATCTCCAGTGTGTTGAATTACAGAATGGTGAATTCACCTCCACAGTGTAGTATGGTTCAACCTCTATGAACGACACATCCATACTTACAAAGAGTTTCTTTTCAATCGGTCTCCAATAGACATAACTCTTTTGAGTAGCAGAATAACCCACAAACATATATTTCACAGCTTTGGAATTCAACTTCCCTATAGATGACCTGTTGTCTTTCACAAAGCATACACATTCAAATACTTTTAATTGAAGGATCTCATTATTATCTTCTTTCAACATCTGACAAGGAGACTTTCACTTCAACCCTTTTGAGGGTATCTTGTTAATCAATTGAGCGACTATCAAACATTATTTACTCCCATAAGTGTTGTGGGACATTCATTGTCATCATCATGCTCCAGGCTATCTCTAGAAAATATCGGATTCTTCCTCTCTGTTACTCCATTCTGTGTTGATGTATATGGGCATGTGGTTTGGTGTTGTATCTTTTGAGCTGACTAATAACCCCCAAATGCTTTGTTGATATATTATGTCCCATCATTAGATCTCAGTACCTTCACAACTACTCCATATTGGGTTTGGATTGTCTTGTGAAAATCTTTAAAGCAAACAACCACTTCACTCTTCTATTTCATCAAGTACATCCAGGTAACACGAGAAAAATAATTAATAACGTAACAAACTAACGATGATCATTCATAGAACTAGTAGGACAAGGTCCCTATACATCAGAATACATCAAATCAAACACATTAGAGCTCATATTCCCATAACTAACATAAGTGCTCTTAGTGAGCTTATCAAACTCATAAGCATCACACACCAGTTTCTCCTTATTTGTTTTTTTCATACATAGATAGAAACAACCGATTCAGTAAAGTAAGACTAGAATGTCCCATACATCTATGATGTAGCAGTAACACATCCTCGACGTTCCTCCCATATTCTCCTACTGCATCACTTTCCACCATGGATGTCAGAGTCAAATCCTTCTCTCAGTCCGAGTTCCGGAGTCCACTATGTCACGTTTCAGTCCCAAGTGTCTGACTTGTCCCTTTCTCTTGAAGATCATCAGAGGAATATCAAATGAAATAATTTAATTTAAAGAGAATAATGACACTAATGGATAAGAGATTTACTGGAAAAGGAGCATGCAAAATATTGGTCATAGTCGTATGATTGATATATCTCACTGTATCCTTAACAACTACAAATTGTGTTGTACCATCATCAGTTTGTATACTCTCTGGTACTGTTAGATGAGGATATGAAAAGAATTCTTCAACAGTACCTATGAAGTGATGAAAAGCACCAGAGTCTATGATCCATTCTGATGATCCTGTGGTGGAAATAGATGCAAGAGCAAATGTGTCACCAGTAACTTTGTTGAAGTTAGCATAATTGGCAATTTTACCTCTTAATGTCGATGGATTTGAAACATCATCAGCTTCATCTTCTGCTGCTTTCTTCTTCCACTTCAACAGCTCCAGACACTCATGATCCTCACTAGTAAAGATTACACTTGTCTCTCTCTCATCCTCAGCTACCATCATATTTGTCTGATAGTACCATTTTCCATCTTTCTGACCCCCATGATCACGACCACGACCACGACCTCTACCTTGTCATATCCACCTGTCTCCCTCTCATTAGGTTAAGGTGGCTTAGGACAAGAGCTGCTCAGATGACCAGCTTCACCATAATTGTAGCACTTGTGAGTCTCCCTATGGACACATAGCATAACTGGGCTCTCAGCAATCAATGCTGACCATGCATCCAAAAAAACCACTCGACTCAAAGTATAGCTTTATGTGACTCTCCTCCTGTAGCATCACAACAATAACCTCATCTAGTGTAGGAATAGTTTCCTAAGCTAGGACGACAGATCTTGGATCAAACACCGAATTCAAATGAGTCAGAAACTGCATAGTTCTCATCTGTGTAAAAATCTCTCCTTTCTTGCACTCTAGATTGCTACAACTCAACATCAATGAGAAGTAATCAAGATCCGCTCACAGCCTTTCCAAATCAATGGAGTATTTCTGAATTGATTTTTCACTCTATACCTCATGTAGTTCTCAGTCCCAACATAAATCTTCTTCAGCTTTGCCTAAATGTCCCTCACCTTTCGAATGCCATCGATTGAAGACGCAATTGACGGAACCATTGAGTTGAGCATCTAGGTGTAAATTATGCGTGAGTGGTCCTCCACTTATCCCTCCCAGCACTGTCACTCTTTGGTTCATCCTCGGTCAGATATCCCTCTATTTTCTTACTTACTAGAGCCGTCTCAATCCGACGTGGCCGGCTCAGATAAGTGGCCGGTGCATCAAGCTCCAAATCCACAGGAGGGAGATATAGATTCATCTGCGTCAAAGCATATGTTGAAGTCGCGGTTTTTGTTGATGCACCGGCTTCCTGTATGAGCCCTACCAGGACCTTCTGGACCTTAGGATCAATCTTTTCGAGAAGATTCAATCATTTCCTCCCCACGCTATCTCTATCTCCCGTCATCTTCAATCACTTGGACTCCCTTCTAGGTCATACACACCACGAACAATTTCCTTCCTCCTTTAGGCCCGTTTTTGATCTATCTCATCATCAAGATTCAGATACTCTTCATATTATTCCCCTCCTCGGGATCCGTAGTGTATCCCCCCTCTCCTCTTCACACACACACACAGAGGCCCCTTTCAAGTGAATAGAATCTCTTCGTGCGGCGGTCTAACTGCGAGAGGTGGGGCGGCGGCCTAGTGGACGACTGTCAGGAATAGTGGCTAGGGTTGGATGGCCGGCCAATCAGGTGACGGTAGAAGAGAGAAAGGTAGAGATGGTTAGAGTTTGGCTCTGATACCAAGAAGAAAGAAATAAGCCAAAAATTACTATTTCATTCGTATGTGTTTAAATAGAGGTTACAATGTTTTAACAAATAAACACAATAACTACATTTAGCGTGTACTAGATGACAATAAAATAAAAAGATTCTCCTTTATAATTCTCTCTCATTTCTAATATTGTACTAGAGTCATGGTCAATAATACTCCTAATCTTCACTAAGCATTTTCTTGCTCATGTTGTACTTGTCAAAATTTCGATTTCCATTGATCCTCTCTTAGATGATTGTGACTTGTTTGTGCCTTGCCAACCTTTCCTTTTGTGAGATCCTTATCTTTGCATTGACAATTGAAGACATGGCCTTATTTTTTATTTCCCCTATATCTACACCTCTAATTTCTAGTAGCGTCATATTGATGACTTTTCTTCTCACTTGGTTGCCGCTCTTTGTTGTTTCTTAGACACTATTCTTCATCAACATATTTTTTATTACCTTCGTTCAAGCCTTTTATTTGTATTTTCTCTGACTTGTTTCTTGTCATGTGTCTTTGCATCCAATGCACAACACTCTTTCTTGTATAGAATGGTAATGCTCCTCTTGTAACAATTGCTACCTTGAGGCAACAAAACCTTCTATTATTCATCTTTGGTAAATACTATTTAAAATTAAGTTCATCTCCAATGCCACCTTGAGTTTGTGAAGTATTACCATATGTAAATAGCATATGTTTTTATCATTTATGATAGGAAGTTGCGGTTTATTATTGTAATATTTCTTCTTTATTGAGTGTGTTCTCTTTATTTGTACCATCATTGGTTATTCTTTTACATTTCTTATTTATTGATACATATATATTTGTACTAGATGACTGTTTAAGAAAATGCCATTATTTTAATTCTCTTTCCTTCTTACATTATGCAGATCTGTAGAGGCAAAGTGACAACTTTACACCTTTACCAGGGAGCTTTTGTTGACATTGGATGCGTTCATGATGGGTAAGCTTACAAAATTAAGTGTACTATGAATGTTAATATTCTTTATTGTTTTTTTGAAAATTGCATGATCAAAGATTTTTGCAAAGCTGTGTTATTTGTCAACAGAAATGTCAAAATGGTTCCTAGACTACTTATGGGAGGTGATTTTAGTTCCAGGTTATCTAATGTATCTAATTTGATTTCTTGACTCTTCAGATCCGACTCAATAGTTTGACTCTTCAAATCTGCCATTTTTTATCAATTTTTAAGAGTCAATGAACGAAATTGAAAACATTTATAGTTTGGGGCTAAAATGGGCTCTAATAATAGTTCAAGGATCATTTTGATCTTTTTCACTTTATTTACCATCTCATACTCTCTACAGTTATTTGATGGGCATTTATTGCATATCTTTTTAAATTTATTTACTATTTTAATTCCAGTCGATCAGAGCATAATCCTGCTATTTTTTTTGGTATCCTGCACAATTCTATTTTCTGCTTTTGGGATATGTGTGTTCCTCACTGGTTTTGTTGCCTTCCAATCTACAAAAAATGGCATGAAAGGGTACTAAAAAATTTAAATCTTAGACTTCAAAATGAAATAGATTTTCTAGAGTTACTTGCTTGGAAGTTGTAATGTTTTTTTTGAAAGCTACAACTATCAATCACTATTTTGTTAGCGTCTTATTTGATGTTTTAGATGCACTGAAGTATTATGCTAACTTGAAATTTTATTTACTTTTTTTTTCTATTTTTTAGCTTGTGTAGGCTTGGTTTCTTTCTTAATGGATCTTCGTGCTTTTTTGGCTGACATGTTCACTTCATCTTTTAGTTGGGTTCCAATAAAGGGAAATGACTGGTATTGGATTCGACACCATATAAAAGTTGGCATGTATGTCTTTGTGGAAGTTCTGGTGAGTCATGAATGATTACTTTCGTGCTGCTAGTTTGACTAATTTACTACAATGGTGTCATAGGTTAGTTACCTGCATTAGTTTGTAACGTTCTTAGCACTTAACTCTTGGTCAATTGGACTAATTGAACCAGTAATAAAAATTATACTTCATTCATAATCCGATTGCTTGTTAAAATCTGATTGGCTTTTGGATGGAAATTGTGAAGATGTGCATTCTTTCCTCAGACATTCTATTGAGGGGTTAAGGTTTAAATTTTTTTAAGAAATAAACTCTAGGTTAATAACAAATCACACATCTATCATGCTTAATTTAAGGAAATGCTTGGACTTGTCAAGTTAGCTCTGATAACTTGTTTATAGAAGCTACAGTAGAAGGTTCCTACTATTCTCGCATGTTTCCTTCATTTTAGTTTTTTTCTAATTCCGTGCCTGTTAGTGTTCTAATTTGTTTGATGCAAATATCTGTTCATTTCTATGCAGGCTAAAAGAGATCCTTATCGTTTCCGCTTTCCTATTGAATTGCGTTTCCTCGATCCTAATATTGATCACCTGATGTATGTACCTAGGGTTTGTTTATTTGTTTACCTTAACGTCTGCATGATGCATCTTCCATTTATGTGACCTTTTATAATGCATATTATTTGTCATTTCAATTGTTATATTGTTTAGCAGTTTACATCTACTGCAGCATAACTAACTTTTGCTTCTTTTATTTCTATCTAATCCTTCTTATATCTTTCAGATTCAATAGGTTTGATTTTCCACCGATTTTTCATCGTGAAGAGGATATAAATCCCGAACTCTTATGGGTAACTTCTTGTTTTATTAGAATCTTATTTACATTTATACTCTAATTTATCAAGTTGTATATATATTGTTCTTTTATTTCCGGGAAATGTAATATTTAGGGTTTAGGACATCAAAATCTGATATAATATTCTCATACAAATAAGTTAATTGGAAAATAAGTAACATATCATGTTTTCAAATATGCACATTTGTGCTTTTTGGAAAATCTTAAACCAATTGTGGCAAGTGATCCTTTTTTTTTATTTTGAGCTGCCTTTTGGTGAGAAAGGGACGAGCGACCTTCTCATGGGAAAGTAATGATGCTTTTTTATAACGAATACAAGTTTTTGGCTTTATTTTGCATTGGGATTATAGTGTCTGTCATACATATCATAGAGCTTTTTTTTAACAAAAAAAATATTAGAACTAATGACCTTGACCTCAATAGGTAATCTGATTGTTGCTCTAGGAGTTCCCTATAAAGTTTGGGTGTTTGGCTGTAATGATTAAGCTCACCCCTTATGACCTAGAAGTTATGAAATCAAATCATAAAATCAACAGGTTTTTATTGTAAATTTAACACCGTGAGCCTTTTAAAGTTTATTGTTTAGGAGAAGCCAAACTCTTCGCTGCGAGCCTCCTTTACGTGCATGTGAGAGAACTTGAGAATTATTTTTCTAAAGATAGATTAGGTTTAAATCAACTAGTTTCACTTTTATTGTCTGGATTTATGTAGATCTAGGTGTAGATTTACTCCTATGCCCTCAATTCTCCATTTATAATTTCGCTTTTAATTAAGGGGTTCTCTCAGGCTTAATTTTATTGTTAGATTTAAAATTTAGATTTAAATTGAATTATATCATTTTGGAACTGTTGGGGTAAAGGCCTACTCTATCTGCCAATGTCAAAAGGTTGTAAGCTCTAACATTTATGGAGCCTTTTAGCAAGCATGGGTTGTCTCATCCATATGATATTTTGAGTAGACTTGTTGGAAATGTCTATGTAAGATGTGCTTTTGGGGTTAGCATTGACTTGTTTATTGGCAGAGGGTTGGTCCTTCCATTTTTAATTGAATAATTTAGAGATGCAAAACAGGGCCAATTTCAATTAAGAGCTATTTGCTTCAACCAACAAGTGTTCGAAGGTATGACAATTGACATGTTCACTAGTTGTCCATGAGCATTAGTTCAGTTTGAAGAATCATGTTTAAGACAGATGGCCTTCAATTTGTTTTGTTTTAATTGGCGGATATAATTTGATTGATGGACTTCTTAGCAAGGAAGCTGGCTCACGTTTAGGTTAAGTTGGCGATTACATCTATTGAAAAATCAGGTTACTTGGTATGTTGCTTACATTCAGTGGAAGTCCTGAGTTTGTTGGGGCGGGCTGAAATTTATTTTGTTGTGGTTTGAATGCATAGCAAGACTTGTAAGTGAGATTTAGAAATTACAGATAAAGGAAAGTCCAATGATGGATCTTACAGCTTTGCTTTATATGTAATAAACATGATTGGTTAAATAGACATATTTACCGGCTTTATGTGGCCCGTTAATTGGAATGAAGCTTATATTTATTGAAAGGCCATCAATCGATACTTAACAACCTTCAAGGAGAAGAAGCCCAATGAGGGTTTTTGGACCTTCCCATATAGGTAAGGTGACCTGATGGAGGAAAGCTCAGTTTAGAGGTACAAAGCAAGGCTGCATGTGGCCTAGGGGTACTAGACATGACCAATAGGAGCAAATATCCGCTGGTTAGCTCAATTAAGTGTGTATGGTTTGATTCCAGATCAAGGAGACCTCACCATATTCCATTGTTAGAGTATGCTTTTCAACTTATATTAAACTTCGAATAAATGCTAAAATTATGTTTCAAAATTTGTTGAGTTGTTTAGCATTGAAACATCTAGGAGATTAATTGGCAAAAGTTAAGGGAACATATTTACAAATTTATCTTGTATCTTTTTTTGCTTTGGATTCATGGACACATACCATATACAAGAGCAGAAGTTTGAACAACTAATGCTTTTATTGTTTGGGCTCACATTTAATCCCCGTGAGGTATATTTTTCACGTTAGAAAAGCACATGATTGGTTTGAAAAATAAATAAATATGAACATTGTTATGGTAAATTGTACACAAGGGCTTCATAAATGCTAAGCAATTCTTTCCATTTCAATGAAGGCAAATTAATATCATCACTGAGTTTTGGAATTTAGGAAAAGGGTGGATAGATGAGTTTTTGAGGTTATTGGTGATTATTTTCTGCATAATTTCAGCTATCATTTTCAGTTTATTTAATTCTCATGTTTTCTTTGCAGCGGGAGTGTGGAAGGCCACCCATTCCTAGGAGAAGACCTCCAGGCAAGCTCGAAGATCAGCCTCTATTATCAGATCACCCTTATGTTGACAAGGTACTTTCTCCGTGTCAGTCTTCTTTTTTGTTTCTGAAGTGTTTTGCCTTGATTTGGCTAGAATAGATATGTCATAGAATAGAAATGCTGGTTGTTCTTGTTTTCAATGTACAAATTGAATTGTCATATTTTGTCCATAAGCTAATTAAGTGCCTCTATCGTTTACTATTACGCACAAGTATAATTTTATCTTTTCGGTACAGTTATGGCAGCTACATGTTGCGGAGCAAATGATCATAGATGATGAAGAGGCAAATCCTGGAAAGTACATGGACAAGAAATTCATTGAGGATACACCTTTTGATGAAGAGAACAGCATTCAATACTCACAAGCACACTATGAGAAGGCTTTACTTCCAGTGACTATTTTGGCAAGTTGAAATAAATACTGCAAGCATTCAATTTGCTTCTTAATCTTTGTATTGTGCAAGTAGTTTGCTAATCCACTTCTTGTTTGCTTAATTTATTATCGTAGAATACAAATTTGAAAGAACTTGACTTGGATGCTGCTCGAGCAGAGCATCAGGTAATTTTGAGCTAACTTTTTTTATTGAACTAGAATTTTTTTTTCTCTTTAGAAGTTCTTAAGCAGTTACTCATGTAAATATAGCAGTTTGTTCTAAGATCTAGTTCTGAGGATTTGCTGTCATGGTGTATTGAGCAAGGCATTTTTTCAAGTAAATTCTAGATTAAACTTTTTGTTAACAAAGGACGCTCTAGGCAGTATTTTGATAAACGTCTTTATTGATTTCCTTTGTTGCTGCATTTGCACCATTTGGGTTATAGATAGACTTGAAGGGCAGTGTTCAAAAACTTTAAAGGCGTAACCGCACTTAACCAGTATCATTTTTTCGTCATGCTTCAAAATCCAAGTGGTATAACAATGTGGTCGCCGGCATGTGCTTCCGACTAAATTGCCACAATTATAGTCTCCATTGATGCTAATGAAAAATGTGTCATTCATGTTAAAAACAATAACATTGTAACTGTTACCTTTATTTTTTCTCTCTCGAAGGCAATATATTTCTTTTTTTAATTCTCCAAAATCTTCTTCCCTCAATCACTTTTCGACTGCCATCAAAGTAACTTGGAGATCATTATTCGTCAAGAGCGCAACATCAAGCATTATTGCCTAAATGCCTACAAATGATATTCTCAACGACATAGCCTACCTCCACGGCCACAACCTCATCCTCTGCGACATCAAGTTGGGGAATATCTTTCTTTCGGGTGAGGAGGTTCAAATATAAGTGACTTTGATTGCATGCAATGGCTTGTAGATTGAAACTGATGGTGGTTTGAGTGATATTGATGATCATGGTGTTGGAGGAGTCAAGGAGTCAGGAATTGAAGATGTCAATGAATGTTTGTCCGTAGAGTTAGCAAGGTATCTTCTTGATAATTGTTTGAGAATAGGTCTGTCCGACTCGTGGATAATAGAGCAATTGCATCAAGCTTTCCTTATGGCCTCATAATACATTGAAGATGTCAATTGATTTTCAGTGTCTCACAAATTCTTTCCACAATATCTCATGCAGCTTAACAAAAAACTATGGAAGGAAGCTAAAGAGAGAGGAGAAGAATTTACTGTAAGTAAGATGAGACGAAATAGAGAAATGGATGAGTACGACTTAATGCATTGGCGACGGTCCTTGGAAGAGAGAGAGGCATTGGTTAGAGACATTAGTATGTAAGTATTCATTCTCCCTTTTGCTATCCTAACTTGCAAATGGTAGATTTCCATATCAAGATTTAATACTTCTCAAGCTTCATGCCAAATGAAATGTTGTGGTTTTATTTGCAGACGGAAGGCTCTTGGTCTACCAGTGGAGGAGCCTGGAAGATATGATGTAAATCCTGCGCTTTGGAAGGACAAGTATGATCCCACCAATCCTCTGTACAGGTATGACTATTGGGGGGAGCCTAAGAACTCTGAGGAGAGCCGGCAGCAAAGAATGACTGAAGATCACAACAGATCCATCGTTGGAAAAGGCACAGTTTGGTATGAGATGTCTTATGAAGAAGCCATCGAACAAAGGATGCGTCGGGAAGCTAGAGTGAAGAATATGCCTAAAGAGACGAAGGATGCGGAAGAGGAAGAGGAGGATGATGAAGATGATGATGATCTAGATTTTGATTTTAGCATCTTAAGCAATTCAGACAACACTTGTGCTGAAAAGCCAGTTGTTAATGGCACCGAATCCCCTGGAATGTCGGATGAGGGTGTGTTTGACAATTAGTCAGCAGCACTTCTTGTAGCCTATTAGTGTCTGCTGCATGTATAAATTGAGAAATCTATAATTGTGCATCAGTGCACATTTCTTTTCTATTATTTTATTGCTACCTATGCTTTGCATATTTGCGATTTTTTTTTTTTTAATGGCCCGCGCCATAAACCTCTCAATCTGTCAAATCAAACAATGCTTAATTAACAGGAATGCAAAATAAGATTTCAGGCCATTGATTAGTACATGACACTACAAAATATAGCTACTAAAAAACCTTGTACACATATCCATTTGATGTGACAATAGTTTACTTGTGAAAGTTTTCTAAACAAAATATTTAAAAAATTGTTGTGGGAAAATAAATAAGGGGCATTTACATACATGCCACCCAATTCTTATGTGTTTAAATATCTAACACTTAATCTTTACTTTATAAATAGCACCTAAATATTTCATATAATTTCATATAACATCAAAAATACCTCCATTTTAACAATTAAAAGTGAAATGCACCTTTTCACACAGGTAAAGTGGTATCTATGTAAAAATTAATGTTTAGGGTGGTGTAAATTCATAGGGTATTGAGTGGCACGTAAGAAAATCGTCCAATAAACAATCAATAACTTTCTAATACCTATCATTTCTGGAAAATTTCAGTAACCAAAATTTCACTAAAATAAAAAAGGAAGAAACAATAAAAGTAAAAGCAAATTAAACAAAATAGTATTGGGAACAAATATTGTAACAAACGCACTCTTAAACCTCAATCCCATCCTTTCAACACACCGTAGAAGGCATGCAATCCATAACATTATCCATAATGTCGGCACATGGCAACATGCATTTATCAACGTAACATTTACATTGAATCAAATACAACCAGATACTGCATTTCTGAGGGAAAAAAAACAATAATAATAACAAAGACAAAGACAAAGACAAAAGCAAAACACTTCCTATAGAACAGGCTGATCTAATAGTGGAGCAACGCAACACGACAAGAAATGTGTGTGAAGTTTCTTTGTACAGTTCACCGAGAAAGCACTACAGAATCTCTTACAAATCTTAACGTGAAAAATGAATGGGCCCATCATGCCAATCTATCTAAAACAAAAAGCAACAAATATTGCTTTGATGATTTGCTGCATCCATATACCAGCAACTCGCAAAGGGGAGAGCTTTAGCAGTAAAGCGGCCAAAACATGGGATTTTAAATTAGTCGATTTCACCTTCTTCAAAATCATTTAATGGAGCCCTAATTGGCCTATCAGGTTCACCTTCATCATCAACATCATCAAAATCATCTTTAATGAATAAACCCAGCTGTTCTAAAGGATTGCTTCCACCGAACTTGAAACAATCAATGTCCCCATTAGAGGAATCTGGGTTAATATCAATAGCGGAGCCAGGAATATGTGCCATGGGAGCGGTTCTAAGCATTTCTAGGTCTTTAAAGAATAAGCTGTTTTCATTGATTTCAACTGTTTTCTCCATCTGTTACAGCACCCATAAAAGATTAAACACAAACTTTAAGGTGGGAGGAGATGAGATACAAACAATATGCATATATGCAAGAATTTACCTGCAACAAAGCTTGTCGTGCTGCTTCTCTCTCAAGCTCTAGTCTTCGTTTTGCTTCGGCAGCAGCTTCTGCCTCAGCTTTCAGACGAGCATCCTCAGCAGCCTTCGCTTCTGCTTGCAGCCGAGCTCGCTCTGCATAGATTTTTCATTAAATTTCAATCAAGCAGCTAGAAAAAATGGAGATAACAGCTTGAATGTCACAAAAAAAATGAATTGCATACCTTCCCTCTGTTGCCTCTCGAGTTCCTCTCTCTCCTGCTTCAGTTTTTCAGGGTCTCTCTTTTCACCCTATTCACAGAAAAGCATAATGATCATATCCATGAAACACGGATTTACCAACACCAACTGCGTTACTAAAACCAACCTTATCGAGGGTTTTCTCGCGAGCTTTAAAGATTGTATCTGCAAATCGACTTCTCAATAAGGCTGCCCGATAGAGCTTGTCTGGGGAGACTTGCCTCTCAGATGGAGCATTCTCCCCTGAAGTTTTACAGGTAAGAAAGCATTATCCGACCAAGTCAAATCTTTAGAGCCATTCGAGGTTCCACAACTTTCTTCTCAGATATTTAGATATGCTTACCCTCTTGACTAACATTTGATGCAACTGGCACAGCCTTACGATGAGCATTCTCTTCAGCTTGGTCCACTCCAGTTAGGGGCCCTGAAACACTTCGGTAATATTACCATTTAGGCACGGTATAATGTTGATATATCAGAAGAACAAATAAAATATAAAAACTACAAACAATATAACCTTGAATTTAAGTTTCAAATGAATATGAGAAATTGAGCAAGCTAATAGAAAGGAACAATGGAAGCATGCTAGAAGGACCGAATTAAAACACAGCTCCTATAAATTCACCTTCTTCATGTCTCAATGGTGGTCCCTGAAGTAGGTCATTTTCCTGAATTAAAAAAAAAACAACTTATGAAGAGGTGAAAGAAAAACAGAGTAAACTATATTTTATTCCTGCCATCAAACTGAAAATCATAAAGAAAAACTAGACAATTACAGTATGCTTCCACATTACCTTCTTCGGATTTGTAGTCCTATCAGCTTTCATATTTGATTCACTTCTTAAAGTGCTACATGAATCTGAGTCTGCATGAGGATTAAGAAGTATAATCAGGGACTCGATATACAAGAATTATGAAGTATCAATCAACAAAAAAACAAAAAACTATGCCACTATCTCAAATTAAAAGGCAGAACTAAACAATTGCCCATAGCACCCATTACACCCTCAAAATCTCAAATTACCAAAAGCAGAAGATGATACATCTAGTAGAACTTAAAAAGAGTCAATCATGATGAACAAAATGCCTAAAATTTAAAGGCAAAATAAAAAAGGCAATCATGTTTGACAATAATGAAACCATGATCAAGATGTAGAAGTTCCAACTACAGTTTATTCCTGCTCACACAACCCAAAGAAACCTATAGAAACAAAATACCACTCCATATATCCATATATGGAATCTGTTAGGCTGCATATATAGATCAGGCAGGAAAATGAGGGATAAGGTGGGAGAGGCAGTAGGAAGAGGCTGTTCAGCAAACCTGTAATTCCCTTCAATAAATGAAGCATAATCTAACACTTTTTCTCAATAACCGCTCTACAGGCTAGTCCTTCAATCATCTGTATTGTATTTCATGCCTCTCCGAATAAAAACATAGCATCAGTGGTACGCACAAATTTCTATATTCACCAGTGGAAAAGTTATCTCAAGTGCTCCCTCTTAACTTCATTGCTCTTCTAATTTACCCTTTATTTTATTTGTTCTTCTACTTCCTCTACTTCAAAATACATGGATATATTATACCAAGTATATCTCTTTTTGCCAAGACTCCGCCTAACTAACACTCAGAAAAATTTGCAAGATAGAAAAAATGAGGGATCAGGATAAAATAAAATTTCAAAGATCTAGGAGGGTTCTTTAACCAAAGCAAAGAACAATAATACTTAGATCCTTTATGATGCATTTTTTGGAATAAGCACGGCATCTTTAGGGGAACAACACCGGCATCCATGTAAATAAATAAATCAATCAATTGAAGATAGTATGCTCACGGACATTTTGGAGAAAAAGCAGCATACCCATAACATAAATGAATTTTAAAACAAAAATAAACGTAGTAAGAAGTTTTGGTGCGTTGGCCATGGGTTTGGGGGTTTTCAATGTCAGCTAGCAAAGGGGTACCAGCATTCGATGGGATGCTATTTTGGTTGTTCAAATCTCTAACCACCCGGTAAATGCAAAGACGACCTAGCTATTGCTCTTAGGCGCGCCCGCTTCTAGACTACGGAAAAATTTAGTTCTCTATTCTTCCATTTCATTTATTGGTGCCTATTCACCAAACAACATTAGAAACCTTCGGCCATGCTTGCATATTCTATATGAGTATTGGTTTGATTTCTCAGTTTCATCCAAGTGAAAACTAAATCATAGTCAAGGTTTTCACCCAAAAAAAAAAAAAAGAATAAAAAAAGAAAAGTACTTTAACTTTAATTGAGATAGAAAAAAGTACAGCTTTTATAAGAGATGCAAAGGCCAATTAGTAGCCCTAGAATAGAAAGCAATAAAACCGTACAATATAAAAAAAAGGAAATCATTCAACAGAGAAGCTCTTTTGAATACACAAGTTCACGAAATCAAATATAGGTCATTCCTCTTGATATTGAAACAAGTGATCAACAGAATAAAACAAATCAAGATCTACTTGATTGAGCATGCAGCGGGATCACTCTAAATGGAATTAGCGGTTCAGCTAGATTGGGCTGTCACTTGTAGCAGCAAGACGTATTTCCAGAATAGCAGGAGAGCTGGCTACCACCATCACAAGTTCCAAAAATGGTTCTTAAATTGGAGTGTTGGCCGCCATCTTAAATAGGGCTCTCAAAAAAGCTCGTTGTTCGCGAACAACCAATATTGGGCTCGTTAAGTAGCTCGTGTTCGGCTCGTTTGTTAAGTAAACGAGCCGAACACAAACAAGTTTTTAAAGCTCGAATTATAAACGAGTCAAACACGAATAGCTTTTTGTTCGCTCGTGTTCGGCTCGTTTAAGCTCGAAATAAAAAAAATTATATAATTATTTATATAATAATATATTACATATATTATTTATATGATAATATATTATATATATTTATATCTAAGTTTAAACGTAACATCTTGTATGGTAATGTCATTATGTGTCTTCTTTTGCATACATTTGGTCTAGGTTTGAATCCAACCCTTTACATTCATTTTTTTTCAATTTAATTTAAATAAGTCAATTTCAGGCCGAACACGAATACGAATATTTAAATCGAACCGAACACGAACACTGTTCACGAGCTAATTTCAAACACGAGCTGATTTCGAACACGAACAGTTTCGAACGAGCCGAACACGAGCTAAGTCTGAGCTCTCTCAAGCTCGGCTCGTTTACAGTCCTAATCTTAAAAACTTCTAGAAATGATTCTTAGTTTATTTAAGTGTTGTGATCAAATTTGAAAACTTTTGAATATGCATACAAGATTTCCAAACTCCACATCAAGCTACGAATATATGTTGATCATTCCTAACTTGGAAATAAAAATATCAATGTGTATTTAAATAAGAGTTGTAGTAAGGATATCAGAAATTTGATACCTTCGTGGAGAATAAATCACCTTCATAATCCTTTGTTCAACTTTTTCTACTAAGAAGTGCAACAATCTCAACATACTCAATCCTCTCATGATGGATAGTATTCTTATCAATGTTGATAGTAGCTTAATTCTCACACATCATCATCATCATTAGCTCTTTATTATAAACTTTTAGTTCTAAACATATCATTCATTGTTAGTGGTTTTATTCTTATTATTTGTATAAGATTTCTCGTTATTGTGTATGTTTATCAGTCATATCATTATGCTCTATTTATATTGTTATACAACTTTTGTAGGACTTTTTATTGTTGGTCAGATGAATATACTTGTCTTAATTTATTGTTGCACAAATTCTTGCATATTAGATTAAGTTATGTAGTTGCATAGTTTATTTTTCCTTCAGATCACTTTTGTTGATTATCATAAATTTCTTCCATGCAATAATCATACTTAGAATATCAATAAAACTGGTCCTATTATTTAAAAAGCTATGAAAATTTGTTAATTCATATGTCTATATGCAGTGGCGTGTTGGCCAGTAGAATCCTTTTGGATAATAATTAGACAAGCTGATGGGCCTACGGAGTGATGACTCTACAAAATCTTTTTGTTTTTTTGTTTTGTTGTTTTCTTTCTTCTCTTTTTGATGTTTTCTTACACCGCCTATTTTTTTACATATAAATTTAAATGCAATTGAATAGTAGAATAAATATCGAGTCATATACTAGAGAGCTTGATTGGATTGGAAATAATTTTATTAGAATATGTAAAATTGATTGTCATTAATTGTAATTGATCATTATACTGAACATTACTTCAAAGCATATGACAGATCAAATCCAGATGAGATGTTATCATTAATATCTGATAACAAATCATTTTCTTGATTATTGCTTTAATAAATAATCGTTATTTATTTGACTTAATCTGTCAAACACATTTGTTGATAATTTTTATAACAGGTTCTACCAGATCATTCAGTGGACCCTCATCTAAGAAACAAATTGTTCGGCATTAGATCTATTTATGATATTTTTAGTTTATGAATCAGCTATTATATTTCCTATGGGTTTGGGTAGCTTTTACTTTTATAGTTGTTCCTTCAGTTTCCTTTTCATTAAATGTTATTCTATTCCTTGGTAGGCTATGATTGTAAATTTAATTAATTTAATAAAATAAAATTTATCATTTTTTACTTACTTGTAGTATCCTTATTATTTACATATAAATTGATCTTCTTTTGTAGTCAATATTTTGCTCCCTCTTTACCTTTCAATTTCTTCTTCTCTATAAGACTTCGGTTTGTTTATATACATAATTTTTTGGTAATTTAATGAAAAGCGTATGCATCCAACCTTTCAATAATTAGAATTAATAATGTATATATATGTATGTATATATGTATGTATATATGTATGTATGTATGTATGTATGTATGTATATATCGCGCCCCCCCACACTATGAACTCAAAATAAAAAAGTAAAATAAATCATGAAATCTGTTGCTGTAAGTTCAATGACAAGCCTAAAAAGGCAAAATTATAATGTAAGTGCGTGCAGACCACTAGAAGAGGATCCTGATTCGCTGCTTGAACTGCTTGAACCACTGCCACAGCTACTTCTTGGCAATCTTTTATCCACCCTATCAGCAAGAGGATAGCTTGCAATCGGAGGCTCGCTACCACAAATATCCAAATATTCAACCACATCAGCAGGACCATTGCCTGCAAGCAAATCAAAATGACATAAGAGATACAGAAGCATTACCGAATAACAACGCTATCAAGTGCTAACCTTTGCAAGGATGCAATGATGAAGTGCTGAGTCCAGACTCGATCAAAATCTGCAGATAAAATAGGAAAAGTGAAGTGACAAAAATACAAGTGACAAATGATTCAATAGCGAGCAAATGCTACCTCCATTTCACAAGTCTCGGTTTTCTTCAGCTGATCCAAGCTGTTCCCTTGCACATAATCGTCCAAGAGCTTCTTTAATTGAAGTAAAGCCTCAATATTAAGCGAATCAAAATCAATTTCTATTTCACCATTACTGTCCTGATCTGCATCATCAGTGTAACTCTTCAAGAAATCAACAATGTGCTGTGGCAATTCTGGAATAGATGACAAGCGCCTGCTAAGATGCAGCTTTTCTTCATCCGTCATCTTTGGTTTGCTATCCAAAACAACAGTAACATGATCCACAGGAGGAATTTTCCTCTTCAAAGATTCCGATGCTGACTTGACAGCTTTTGTTTTTCTTTGTATAGCCATATCTACTGCAGCTAACTTTTTCTCAATAGGTTTCCATCTCGATTCAAAGAAGTTTCTCATCACATTAGCCATGGCATGCACATCATTTGTGGGTGGATTATATGTCATGGCATTGGAGAATGTAAGCCTCACATCAGAGGCAAAATCTTGTGGGCTGGAGTAAGCACTCGAAACTAGCTTAGATTTGACAGTTCCAAGATCCATTGGTTGTTTTATTACTGTGAAATAATCTGGAATGTTCAGTTTCACCACATCTACGGGGGTGTTAAAAACCCATGCATATTGGTGAGCCATCAGGCGTTTGAGAAGTGTTTCACATTGCTTCATCAACACAGTGATTGAAGGCGGTGATTGAACCTGTTTCATTGATTCAGTTCTACCACCAGTCCCACACTTCAATTGGGTTATATTTTGACCTGCACGATCCAATTTCATCAGGGGATCACCAGAGGATGATACAATAACCCCATTTGGTTTCAATGTGGTTCTTGAAAGTATTTTCATCTGAAACTTTTGAACCTGTTCAAGCTCCCGCCTGAATCTCACTTCTAGGTTTTTCCTTTCAAATCTGGACATCTCTGAAAATGAAATCACTTGGATGGGCACGAAGAAACCAACAGATTTGTCGTCATTCAAGTTTATACACCTTCTCTTACGAACACAAGAATCCTCCGATCTAGCATGCCCATGGCTAGTAAACCCTTCAGACTCGCCAACCGCCTCCACTGCATGTCTGCCGCCTGGGACAAAGCCAGAAGTGTACTCTCTAGAGGACTTGTGCGTTTTCCCCATCAAAGTGAGTGAAAGATCGCCGCAAAGATCATTCAAAGCTTTCCCCTGGTACCAGGAGCAATTTTCAGTAACCATCAGTGGCAAAAGATCAATCAAACAGATCTTCAAATTTCCAGAACAATACACAACACAAACTTACTCCGATATTGAAACAAAAGAGTCAACCTAAAATTTGAAAACACGAATTAAGAGATTCCATCGAAATGAACTGTGTTCTTTCTCACAACAAACTGATACATTCATCATTCACCATGGATACTGTAGCGCGCAGCCTCTGGCACACGCCTTTGAATCACAAATAACAGCCGGATTCTTAGCTTCAATAAAAAGTGGAAGAATCATCCAAAATGACAAACTCGGTTGATCCCAAGCGCACTAAACCAAAAAAAAAAAAACCCTAAAACCTCCCGTCCAGTTTCAGTTGCCACACACTTATCACCCGACATCACGCAATGCAAACCGCGTACAAAGACAAACAAACACGTGCTATATATCCCAAGCCACAGTCCAAAGAAGAAGCAAAAACCTTCTCGCACTTGTATTCCAAATACGGCGCCCTTATGCTGGTACTGAACACAAGAGGCGTAATCGGAAGCCCAGGAGGAACCAGGGCCGATATCTGGTTCTCCTCGCCCACCTCAGAATCGAAAACCCTAAAAGATAGAAGCCGAGAGGAAGCTGAGCCCGCCAAACAGGTGCAAGGCAAGAAAATACACAAAAAATAGGCCGTTGAACCCGATTGAACAAACCCTGGATCCCAAGAGCTCAGCTGCCAACAAAAGCACCGCAAAAGGAACTCAACTTCTCTTTTTCCTTACTCCCTCTTCTTCCTCGTTCTTCTCCTGCGCGGCGGCTCCGCTGAGAGAGCGACTAGGGAAATTAGCGCAGGTGGTATATAACTGCTGTCCGGTTCCGGTTAACCTAAAGGGTGAAGCAAGTAGATACATAATTAAAATTTGGTAATTTTACACACAATTCATATGGATTTACATCTATACCAAGTAAATTTTAATATTTACATTTATATTATCTTAGTGTTA